>JAXCMG010000046.1:6009040-6038091 GCA_034642415.1 Podarcis siculus | reverse complement strand
AGAAGAAGAAGAAGAAGAAGAAGAAGAAGAAGAAGAAGAAGAAGAAGGAGAAGGAGAAGAAGAAGAAGAAGAAGAAGAGTAGTAGTAGTAGTGTTGGATTTGATATCCCACCTTTCACTCCCTTTAAGGAGTCTCAAAGCAGCTAACATTCTCCTTTCCCTTCCTCCCCCACAACAAACACTCTGTGAGGTGAGTGGGGCTGAGAGACTTCAAAGAAGTGTGACTGGCCCAAGGTCACCCAGCAGCCGCATGTGGAGGAGCGGGGAAGCGAACCCGGTTCCCCAGATTACGAGACTACCGCTCTTAACCAATACACTACACCACAAAAGGAGGAAGAGAATACAGAGGCAGTATGAGGCTATGAACAAGGGTTTAAAGCAGTGGTTTCCAATTAGCTAAGCACTGCAGACCCCCTGATCCACTACCCAGGGCTCTGCTTATTGGCAACTTTTTGGCAAAGTTGTTGAGCTTTTCCCAGACATTCTCAACGATTTTTGACAATTCCAGACATATTTTCGACGGACAAATCCTGGTTATGTCCAGGAAATTCCAGGCGTATGGCAGCCCTATCTCACAACAAACATGGCATAGCTGCCCTGGAAGTATTTGCACCCACCCACGTTCAGCAAGGACCAGTCTGTTAGAAGGAGCAGCGCTACCCCATGACATAGCATTGCTAGAAAGAAAAGTGGTGGTTTTAGCTACTCAGCAAGCGCTTTCAGCTCAGCCTCTAAAGCAGGCATCCCCAACCTGTGGCCCTCCAGATGTTTTGGCCTACAACTCCCATGATCCCCAGCTAACAGGACCAGTGGTCAGGGATGATGGGAATTGTAGTCCAAAACATCTGGAGGACCGAAGGTTGGGGGTTCTTGCTCTAAAACCACGAGTCCTTTTTCACACACCCCAAATCCCAGGCCTTTCTACGCAATCTACATGCTAATCCTCAATTGTGGGGTCGCAATGCTTAAGGTGTTCCAAATCTGCAGTAAATCCAAATTAAGCAGGGAAATAATACAGAAGAGCATTTTGATGAGGGTAACATCATGCACAAAACCCGCAAGCGTGACGAGTGCTAAGTCCATCATAAAATCCCACGCAGAACTGCACAGTGTTCTCGGGTACCATTATCTAACACCAGCTTTCCCCTCCCCTTCAAGGTTGAGCAGTCATAGGATTCTGTGGATCGGCTGAAGACAAGCTGAAGACATACCTTCAACAGCAACTGGTACTTGGTAATTCTCTGGACTGGCTTCAAGAGATAAGCGTCAAGAGAGAGTTTTTGGTCCAGTTTCCGCTGGCACTCCTGGAAAAGACAAAGCAAAAGGTGGGGATGAAATGATGCCAGGTTGTTCTTGTTGTTTTGCCAATTTGCCGAAAATCCTCCTGGACTCAAAATGGCTGCCCGATACCCGGATGGGTCTGGGAAAACCTAAACGTATGGCAGCCCTAAACACAACGGTCAGGACTGAATTACAGTTGAATGGCTTTTATAAGTGAGAAGCTTTTTGTTTTTATGAGGTAAACATCCTTTCCGGTTCACAAACACAGATGTCCTTTGGTAGCTTTCAAAATGAGATTTCATGCAGCTTGGAATAATACAATTCAAATTTTGTCCCCGTGTCTTTGAAGCATAATTAGGAACTAGATTTATATTAGCCGACACTAGAATCTTGTAAATATATCTTAAAGGGCCCATTAGGACAATCATTCCCTTTTAGCAACAGTGTCCAAATGCCTCTTTCACAGGCTGTAAGGACTATGTTTGTCTGTCCCAAGACTGATACTTAGAGTATCTCATGGTTAACAGCAAGAAATGGCTTAGTCCAAAGTTCCTCATCATTTATTCCAGATTAGTTAAGATCTCTGATTCATTTACGCTGTTTTTCATCTGATTCCAGCAGAACCCATTGAGAGAATATAATAATAATAATTTATTATTTATACCCAGCCACTCTGGGCGGTTTCCAACAAAAGATTAAAAATACATTAAAACATAAGTCATTAAAAACTTCCCTAAACAGGGCTGACTTAAGATGTCTTCTAAATGTCATATAGTTGTTTATTTCTTTGACATCTGACAGGAGGGCGTTCCACAGGGACGCAGAATCCATTATCACAGAACCCATTATCCGGGTTGTGGGAACATGGAGGGGAGGCCCATGGCCTATTTTAATGATCAGGAGCTAGTGGATACCCTGTGAAAAGAACGTGATCAATTCAGAAAACATCATGTCCCTTATTTCTAAGGGTTCGTATTCTCATTTTAGGCTTCAACAGAGTTTGGCCCTATAGAGATAGGTGGTGCCATAATAAAAATGGATGTCCTCCTCAGATCATTCACTAGAACAGGGATGGAAAAACCTGTGGCCTTCCAGTCGCCGTGGCCTCCAACTCTCATGAGTCCTAGCCAACAAGGCTAATGGTCATCACCAATGAGCAGAGCTGTATTCTAGCAAAATCTGCAAGACTCCCCATCCTTGCACTAGAATTGAAGTGGATTTTCTGTTTCCTTCTCCAAAAAACTTTGGCTAAGGGATAAAGCAGGGGTAGCCAAACACTATTGGATAACTCTCTTTGTGCACAACCTTTGGCTGTGTTGGCTAAGGCTGATAGGAATTGGGCAACCACTATCATCTGGAAGGCTTATTCCAGTGACAATGTAAGGTTGACTAAGAGTGAATAAATAGCCCAAGCTAAAAGTACCACCTCTCTGTATCTAAGGGACGTGATAACAGCTCCAGATATCAAAAGGACTGCCTTTACAACATGATCCTTTTTTAACAATGTCTTCGCCATCTAAGGATCAACCCTCTGGGTCACCATCTACGAAAGTTAAAAGGGCAGTCACCATCTACTAAATACTTTTCCAAAAGAGGGTGCCTATCCTGTAAGGGATGAGGGAGGTCGGAGTCTAGAAGTTGGGCTTTCCTTACACCTCCATTGGACATTTAAGATAAACATGGCTTTGTTTATAGCTTTTATATCTGGCTTTATAACTCTGGGACTTCTGGGACACATGGTTGTAGAAAACAAATCATTCCTATGTGGAAAACATAGGGTGGGGGAGAGGGAGAAAGGAATACTGTCAAGCTTTGGGGAATTGACTTCTCCCCCCCCCCCCCATGGCAGTAGATAAGAAGATCAAATGAAAGAAATGTCTTACCACTTAGAATCTTTAATAATCACAGTGAGAGAACAAAGAACACATCTCCTAGAAATGGTGGTCCCTCCCTCCTCCGTCCCTATTAAACTACGTCACTTCTAGGTCTTGTAATCTGAGCTTGTACCCTCTGCGCTTTCTCTTCTAACACTTTCTGAGCTCTCTGTGCCTTTGGAGAAGGGGGGTGAATGCTGTACGGAGACTGTGAATCTGTTAACCAGAGTGGTGCATGCTCTAGTTATCTCCCGCTTGGACTACTGCAATGTGCTCTACGTGGGGCTACCTTTGAAGGTGACCCGGAAACTGCAATTAATCCAGAATGTGGCAGCTAGACTGGTGACTGGGAGTGGCCGCCGGGACCACATAACACCGGTCCTGAGAGATCTGCACTGGCTCCCAGTACGTTTCCGAGCACAATTCAAAGTGTTGGTGCTGACCTTTAAAGCCCTAAACGGCCTTGGTCCTGTATACCTGAAGGAGCGCCTCCATCCCCACTGTTCAGCCCGGACACTGAGATCCAGGACCGAGGGCCTTCTGGCAATTCCCTCATTGTGAGAAGTTCCATTACAGGGAACCAGACATAGGGCCTTCTAGGTAGTGGCGCCCACCCTGTGGAATGCCCTCCCTTCAGATGTGAAGGAAATAAGCAGCTATCCTATCTTTAAAAGGCATAAACTATTATTATGATTATTATTATTATTATTATTATTATTATTATTATTATTATTATTATCTCTCTCTTCTAGTATTATTATTATCTCTCTCTTCCAGTGTTTCTTCTCCTAGCTGTTCCCCATCCAGTATTTCCCAGCTTCTGCCTTCGGAACTATGCCCCTCTGCAAACCACTGCTCCAAATCTATACTGTCCTCCTGCTCCTGGGAAGATTCAGGAGCAGGGGGAGGGGGTGGCTCCCATCATTCTTCCTCAGTGCAGCCCTCTTCTGCACGGACCCTGGCAAATATTGTGTTTTGAGGTGTGTGCACTTTGGGGTCTATACATTCCTTCTGAAACCCAAGAAGCCTTGTGGAACAAAGTATGTCCCTATGTAGGAAGGACAGAGGTTCAAAGAAGCAAACAAGGATGAGATGAAATCTTTCACGCAGGCATCTTCCAGACTGTGGCTATTTTGCAAGTGGGATTTAACCCAAACCAGCAGATTTAGGGTGTGTTATTAAGTTAGATTCAGCACTCTTGTGCAAGAAACTCGCTTTCCAAAAAGAAAAGGGGAGACCTTTTTGCGATCAGGAAAGTGCACCTAAAAGTGTGGGGTAACAAGTTATTGCTGCAAGCTCGCAAACAAATCAGAATGAATGCTCAATAAACGGCAGACGTCATATAATCTCTTTGCAAACTTTGTGCAAACAAATCAATAAAGATGTCGGTTGGCAGCAGCCTCCATAAGAGAAAAGGGAAGGTGTGAGCTTAGGAAGGACAGATGAATCCAGACACTCAGCAGTTCTTTCCCTCTGTAGGGTTAATAAGCACTTGGTTCAAGAGTATGAGCTTAATGAATACAGAAATAGGAGAAGCCTGTGCGATCTTGACTGCCTGGACCTAAATGCCTATGTGTGTGTGTGCTTTTAATGTATTTATCTTCTTCTTGGTTTTAGTGGGTGGGTGGGTGGGTGGGTGGGTGGATGGATGGATGGATGGATAGTAGTTTGTAAGCCTCTCTGAGTTGCCTGCAACAAGAAGCAGCATCTAGTAAATTTAAATAATAATAATTATAATAATCCCCACCTGAAAGAAGAGGCTGTCTCCACATTGTCTCCAGAGAGCTTCCGACCGTGGCTTGTTTTGACAATATTTCTCATATATTTGGAGATCTTCTTTCTGAATCAAAAAGAAAGCAAATGTTAAACAACAAAAAATAAGCAACCGAACATCTTCGTTCCCAAATTATTTATTAAATTAGGTGATTTGTATACCACTTCATATTTCAAATGAAATCTGCAAGTAATGGGTGTGTGTCATAATTCTGCCTGCCTTCTAACCATGGTTAAAAAATAGGAAACCAGGCTGAGGAACATGCGCTTCCTCTGCACGGCCCCTCCAGCAGACTAATGTCTTCTCCCCCGACCTCAACTCTCTTTATAAAGTCCAGTGTTAACCACGGCTAAGGCTAACCAGGGTTCCCCTTAATTCAGATCTGAACCACATTCATATCACAATTTCAGAGCCTGTTTGACAGGAAATCTTGGCTAGCCTAGATGCCACTTTCCAAACTACACCAAACAGGTTTGTGGTGATGTTCCCGGCATGTTCACCCAAAATAATTCTTAATCAGCCCGCATTTGCAGCACACATTTAAAGCACCACTATAGCAGTCATTTCTTTGGCCAAAATGGGAACTAGAGTTTGCCATTGGTTCTACAGTGGTACCTCAGATTAAGAACTTAATTCGTTCTGGAGGTCCATTCTTAACCTGAAACTGTTCTTAACCTGAAGCACCACTTTAGCTAATGGGGCCTCCTGCTGCCGCCGTGCTGCCGGAGCACGATTTCTGTTCTCATCCTGAAGCAAAGTTCTTAACCCGAGGTAATATTTCTGGGTTAGCTGAGTCTGTAACCTGAAGCGTCTGTAACCTGAAGCATCTGTAACCCGAGGTACCACTGTATAGAGTTGTTAGGAGACCCCTATTCCCCTCACAGAGAACAAAACCCAGAGGGGTTTAACAGTCGATCCTTGTTCCTTGGGAACTCTGAAAATCACATCTATGTGCAGGAAATAGGGGTCTCCTAACTCCCGTTGCTCGGTCCCAGCACCTGCCAACCTAGCAGTTCGAAAGCACCCCCGGGTGCAAGTAGATAAATAGGGACCGCTTTCTAGCGGGAAGGTAAACGGCGTTTCCGTGTGCTGCGCTGGTGCTGGCTCGCCAGAGCAGCTTCGTCACGCTGGCCACATGACCCGGAAGTGTCTCCGGACAGCGCTGGCCCCCGGCCTATAGAGTGAGATGGGCGCACCAACCCCAGAGTCTGTCAAGACTGGCCCGTACGGGCAGGGGTACCTTTACCTTAACAACTCTAAGCACCCTTAACAAGCTACAGTTCCCAGGTTGTGGGGAAGACATGACTGTTAAGCAGGAATAGAAGTGCTTTAACTGTGTGGTGTGGATGTGGTCTCAAAAGGAAACGGCCGCTCTGATGAAGGCAGTCATTTTTGTTCTGGCCTCCACAGGCTGCCGGAACATGGGAGAGGGGTCCTAATCCAACAGCCGCTATGAAATAATAATTCTATCATTCTATCATCATCATCAACAACAACAAAATCATTTGTGTGAAGATTAAGATAAAATAGTGCCTGAGTGCTACATAGACATATTTATAATTTTGTGTTTTATGAGAATCATATGAGAATTTTATTAATGTATTCGACTTTCTTCTTTCCTATAGTTTTCTTTCTGTTGGATATACTGGTTTTTTTAATTCTCTTTTAGTTTAGTTCAAATTTTAATAAATTTGATTTAAAAACCTTTACACAAAGAATCTCTCAAAGTGACTTAGGGTGGATCTACACACAGAGAAAAAAAACTATAAATAATTCAGAAATTAAATTGATATAACAAAAGAAAAAAATGCTATGGAAAATAGCTTAGAATTTTTTTTTTTGCTCTCTGGTGCCACCCGTCATTGCATGTTTACAGCACATTCAAAAAGCTGTTTCTTGACTAATGTAGCTGTGTCCTTACAGTACCATAAAATACAAGGCAGTTAAAAACCAAACCGCATGAAAAAGTAAGTAAAAAAAAGGACAAAATGGCTAAAAAGCGCTCGTCCGATAATACTACCAAAAGGACGGATATTTAAACCTTGCATCACGGCAAAGGCCAGAATCACACCAAGGTACAGCCCAACTTTAAGAACAGCTAGAAAGCCCTGGGAATGCTTCGGGACAAAAATAGGTGCTCATTTTCTGTCTGAAATCAAGTTTGTTGTTCACAGCCACAGATGGGGAACAATCTGTGCCAAGGTAGACAGAAGGCCGCCTTGGTTAGAAGCAGCACCAAACGTTCTGGGAAAGGAACCATATAAACAGAAACCAGCCTCCTCTTTTCTGCCAGCTGCTGCCTCAAGAAAAGAAGAATCTTTCAAGAGCGGACATGTCTCCCTCAGCTTGGATTTTTTGTGCTGTGTCAGGGAGAGTCCGAGAATCCAAGAGAATTACATTTTGGGATGAGCACCGGGCCCCTCTTCACTCCCTGGAAACAAAGCTTGAATTGTGGCTGAAGGTTGGCGCAGATCGTGCCTCCGTGCCTCAGCCTCGCCATTAAAACAGGAATTAAAACAGCTGCAAGGATTTCACAAGTGAGCAATTCTCGTTGCCTCGGCAAGATTTATAGCCTTGCCCAATTTATGAGGGACCACGCTAACGGCTTTTTTAAAAAAAACAAAAACCCAAACACAACACCCTAATTTTTCTTTCCCCTCCGTGGAGAAAAATAGATGGGCGAAGAAAGCGCACGGGACTTTTAAATACACAGCGCATCAAAATTAATGGTCTGGTTTAATGCAAAATTAACAGTAAATTTGTTTCGGGAATCTAAATAACTCATCGTGTTCTCTTCCATGCTTGACAGACCACAAAAGTAACCAAAGCAACGAGGAAAATAAAACCAAGGAGCTCCACAAACACAAAAGGCAAAGCGAACCAGATCATGTCTGTGATTCTGATGCTTGCAGGTTTCCAGCTAGATTTGTTTTTCCTGAGGGTTCGGTTCCTCTGCAGATAGAATCATAGAAGGGACCCCGAGGGTCATCTAGTCCAACCCCCTACAATCCAGGAATCTCAGCTGAAGCATCCATGACAGATAGCCATCCAACCTCTGCTTAAAAGCCTCCAAGGAAGGAGAGCCACCTGAGGGAGACTATTCCACTGTCACATGGCTCTTACTGTCAGAAAGTTCTTCCTCACGTTTTGCCGGAATCTCTTTTCTTCTAAACTGAAGCCATTGGTTCCAGTCCTACCCTCCGGAGCAGGAGAAAACAAGCTTGCTCCATCATCCATATCAAATTTTCTTTCTGTCTCCTCTGTTCCAGGCTAAACATACCCAGCTCCTTCAACCACTCCTCATCAGGCTTGGTTTCCAGACCCTTGATCTTCCTGGTCGACCTTCTCTGCATACATTTCAGCTTGTCCATATGCTTCTTAAATTGTGCTGCCCAGAACTGGACATAGTACTCCTTCCTGGTGTGGTCTGACCAAGGCAGAATAGAGTTACTATTACTTCCCTGGACGTTATACTTCTGTTGATGCAGCCTAGAATAGCTTGAGCTTCTCTCTCTCTCTCTCTCTCTCTCTCTCTCTCTCTCTCTCTCTTTCATTCATTCTTTCTTTTTACTGCTTCATCACACAGTGGACTCATATTAAGTAGTGGCCCACTAAGACCCCAAGATACTTTTCATATCTACTACTGGCACCCTTGAGATTACCTGGAGAAAGGGTGGGGTGCAACTTTTAATAACTAGATAAATAAATTAGCAGAAGGCAATGCATGCATTTCTCGGATAAATGGTAAAGGTAAAGGACCCCTGACAGTTAAGTCTAGTCGCGAACGACTCTGGGGTTGCAGCGCTCATCTTGCTTTACTGGCCGAGGGAGCCGGTGTACAGCTTCCGGGTCATGTGGCCAGCATGACTAAGCCGCTTCTGGCGAACCAGAGCAGCGCACGGAAACGCCATTTACCTTCCCGCCAGAGTGGTACCTATTTATCTACTTGCACTTTGACATGCTTTCGAACTGCTAGGTTGCCTGGAGCAGGGACCGAACAATGGGAGCTCACCCTGTCGCAGGGATTTGAACCGCTGACCTTCTGATTGGCAAAGCCAAGGCTCAGTGGTTTACACCACAGCGCCACCCGCTTCCCCTCAGATAAATACAATTGAATAAAATCAATGTGCTAATTCCCTTCAACTTATTTTTAGACTGAAACACAAAGGCAGTTATTGCTTATGGAACAGCTTAGAGAAAACCCTACAAAGCTTGCTGTTTATTTTGCAACCTTTTTAGTTGGTCCTAATAAAGGCATGGCCCTGTCATTTTTTATTTTTTATTTTTTTAATGCTATTGGGCCAATGCAGGTACAAACATTTGATAAATAATTAACCTTGAAGCTTTGCTTTTCTGGTGCTCTTTCTAGCAAAATCATGAATTATCTCCCTGATGTTAAGAAGAAGAAGAAGAAGAAGAAGGGGGGTTTGGATTTGATATCCCGCTTTATCACTACCCGAAGGAGTCTCAAAGCGGCTAACATTCTCCTTTCCCTTCCTCCCCCACAACAAACACTCTGTGAGATGAGTGGGGCTGAGAGACTTCAAAGAAGTGTGACTAGCCCAAGGTCACCCAGCAGCTGCATGTGGAGGAGCGGAGACACGAACCCGGTTCACCAGATTACAAGACTGCCGCTCTTAACCACTACACCACACTGGCTCTCTTGCAGGTACACACTTGATGGAAAAAATATCCTTGCCCCATAGAGCTATGCAGACCTCCTTGTATGTTAGTTGCAGCATTTATTTATGTATAAATAACCCCAGTGAAGATAGCTCATGCCTTTTTCCGGAAGTAGGTTTTTTCTTTCTTTCCCAGATGCAAGATATCACATGGAAAATTCTCTGAAAAAGCGTTGGCTTGTTTCTGAAACAGACATCTACTCATTTATATTTGGGTTCTGCAGATCCTACAAGCTGCATCCCTGGAATGTCTGCCTGGGTTGTTTTGATGCCCTGTCCCTCACTTCGACTGACTCTCCTGGCTCTGCACATGGAACGCTGGAGCTGGCGGTTTTGAGAGATGATGTCACATAGGAAAAGCACAAATCTGTATATCTCAAACCGCCCAGGCATATTCTCTGAGTCTTCAGCCTGGGAGAAGCAATGTAAGGAACATTTCTTGTTCTGCTATAATACTCCTGGTTGACTCCAGCAAATATAACAAGATCTGTAAAGCAGATTAAGTTTCCGTAAATATAGTCAGTC
Source organism: Podarcis siculus (assembly GCA_034642415.1). Classification (NCBI taxonomy): domain Eukaryota; kingdom Metazoa; phylum Chordata; class Lepidosauria; order Squamata; family Lacertidae; genus Podarcis; species Podarcis siculus. The sequence goes on along the minus strand of JAXCMG010000046.1, from coordinate 6,027,956 downwards.
AACAATGTAGACTCAGTTTCTTTCCTCATAGTAATATGATTGAATCCTGACCTGGGCCCCTTGGGATCTCTGGGACCACTACGCTTGTGTCATGGCTATTATTGTTTATTTTTGTTATTTAATAAATTTGTATACCACCCTTCATCCGAAGATCTCAGGCAGTTGACCGAGGAAAGAGCCTTTTTAGGAAACAGTGTCTGTCCTCCCCACAGCTAGTTCCTTCCTTGTCAATTTTTAGGTTAGTTACGGCCTTTTAATTCCCTGAGTCTTTAATGAACAGGGATATGTCTAGTATTTGCTGAAAATGTATGCACAGCCTGTTTTATTTGCCATGATATCAGTTGTATGCATAGCTGTCAACTTTCAGATTTGAAAATAAGGGATCAGCAGCCTCGAAAATAAGGGACCAGCAGCCTCACCTGTCCCGGGGACAGTCTACGGGATATCTAACAATCCGGGATAGCAGTGGGAAGCAGCGGAAACGGCGCTGGAATAAGGGAATTTCCCGCTAAAAAAGGGAAGGTTGACAGCTATGGTTGTATGTATTTATTTAATTTGTATGTATTTGTAAACCACTTAATATTTAAGATCTCTGAAAGTAAAAACCCCAATAAAACAGCGCCATAAAAACATTCTGCATTCCCCCCAACCAACGTTCATTTTATTAAAAACAAGCAAGCAAACAAACAAACAAACAAACACCTTTGTTATATTAATACACACAAAAGAGGATTAATGGAGCCCATAGGACTACTGAAGATTACTAGCTAGAATGTATCTTACTTGTTGGGGAAATGACAGGCAAATGGTCCACAATGCATAGCAAATACGCTGAAAATGTTTTAGAAGATGGGATCCATTTTGGAAAATGGGCATGATTTTCTCATCCACCCTCCACATGGCGGGGACCAGATGGAAAGGAGGGCAGGTAGTGTAGAACTTGTTGTGCCCAGCTGCACCAGATGAAACTCAATTTTTTACACAATAAAAATAAAATAAATAAAATAAAATAATAATAATTTATTATTTCTACCCCGCCCATCTGGCTGGGTTTCCCCAGCCACTCTGGGCAGCTTTCACCAGAACATTAAAAACAGAATAAAACTTCAAACATTAAAAACTTCCCTAAACAGGGCTGCCTTCAGATGTCTTCTAGAAGTCGGATAGTTGTTTATTTCCTTGACATCTGATGGGAGGGCGTTCCACAGGGTGGGCGCCACTACCAAGAAGGCCCTCTGCCTGGTTAAAAGCACATGGGACCAGCCCTCTTTTTCACCTGGCCACCCTAACACCTCTTCCTTGTGGGGATGTGGAGACCCAGGTGTCTGCAAGAGGAACAAGAGGCTGCAGCTTTGATAGAGACTGAGAAAAGACACAGAGATTTGGGTCCTGTAAACATCTTCCGGTGCTGGTTGATCTGATAAGAGACCAGGCATCGGAAAAGTTACATGATCTGCTCAACCTGTTTTTAAGTAAACACAAGCATTACAAAATGCCAGTAAGTCTCCAGTTTCCTCCTTCTGAAGGAACATAGGGAACCGTCTTATTTTATTTATGTATTATATCCTGACTTTTTCCCTGACGGGACTCTGTTTGTTTGTTTAATTTGCATATTGCCCTTCATTCAAAGATCACAGGGTGGTTCACAACTCAAGGCGGATTACAGATAAAAAGAAGAACTGCTAAACACATGGGGCGGATCATTTATTTAAAAAATTTAACAGTGACAGAATTAAAACTATATCCATAGATAAAATCTATTAAAAACAAACAGATAGCTATAACTAAAGCAGCCATTTCCTTAAAAGCAGACAGTTCCCCAAAGCCTGTTGGAACAAGGCCTTCAGGAAGACGTCTCAGTCTTCTACTGAGTCCATCTAGATCAGTTTTGCCCTCACCACTGTGGTTCCCAAACTATCCCTCTCCCCCCATCACGGACCACTTGAAAAGGGCTGAAGTCTTGGAGAGCCACTAAATGATTTTTCTGCCTGTTGTAGCCATTGCAATGCCCTGTGCTAGATGCTGTATGGTTTTTAATTATATTCTTAAGGACATGCCACGGAACAACTGAATGAAGCTCTCCAGGATTTCAGCCAGCAGGTCTCTCCTACCCTACTTGAAGATGCCGCGGATTGGACCATGGATCCTCTGCGTGCCAAACAAATGCTCTACTCACTGAGCAACAGCCATGGTCCAGCACTGCACCCCTGAAGTTTATCACCATTTAGAAACATGAGGCTCCTGTTAACACCACATGTACTTACGTACACAGATACATTAAATATGGGACCAGGAAGAAGCTCTACCCAGGGCTAGGAAACCTTCCCTAGGTAAGAGGATTGAGCAGGCATTTAGCTTGGAGGTGATTATAAGGTTTGGGTTTAGCTCTACAGTGGTACCTCGGGTTACAGACGCTTCAGGTTACAGACTCCGCTAACCCAGAAATAGTACCTCCGGTTAAGAACTTTGCTTCAGGATGAGAACAGAAATCGCACGGCAGCAGTGGAAGGCCCCATTAGCTAAAGTGGTAAGGTAAAGGGACCCCTGACCATTAGGTCCAGTCGTGACCGACTCTGGGGTTGCGGCGCTCATCTCGCTTTATTGGCTGAGGGAGCCGGCGTTTTTCCGCAGACAGCTTCCGGGTCATGTGGCCAGCAGGACTAAGCTGCTTCTGGCGAACCAGAGCAGTGCACGGAAAAGCCGTTTACCTTCCCGCCGGAGCGGTACCTATTTATCTACTTGCACTTTGATGTGCTTTCGAACTGCTAGGTTGGCAGGAGCAGGGACTGAGCAATGGGAGCTCACCCCATTGCAGGGATTTGAACCGCCGACCTTCTGATCGGCAAGTCCTAGGCTCTGTGTTTTAACCCACAGCGCCACCCACGTACCTAGCTAAAGTGGTACCTCAGGTTAAAAACAGTCTCAGGTTAAGAATGGACCTCCAGAACGAATTAAGTTCTTAACCTGACGTACCACTGTACAGTGTACACTCGGGTTGCGAACATGATCTGTGCGGGATGCACGTTCACAACCTGCAGTGTTTGCAACCCGCAGTGGTGTGTCTGCGCATGCGCGGGTTGCGATTTGGCACTTCTGCACATGCGCAAAGTGCGATTTAGTGATTCTGCGCATGCTCAACCTCTGAAACCCGGAAGTAACCTGTTCCAGTACTTCCGGGTTTTGGAGTGTCCATAACCTGAAAAAACACAACCTGAAGCGTCTGTAACCCGAGGTATGACTGTATTTATATATTAATTCCCACTGCAAAAAGTCCCAAAGCGATTCACAACGAAAGTAAAAATGCAATCATAAAAATCTAATAATAATAATGTTTGCTTGTTTATTTATTTATACCACACCTTTTCACCCGACAGGACTCAAGGCAACTCACAGATAAAAACAAGAACTGCTAAAACCATAAGCATGTTAAAAACACCCCTATCACAGGGATGGGGAGCTAGATTCAGCCAGTGAGTCAGATCCTTGTCTGCTCTACCCCGTGCATCAAGTTTGACACTGATGTCAATCTGTTGTTGACATCCGTCTGTCTTAGGAGACAATGGAGGAGTGCCCCTTTGAGGGTGAAGTCAAACCATTGGAGAATTACAGCGCCTGCTGTGGCTGCAGGGGATGATAAGGGAGAGAGATGTTTTGTTGCAGCTGGGGCAGATGAAGGCGTCTGGTTTCACTGTTAGAGATGCACCATGGTGTTTATTCTCTCTGTGATCCTCCCAATGGTCCTTCCTCCTCTGGTCACTGCTGTGGACACACAACCTGTCTGTCTGTCTCCAGGCACTGCAGTCATCTGCAAGGGATTTCCACATGGCAGGGCTGATGTTGCCAGCCTTCACGTCGTATATGCAGACATCTTTGTAATGCGGGTTTGGTCTGCCAACAGGCCTAAAGCCTGCTCCCCATAGAGCACATCCTTGGGGATCTTGCCATCTTCTGTGCACATGACCAAGCCAGCGTAGACGTCGCTGAGATAGGAGTGTGAACATGCTGGGAATGTGGGCTTTGTTTGAAACTCTGTCCTGCCATGTGATGCCCAAAATCTTTCTGACGCAGCACCTGATGTCAAAATGATGTCAGGGGCAAAGACACTGCTCTGTATCCAGTGGACTGTGTTTGCCTAAGCTTGAGTCTGGACCAAGGATCTGAACCCCTGTGTTCTGATTCAATACATGATATCCAATCACAGAACGTTTCAGGATTTGGGCCCCGACCATTGGCCCTTAAACTCTTAAGTTATGATTCGCAGCTTGGGAGTTTAGACAGCCAATCACATTCAGAGTGGGAGTGGCCCAGGCCTTGGGAAATGTATATAAGCAGTTGCTTTGCCCCTGTTGTCCAGTTCTGCTAGTTCAATAAAAGTTCTTGCTGTTATCACTGTGTCTTGCTTTGTGGGAGCATGCTTAACGCTTCAGGCACCATATTATGCAAGCCCTGATGGCCAGTGAACTACCAGCACTTAAGAAGCACTGGACACGGGTTTTGCAGGTGTCTGCAAACCCCCTTTGGCCCAGCAGTGTCTACCTCAGCCGAAATTTGGGGTCTGGCAGGCTTAATTATCATTAAAGGGTTTGTCTCCATCTGCACAAATAGACACAATATAGTTAAAGATAGCAGAGCCCTATTTTTACAAGCAAGCTGTTCTTCCTAGGCAACATCGTTTTGCAGTGATGGATTTCCCAGTCCAAGCAAGCCTTTGTCCAGCCCTCCCATGCTGTTCCTTTCTCTGTCTCTAGCAAAGCACTTGTCTCTGGCTACGATGAACGGGGAACTCCACAGCAGGATGGATGTCAATATTCCGCTGAATGAGCAGGAATACACTGGAACTGTCTCACTTCAATGAAACAACAGTTGCAGGCAATTCTCTGCATTTATTTTTTGCCATTTGCGCACAAAAGGAAGGAAGGTTTGTCCTTCAGAATTCTCTCTCTCTCTCTCAAACACACACACACACACACACACACACAGGCTTCTATTAGTTTCTCAAAATGAGCAGAAGGAAATAAGAAAAAAAGGGAAAAGGAGATAAATGAATCCAGACTACATGATAAGGAGATAAATCATTCCATACGGTTGCCAACTTATCAGAGTTGGGGGAGAGCAGTATGGTCTGCTCCTTGGACGTAACCATTTGTTTATGCATTTAAAATTTAAAATAAATAATGTCCACGCTTCTGTGGAGGTTTACAAAATCAAAACAAACCCCGCACATATCAAAACAATAAAAGCACATTGAGGATGCAATCTTATGCTCACATACCTGATACAGTGAGTCCGATTGAACTTATTGAGTCTTATTTCCAGATAGGTAGACAGATAGATAGATAGGGTTGCCCCGTTAAAATATGCTGAAAAGTATGGGAGAAAAAAATGCCTTTGCCTGGCACTGAAAGGAAAACAGTGTTGGTGCCAGGCAGGCCTCTCTCTGACAATGGAACGGCACAAATGGGGTGCCACCACTGAGAAGGCTGTGGGAAGAGTCGGTTGGTCTAGGCCTAGGGAATAGCCTCTGGATCTGCGAAAGCCAGCAGACTGCCTGATGCTTGGGACTAGCACAAAGAGGATGCTATTCTCATCACCCCCATCCTTCTTGTGGTCATAGAATCACAGATGGAAGGGACCACAAGGGTCATCTTGTCCAAGCCCCTGCAATGCAGGAATCTTTTGCACAACGTGGGGCTTGAACCCATGATCCTGAGAGTAAGAGTCACATGCTCAACCAACTGAGCTATCCAAACATGCCTGGCAGGCTCCAGGTTTCTGGGGGCTCTTGGCATCTCCCCTCCTTTCCCTTCCCTCCTCAACCCTCTTGGCCCTGCTCCTAAAACCAGCAATATGGCAGGTGTGGGGAACTTTTGGCCGGCCAGATATTTGCAGAACTACAACTCCCATCAGCCCCAGCAAGTAGGACAAGGACCAAGGATTGTGGGAGTTGTAGTTCAGCAACGTTTGGAAGGCAAGAAGGTTACCCACAACTACAATATGGCATCCCCAGTTTCCTGAAGTTGCTACCAGTAGCAGTTACTGGAACCATGCCTAACAATGCAGCAATAATCCTGCTCCATGAAACTTATAAAGGAGGCAGTGAGAGATTTTACTTTCTTGGGTTCCATGATCACTGCAGATGGTGACAGCAGTCACGAAATCAAAAGACGCCTGCTTCTTGGGAGAAAAGCAATGACAAACCTAGACAGCATCTTAAAAAGCAGAGACATCACCTTGCCAACAAAGGTCCGTATAGTAAAATCTATGGTTTTCCCAGTAGTGATGTATGGAAGTGAGAGCTGGACCATAAAGAAGGCTGATTGCCAAAGAATTGATGCTTTTGAATTTTGGTGCTGGAGGAGACTCTTGAGAGTCCCATGGACTACAAGAAGATCAAACCTATCCATTCTGAAGGAAATCAGCCCTGAGTGCTCACTGGAAGGACAGATCCTGAAGCTGAGGCTCCAATACTTTGGCCACCTCATGAGAAGAGAAGACTCCCTGGAAAAGACCCTGATGCTGGGAAAGATTGAGGGCATAAGGAGAAGGGGAAGACAGAGGATGAGATGGTTGGACAGTATTCTCGAAGCTACCAGCATGAGTCTGACCAAACTGCGGGAGGCAGTGGAAGACAGGAGTGCCTGGTGTGCTCTGGTCCATGGGGTTACAAAGAGTCGGACACGACTAAACAACTAAACAACAACAAATGAAACTTATTCCTAATATTGGACAACTTGCATTTTTTAAAACTGGCTCTGCTCTTTCAACAGCTGCCTGACACAAGAATGTAAGTGGGGGAACTTTTTCTGGCAGAAAGATGAATCGTGGGAGAAGCTTCACCAGCTACCTGTTTATATCAAGCTGTAATAAAATGAAAGGATCGTGATCAGTGCAGGGGGTGGAAGGCTGGAGTGGTGGAGATCAGATAACCATCCCTCAGTGTATTTATTTCACAAGCTAGGTTAAATCATTTATGGTGCAAAACAGCCTTTATGGAGATGACAAATGCATCTATGCTCACGTTTCTCCCTGCAAAAGTGAGGATTGTCTTTTAGCACATTGCATATGAAGTCCAGACAGACAGTCTGCGAGTCCTATTTATACATTGTCTGATGCTGCTTTTGTGTAAGCAGTGGGACCCCTCAACATAAGAACTGAGAACAGAAATCCAAACGCAGGTCACACAGCTGACCACAGACCTTTCTTGCAGCCCAGTGCGACAAGAGACGTCGTCAACATATCACGCTTTCCACACAGAAAAAGGAATGCACTGGAGACATCTGTATTAATGCATACAGTGTACCAAAGCTCTGGCCATGTTATTCCTGCAGGGGTGGACTGGATGACCCTCAGAGCCCCTTCCAACTCGGCAATTCTATGCTTCTATGTTCCTGCCAATCTGTGTTCTGCATTAGAGACAATCCCTCCAACATATGCAGTAGGAGCAACAAAAAAAGCAGTGTGGGGCTCAGGGGCATAGGAAGGGGGGGGGCGTCCGCCCCAGGTTCCATCATGGAGGGGGTGACAAATTATCAAGGAACAATTACTGCCCTACTAGGGCAGTTCATAAAAAACTTTTTTTTTAGAAAATGCCTGCTCCAAAGGTCTTACCTTACTACACTAGGGATTATATAGCTATATATGAAATTTCATGCATATCAGTTAATATCTTGACCCTCCTCCATGAAAATAGCTCTTTACTTGGCCGTTTTCCTGTCACAAAGGCTGAAATTTCAATTTAGTGGAGCACTTATTGTTCCCAACCCTAACCCTACGGAAAGCCATCTAATTAGACTTCAGTTTGGTTTTGACATGTTTTCAGGAGGTTATTTAATAATTGTTTGATTTTATACCAATGTTATGTATCTGATGTTAGCCACCCTGAGCGCGACTTCGGCTGGGGAGGGCTGGATATAAATAAAAGTTTATTATTATTATTACTTATTATTATTCCTTTGTAAGAAAATATAAAATAAGGTAAAACAATTTTTGCAAGCAAAAAAAAAAAAAAAAACAGGGGGGGGGGGTTGACAAGAAATTTTCTGCACTGGGTACCACCTGACTTTCCTACACCTCTGGCAGGGCTTTCACGCTGCCTTTTGAAATGCTGGGCTCCAGGGGCCTGGCTGGTAGGATGTACTCTGTGCTCCTGACAAGTGGACAGTGAAGTCCTGGTGCAACAACGGTGCCGGCCACCCATTCATCCAGTTGATGTCCTGGATGGGGGGGGGCAGCCAGTGGCCCCTCAGAACATCTGGGCCCACCCTTACTAATAATAATAATTTTTATTTATACCCCGTCCTCCCCAGCCAAGGCCAGGCTCAGGGCAGCTAACAAGCAATAATAAAAACAAGTTGAATGAATACAACTTAAAAACAAGATTAAAATACAACAATTAAAATACTGAAACATTAAAATGGAGCCTCATCACAGGAGGAGAAAGGAAAAAGAAAAAAGAAAGAGGGGGAGAGAATCAAATTGGCTCCAAGCCAAAGGCCAGGCGGAACAACTCTGTCTTACAGGCCCTGCTGAATACTATCACTAAATAACAATAACTTAAATATAATTACTTGTGCCAGCCCTGACAATCTGGCTAACGGCCACTTGACTGCTGAGTGACCAAATGCTGCCGAAGCCTAGTTCACACACCTGCCTCACAAACCAGATTAACCGAGCAGCTGACATTCACTTACTCTTTTTAAAAAACACCGGCCGAGAAGCTCTGGGTTTTCAATGCAGTTTTCCAGCTCTTTGAGGAAGATTCTGGAATGGAGATAAAAGCAAAAGAGGCATGAGGAGAAGTTAAGTCATTCGGCATTTGTGTGTCAAACCCCCATCTGGATCCAGGCCTGGTGGGAAATATCTACCAGAAGCCAATTGCGAATATTGTAAAGGCTTCTACATCGTGTTTGGGGGCCATCCTGCTGCTCCCCCTCCTGCTGGCTACAGCTGACGGGAACTGTAGTTCAAAACATGCAAGGAGCACCAGGTTGGTCTACAGGAGGGGTCAACAAACTTTTTCAGCTGGGGGCCGGTCCACTGTCCCTCAGACCTTGCAGGGGGCCGGACTATATTTTGAAACAAAAAATGAACGAATTCCTATGCCCCACAAATAACCCAGAGATGCATTTTAAATAAAAACACACATTCTACTCATGTAAAAACACCAGGCAGGCCCCACAAATAACCCAGAGATGCACTTTAAATAAAAGGACACATTCTACTCATGTAAAAACATGCTGATTCCCGGACTGTCCATGGGCCGGATTTAGAAGGCGATTGGGCCGGATCCGGCCCCCCGGGCCTTAGTTTGCCTACCCATGGTCTATAGCACGGGTGTCAAACACAAGGCCCGCGGGCCGAATCCGGCCCGCCAGACCCCGTCATGTGGCCCGTGTAGCCGCCGCCGGCTGCCAGCCTTCACCTTTTATTCTCACTTTTTTTTTTTTTAACACAAGAAAGCCGCCTCTTCAGCGCATGCGCGGCAGCATACAAGCCAGAGAACGTCTGCCCTCTAGCGGCGCCGGCCGTTCTACACAGGAAACCTCCACTTTACATGCATTCAGGAAACCTCCACTTGTTTTTATATTGAGCGCATGCCATCCTGTGATGTGACAGATCCAACGGCTGCCTGAACCCTTATCTCCTCTACTGTAAGTACATATGATGTATGTGAACAGATGTTTTCAGTCATGAATCTGAACAAGACCAAGCTCATATCATACATCACTGATGATAACCTCCATGCTGTTTTGCGGATTGCTACAGCACAAGACCTAACGCCAGACATCGATGGACTGACCTCAGGAAAACGATGCCAGCCATCTAGTCAGAAAAGTTTAAAAAAAGTTAATGCCTTGTGTTTGCCATATGTGTAATAAACAGTATTTGGCAATATTTGTATGTTTAAAAAAAAATTTCTGTCTGTTACCAAAAATCATTTTTCAATAAATTGTACAATAATTGTACATTTGAATATCTACTTGCCATTATTCTGACTATGTTTCTGCTTTCAGAGCTAGTTATTACTTACATTATTACAAAAAACAGTAATAATTGAATGCAGTGACAATAATTTATGAAAATAAAGAGTGGACACATAGTCCTACAGATACAACCGGCCCTTTGAGGGTGACCAAACTGCTGATGCGGCCCCCGATGAATTTGAGTTTGACACCCCTGGTCTATAGCTTTAGTCAAGGATGATCAGAAGTTAGCCCTGGGGACTGGTGCTGGAAGATGATTGTTTGCAAGGCAAAATTATCACATATCAAAGGCTGCAGACAAAAGCATCCATGTGGGCTGCTCCACAACTTCTGTTTTAAAGCACCCGTGAGTGGTCCCAACAGAACAGCAGGTCAGGAAGTGTGCAAACCTGTTGTGAAATTCATAAATCTCTGAGAGGTTTCCAAAAAGAACTTCTTTCTTGTTTGACACTGCCGTTGGGATCAAGTGAATTAAATCAGGATTGTCCATTTCAGATACATAGCCCTGTTTAAGATAAGAGGGGGGGAAAGAGTTACATGGTGAGAACAAAAGGGTAAAAATATAGGTTAGGGTGCTGTAGTTGCTGCTGTTTTGTCAGTTAAGAAAAGCAATGGTTTGCATATAAAGCTCAACCATGAATCTGAGCAAAGCATCACACCCACAATATATAATAATCTAATCTGTAATAACAGTATATTGTTATTACTATTATTGAATAGTACATCCCTATTTTCATCGGAGAAACGTTGGAGGGTATGTGAAAGCTCCCTCCCGTCAGTCTTCACCCTCAGTTTCCGCAAATACTCAACTTACCTCTATTATGCTTTGAAGTTCCTCTGCATAAACCCGTTCTGTTTCTATCAGTTCATTTATTATATGGCTAAAGTAAAGAGAAAGATGAGAGAGAGAGACTTATAGTAGTTTCTGCTGCTAAACCGTGGTTTTAAAATATATGTTGCCTTGCAGAAGGTGAAGTAATAAATTTAAATTCAAGGCTGAGCATTGCACAGTATTTTAAAAACATTATACGAAAGGTAAAGGATCCCTGGATGGTTAAGTCCAGTCAGAGGTGACTATGGTGTTGTTTCGCTCACCTTGCTTTCAGGCCAAGGGAGCCAGTGTTTGTCCACAGACAGCTTTCTGGGTCATGAGGCCAGCATGACTAAACCACTTCTGGCACAACAGAACACCATGATGGAAGCCAGAGTGCAAGGAAATGCTGTTTACCTTCCCGCCGCAGTGGTACCTATTTATCTACTTGCACTGGCGTGCTTTCAAACTGCTAGGTTGGCAGGAACTGGGACCAAGCAAAGGGAGCTCACCCTGTGGGGATTTGAACCACCATCCTTCTGATCGGCAAGCCCAAAGGCTCAGATATCCTGCCTTTCCCCTCCCGCTTCAAGGAACCCAAGCCTCTTCTCCATTTTATCCTCACAACAACCCTGTGTGGTGAGGTTGTGAGTCAGTGAGTGGCCCAAAGTCACTCCATGGGTAACTCGAATCTCAGTCCAACACACTAACCACTACACCACACTGTTGATGCAAAGTACTCCAGATTTGGAAGTAGGGTAGCCAAAGAAAAGAGAGGATCCCTTTCACATTGGGATATAAATTCTAGATCCTGTTCTGCCATGCCACATCCAATGAATTGATCTATATTAAACTTATTGGTCCTTTTCTTTAAAAAAAAAATACCAATGTAACACAAAGCATCTTACAACAATAACTAAAGGGCATACATTAAAACCAGCATAAAGCAAAACATAGAAAAATCTAAAACAGGTTCTTTCCCACCCTTTAAAGCAGGATTAAAAAATCCCACTCACTGAAGGAGGTCGCAGATAATTAAAAGCCAATGGCCTGGTGGAAAATAAACATTTTTGCCTGGCATCTAAATTTATGTAATGATGGTACCAGGCGAGTCTCCCTGAGGAGAGCATTCCACAAGTGGGGAAACACCACTGAAATAGCCTGTTCTCATGTTGCCACCCTCCAGACCTCCTGTGGATTACAGTGGGATCTCGGGTTAAGTACTTAATTCGTTCTGGAGGTCCGTTCTTAACCTGAAACTGTTCTTAACCTGAAGCACCACTTTAGCTAATGGGGCCTCCCGCTGCCACTGTGCTGCAGCCATGCAATTTCTGTTCTCATCCTGAAGCAAAGTTCTTCACCCGAGGTACTATTTCTGGGTTAGCGGAGTCTGTAACCTGAAGCATATGTAACCCGAGGTACCACTGTATAGGGAATCAAGGACAAAAGGTTTGGGGTGGCAAATGTCATCAGTCATCTTCCTCTGCAGTCCTGATTGTACCTGGCCCTGGCAAATCATTGTTCAGTTTTGTCCCTGTTTTGCTTGGATTTTGGGTATGCCTTCTTAAAACATTTATATGAGTAACTGGGCCCCCATTCATTGTCAGCACTAATTAATACTTCCAGGACTCTCAACACCGCTCTTCACAACAAAGAAACATTAACAAGTGACACAAATAAGCAACGTTTAACTTAACTGCATGTGTGCATGTGATCATTTTCAATATGATATGATTTGGCGACAGGTACACCACTACGATTTAATATAAACAATTCTGCTTTCTGTTTCTTGGACTGGCTCTCTACTTTGTCACATAAATGATTTATCTTACTGTATAATAAATTTGCAATGCGTCATCAGTCTGTTTTCATTGGCTGTTTCCCAAGGTTATAAAGGCAGAGGCAGGGAAATGTTGCTCTTGTAAAAACAGTGTGATGCTGGGAGGCGGGGAGGAAAGTGAGCAAGGGCAGGTAAATATAACAGTTTTAGTCTTCTGGTGGGCGGGGAGGGAAAGGGAAGGAACTGGGGAGGAGCAGGTGGAACTGGCTGGGAGTCAAGGGGGAAATGAGTGGCAATATGGGCGAGAGGGAGGTTTTAAGCATGGCAGTTTTAAGCCTCCAGTGGAGTGGGGGGGAGCCAGAGAGGAGGAGGAATTGGGGAGGGGGCAGGTGGAAGTGGCTGGGGTTAAAGGTGGGATCTGTGGTGCTATGGAGGATCAAGAGGCGGTTTGGGGATGAAAGAAGGGGAGTGTGGGTTAGAGGTAGGGAGAGGTGTTTTTAAAGGAAGAGAAGGAGGTTGGTTGGTCTGACACTTTTAGGCTGAACTGTAAAACTGCCCTGTTAAATCTCCAGGGTGCGGACATGATTCTCATCCTCATGTCAGTGCACTGCTTCACCCATTTGCAGGCATCCCCTCCATGCAAAAAAAAAAAAAAGCTAATGCATTGAGGGAGTTGCAGGGGCTGCATTTCCTAGTGTCCAGATGTTTGCACAGCCAGCTGGCTCTTGCCCCTCTGACCTCCCAGAATAGACCAGAAGTAGGATTTGGCCCTTATAGTGGAGCCTTTGGGCTCCAGATTCACATGGAGGTGGATCCGATACATGTATAGCCAGTTCCTGCTTCAGACCTCTGAATGCACCAAGGTCAGAGGGGTGGAACTGGTTAGGCCCACAGACATTGGGGGCAGGAGATAGTGGTGTACGAAGGGAATGTGGGAACAGGGCTTGTGGGATTAGACATTCTATTTGAACACCGAAGTTTGTGTGCTTTTTTAAATAAGCAAACTGTTTGGGTAAATTGTTTATTCGCACGCCCTGCCTCAAAAGACTATGCAGGGAGATGTTTGCAGAGCAAATGAATGGAGAGGCGCTTGTGGCAAGGGGCGGAAATCGGGTGCAGGCAGCGATCTTTGATAAGGGGGTGGAGAGGCTGCAAAGATGCAAGGCAATGATAGTCTTGGGGTTTTGTTGCCAGGAGCCGACTTCCTCAGCAATACTTTATGTTGCATCTGATCTAGTCTTAGGGACTAAGAGACTCTGGGTAGGAAAGTGAATGGCCTTTTTCACCACTCCTTCCTGTTGAAGGTCATGACGCAGGACAGAGAGGAAAATACTGGAAGTAAAACCACTGGCTGCACAGGTGGCACTGTGGTGAAAGTTTTGGCTTCTGGGACCATGGTCTCTACTTTGTTGAGGAAGGGCTTGGGGCTTTGGTTGCACCTCACAACAGTTGGGAAGAATGTTCTTCCTCAGAATCTCATGAACCTGATCAGGAGAGCTTCAAACTAAGTCCTGGTGGGGAGTGACCGCTCCCCGCTTAAAACGGGGGGCGCCCTTTGCGTGGACGCGTGCAGCCCGGGATCTGGAGTGGCCCCATCAGCATAGGCTTTGCCTTCCCTCAGGTGGGATACCTGGAGGTCACCGCCTACTTCAGTGAGTTGTCCAATCCCACCTGGGGGAAGCGTTGCCAGGGAAACCAAGCCAGGTAGGGGGAGGGATTACCTGCCCACACAATAGAAGGAGGATCTTACCTGGTAATCCTCACTTGGCTCCAGAGCTTCTCCCACCCTACCCACCCTCAGTTAATGTCTTCTTTTGCAGGTTAACTTTTCTTCATAGGTTTTGCAGGTTAACTTTTCTCCACAGGTATGCGGGCGCTGCTACGATAAGGTCGCTGTTAAAGGGCCGGAAAGGAATTTCCCTGCATTGGCAGGTTTCACCTTTCCCGTAGCAAAACGTCACAACTTTGGCGGTATCAGGCCTTGGGCGGAATCCTTTAGTCCATCTTCCTCTTTGCGGCGGCGATACCAGGGTTCCCCGTTAAAGGGGGTTTCTGAAGGGAGGCTTTGACCGTACGCCGAAAGGTCGTCATTGCTCTCCCCTGCGGCGGCGGCGTAACGGGGGTGGCTGTCTCTGCTTGAACATATGTTCTCCAGAGCCAGCCCATCCCCCCCACACACACACTGGATAACCCTGAAGCTCCCTAGGTCCCCGGCTGGGGACTGGGGAGGGAGAACGCCCAATGCCTGAGCCAAGGTCTACCCACATTTGAAATTTAATAAAGTTGTGGCCAATTTAATCCCATAGCACGTTGTCTAGAGTCGTTATTCCACATGACGGGGGGACCACTCGGGATCTGGGGACTCCGCCTGTCCACGCAAAGAGACAATATTACTTAGTATTGGGGTTGATCACTTCATTGATGCACAGGAAACTGGAGGCAGTGCTACGGAAACCTGCTAAAGGGCTGGAAACTACAAGAAGGAAGCAGCTGGAGGGAAAGACTTGTGGTTTCAGCTGTCTCTATACTCAGAGCATGAGTCAACAATGTGGTGCAGCAGCAAAAAAAGCTATAATGCTATTCTAGGCTGCATTAACAGAAGTAAATTGTACAAATCAAGGGAAGTCATAGTACACTCTATTCTACTTTGGTCAGACCACACCTGGAGTACTGAGTCCTATTCCGGCCACCACAATTTAAGAAGGATATTGAAAACAAGCTGGAATGTGTGTGCAGCCAAGATGTTAAAGGGTCTTTAAACCAAGCCTGATGAGGAATAGTTGAAGGAGCTGGGTATGTTTAGCCTGGGAAAGAGGAGACTGAGAGGAGATACGACAGCCATCTTCAGATATCTTAAGGGCTGTCACATGGAGCAATCTCTTTTTCTCCTGCTCTGGAGGGTAAGACCCAACTCGGATTCAAGTTGCAAGAAAGGAGATTCCAACTAAAACACCAGGAAGAACTTTCTGAGCTGTTTGGCAGTGGAACAGACTTCCACGAGAGGTGGTGGGCTCTCCTTCCTTGGAGGTTTGTAAGCAGAAGATGGATGGCCAACTGTCATGGATGCTTTAGTTGAGATTCCTGCATTGCGGGGGGTTGGGCTACATGACCCCTGAGATCCCTCTCAACTCTACAATTTTATTTTTCTATTAGGCTCTGATTCCAAGGAAGCTGCTACCAAGAGAAGAATAAGAAGAGAGAATGTATATGTTTGTCTTTAAGGCGTCCCAATCCTTCTGTTTGTTGTAACAAGGCTAATAACAGCTACCCCTCTGGAATGTGTGTCCCAAGCACACAAGTGTCTGTGCAGTGTTGGAGAATATGTTCTGGGAACAGGCAGGGAGGCAGAACTGACAAAGTTAAAAGGGCAGGAGAGTTTGGGCCCCTGGAGACCCACCTTCCTTTTACGGAGGAGCATTGGATTGGATTAGTGCAGAATGCTACAGCACAATTACTGACAGCAGTGAGATCCTGCCAACATACAACACCTGTGCTCAGAGACCTGCACTGGTTGCTAATTTGCTACCAGTTTGCTACCAGTTCAAGGTGTTATTATTAGTATATAAAGCCCCTAACAACTGGGGACCAGCTTACCTTTGAGATCACCTTACCCCACTCAACTGCTTTGATTAGCAGAACCGGCACTTAACAGGTGCCACCTAATACTTGTTCCTCATTTGTAAGAAATCTTTTTGTGTGTGTGTGTCACAGCACCTACACTTTGAAACTCCTTGCCTCTTGATATCAGGCAAGCTCATCGCTCTATTCTGTTTGTTGATTAGTCGTTTAGTCGTGTCCGACTCTTTGTGACCCCCTGGACCAGAGCACGCAGAAGCAGAATTCAAAAACCCTTGTGGTCCCTTCCAACTCTATATATGATTCTAGGAGTGGCATTCAGTGGCACAGTAAATGTGAGCAGCAATAGCAGGCTGACTCTCAGCCAGAAAGCACCAGGGTGCCGGGCTTCTAGAAAGCCCAGTGGGTTCAAAAGTAGCTGCAAAGTGGGAGAGCAGGAATAGATTGGGAAATGGTGGTGAAGTCTCTTGTAGGAACATGCAGAGCAGCTGTTGTTTGAGCAGGGAGGAACTGCGTGTGATTAACATGCCATGGTGTCTCATCCTTATAGCCTAATGCTGATAACAACCAGGGAGCACAAAACCCATCATTTGCCACCTGGTTTCTTAGTAACCCTTGCTCAGCAAAACAAAAGGCTGGGTGGTTGTTGTTGTTTAAGAGATAAGTCAGAGAACACAACAGAACGATTGCAACATTTAATTGTCTTGCTGCAGGGATAGAGCTGCGGATGTTGACTTTGTACCCAAATTTGCCCAAATATAGCTATCTGGCATTACCTGTGTGTACAAACACGTTGCCTTTGAAATGCACAGGAGCCGGTGGGGTGGGGTGGTTTCACAGCATGCTTCTGTACATATAGTGGTTTGCACACGGGTGGGCATGTTTTGAAATGAGTGTGCATCTGCGTTCTCTCTTTCCCTTTCCCCAAATGTTGCTTCTGCCTGCTCTTGAGATGAGGCTTTGCCTGTGCGGCAACAGTGCAGGGGCTCTCCGACCCTCAATGAGCAGCTCACGCCACCTGTCCTTATTATGGGAAAAGCATGGGACGCGGATGGCGCTGTGGGTTAAACCACTGAGCCTAGGGCTTGCCGATCAGAAGGTCGGCGGTTCAAATCCCTGCAATGGGGTGAGCTCCCATTGCTCAGTCCCTGCTCCTGCCAACCTAGCAGTTTGAAAGCACGTCAAAGTGCAAGTAGATAAATAGGTACCACTCCGGCAGGAAGGTAAACGGCGTTTCCGTGTGCTGCTCTGGTTCGCCAGAAGCGGCTTAGTCATGCTGGCCACATGACCTGGGAGCTGTACGCCGGCTCCCTCGGCCAATAAAGCGAGATGAGCGCCACAACCCCAGAGTCGGTCACAACTGGACCTAATGGTCAGGGGTCCCTTTACCTGGATTCTTGGATGAATGACTTATGAGGAGGAAGGTTGTGTCCAGGTGAGCTTTTACTTCATGCTCAGCCTGTTTATTCAGGTGCTGTGATGGGCCATTTCAAAGGCCCTGTTGCTCTCCCTTATTGCATCTTCAGAGAGGACTTGTAAAGGAAGCCATGTGACCACTGTGACTCCAACCAAGTGCACTTCCGCAAACATCATCTTGCTCTGCCATCCCTCACTTGCAGCAATGGTGGGTGGTTGTTTTTCTCTGAGCGATTGGGGGGGGGGGACATTTGACCCAAACAACACACACCAACAAAGCCCATAGTCGTCAGAAGTCTGTTTTGGCTCTCTTTCTTCTCCAAACTCTTTATGAAACCTCCTCATTCATCCAACAACCATGGCTGTCCAACCACCCCAGCACTGCTGTTTTGGCAACATGCGCTTGCCTGGGAAGCTCAAAGGAACTGCGGCATTTCTTAATTAGAGCTAATCTGACTGTTTATAGGCACACGAGATATGTGTGAGCCGGCAGGTATACCACAAATAATAATGATATGGTTTTTCAGCTTCAGACTGTTGCACAAGTCCCTAATTAGGCCTGCCAAAGCCAATATAACTGGATCTTCTTTCGCATATGGTGAAACTTAATGTTTGACAGAGAAAGGCAAGGAAGCTTGTTTTATGGGAAGTTAACTGTCCGCGCCTCATGAGAAGAGAAGACTCCCTGGAGAAGACACTGATGCTGGGAAAGATGGAGGGCACAAGGAGAAGGGGGCGACAGAGGACGAGATGGTTGGATAGTGTTTCCGAGGTTACCAGCATGAGTTTGACCAAACTGCGGGAGGCAGTAGAAGACAGAAGTGCCTGGCGTGCTCTGGTCCATGGGGTCACGAAGAGTCGGACACGACTAAACGACTAAACAACAACAACAAAACTGTCCGTGCATTACACATTTAAAACACATGCAAAAGAATCCTGGGAACCGTAGTTCTGAGAAGGATAAACTATAATTCCCGTGATTATTTGGGGGGATTGCTTTAAATGTGTTTTAAATGAATGGCGTGCACACAACCAAAGCTTTTGCTACACCACAGGCTTCCCCAGCCTGATGTCCTCCAGCTGTTTTGGGCTAGTGTGTTGGTTGGCGCTGCTTTTCTTTCTGAAAACCAGGAAGATCTCAGAATATATATATTTTTAAGGTAGTGAGAAATCCTTTTTTTAAAAAAAAAAAATGCTATTAGGGTGCACTTTTGTTCCTGCTAACGGAAAGCATTGGAGTAAAATAATAGAATTTTAGAGTTTGGAGGGACCCCAAGTGTCATCTATAATATAATATAATATAATATAATATAATATAATATAATATAATATAATATAATATAATATAAT
>JAXCMG010000046.1:5928620-6009030 GCA_034642415.1 Podarcis siculus | reverse complement strand
ATATAATATAATATAATATAATATAATATAATATAATATAATATAATTTATTATTTATACCCCACCCACCTGGCTGGGTTTCCCCAGTCACTCTGGGTGGCTTCCAACAGAATATTAAAATACAATAACCTATTAAATATTAAAAGCTTCCCTAAACAGGGCTGCCTTCAGGTATCTTCTAAAAGTCTGGTACAGTAGTTCTTTTTCTCCAACCCCTGTCAAGCAGAGAAGGAACCACAGTTAAAGAGTCTCTACAGAGTGTATTATCATTTGCCCTACAACACAACTTGAAGCTTTTAAGCTTTCCACCTTCTTGAAAACCGCCCTGCCATGTGACAATTAACATTTGGGGGAAAGTTGCTATTGGGGCCAATGGGATTTTCTTCTTCTTTTTTTTAATGCTAATTGTCATGCCGGAAAAAGGAAACCTTAAACCTCACATCTCTACTCTGAATTGGCAAGAACAATTTCTCCCCAATCCCGCCAGCATGGTTGGTATTAAAAAAAAAATTGGATTGCTAAATCACACCATTAACGTAACAGGTAGGTTAGACCCTGACTTTTATTTGTACTGCGACACAAATCAAGGTAGAAGACAAACGTCATCACCAGCCAATCTGGTTACCAATCTTGCTGGACCTGATCTTCCAAAGCAAAAGTGCAACCTTTCGCAGAAATTTTTTGTATGGTGTGGTGCTATAGAAATGCTGCATTGTAAATAGCTCCCATTCCATGCTCCGCTTCTGACTCACAGGAACTCCCCACAGCAACATGAAAGCATGCAGAATCACAGGGAAGTATTTCAAAGGGCGCTTCCCTCCAACTGCCCATCGGGGAGAAGGGGTATCGTCACATAAGCAGGCCTGTGTATTAATGCAGAATGGATGTCCAGGACCGAGGGAGACCTGAGATGCATCTAGCCAAGCAGAACACATCTGCCATCACGTCATCCCATTTGCTAGGCACGCGGCTGGGGGTGTGTGTGGAACTTTTCCTCTGTCCTGAATGCGATGAGCAAATGAGTGTAACCCAACACTCCTTGTATAGGAGATCCTGTTCACCCGCTGATTACCACCGTCAACACTGTTTGCGGGGACAAAAGGTGACTGCAAATGTTGTTTATGACTTGGAGCGTTTCCCCCCCTTGCTCCCACCTCTCCGAAAATCTCCAGGTGGCTCACAAATCAGCAAAGGTTGGAAAAAATATTGCAAGACTATATTCATAAAGATCAAGCGGGTTTTCTACCTGGCAGACAGATGAAAGATAATATAAGAAATACAATAGACATTGTGGAATATCTGACTGCCAGGAATGATAAACAAGCTATGCTAATATTTGTGGACGCTGAAAAGGCCTTTGATAATATATCTTGGGAATTTATGTTGAAGAATTTAGAGATGATGGACGTAGGTCAAGGGATTTTCAATGGTATCAAAGCGATATATACAGAACAAACAGCAAAGTTGATAGTAAATAATGTGCTAACAGAAAAGATTAAAATAGCTAAAGGCACAAGACAGGGTTGTCCTCTGTCACCATTACTGTTCATCATGGTACTGGAGGTTCTTCTAAGATCAGTAAGGAAAAATGAAAAAATTAAGGGAGTTACAGTTGGTCAAAATGAATACAAAGTTAAAGCATTTGCTGATGATTTGGTTTTAACAGTGGAGGAACCGTTAAAAAGTACCAAAGAAGTACTAGAGGAAATAGAACAATTTTGTAAAATGGCAGGTTTTATTTTGAATAGAAAGAAAACGAAAATGATTGTTAAAAATATGGATCAAGATATGATAGAAATAATGCAACAACAGACTGAGATTGAAGTGGTGAAAAAAGTTAAATACTTGGGAATTTGGGTGACCCCCCCAAAATATTGATTTATTTCAAAATAATTATATACCAATGTGGAATGGAATTAAAAGAGATCTAGAGGTGTGGGGAAGGATGAAATTATCATTCTGGGGAAGAATGTCAACGATAAAGATGAGTGTTTTGCCGAAAATGTTATTTTTATTCCAGACAATTCCGGTTATAAAAGGGGCAACTATATTTAAGGATTGGCAAAAAATAATTTCAAGATATATCTTGACAGATGCGAAAGAAAGAGGAGGCTTCGCCCTGCCGGACTTGAAATTATATTACGAAGCATCTTGCCTCTGTTGGTTAAAGGAGTGGGTGAAATTAAAAAATACGGAATTGTTGGACTTGGAAGGATTTGATAATAGATTTGGATGGCACGCTTATTTATGGTATGATAAGAAAAAAGTTCATAAAGGTTTTGCAAGCCACATTTTTCATAGATCTCTGATAGAAGTATGGGATAAGTATAAAAACCTATTAGAAGCAAAAATACCCCATTGGTTATCACCTCTAGAAGTTATGAGTGTGAAAAAAATTAACATGAAAGGGGGGTGGATAACTTACGGGGATTTGATTATTAAAGAAGAGGGGAAATGGAAGTTAAAACCATATGAGGAAGTCAAGGAATATGTTAATGATTGGTTGCATTACTATCAGATTAATGAAATGTTTAAAAAAGAGTTAAAAGAGAGAGGCTTTTCGGAAAAAGAGTCAAAGTTTCAAAAAGAAATAGAGAGTAATGAAATTAAAAACCTGTCAAAAATGTATAAATTGTTGCTAGAATGGCATACTAAATATGAAGAGGTAAAATCAGTAAGGATTCGATGGGCCAGGGATTTTGGGTATAATATACAATTTGATGAGTGGAATAAATTATGGAATGAAAGGATAAAATTTACAGCCTGTACTGCACTGAAAGAAAATGTGATGAAGATGGTTTATAGATGGTATATAACTCTGGTAAAACTAGCAAAAATGTATAAAGTAAGTAATAAATGTTGGAAATGTAAAGAAAAAGAAGGAACATTTTATCATATGTGGTGGGAGTGTAATAAGGTTAAAGTATTCTGGGAACAGATATATAATGAGTTGAAAAAGATGTTGAAATATACATTTGCTAAAAAACCAGAGGCTTTTTTGTTAGGAATGGTTGGAAATGAAATAAATAGAAAAGATCAGAAATTATTTCTATATGCAGTGACGGCAGCAAGGATACTACTGGCCCAAAAATGGAAACAGGAGGAACGTATAATCTAAATCAGTGTTTTTCAACCTTTTTTGGGCAAAGGCACACTTGTTTCATGAAAAAAATCTCGAGGCACACCACCATTAGAAAATGTTTAAAAAATTAACTCTGTGCCTATATTGACTATATATAAAGTAACTCTCTTTAATAGGAATCAAATAAACACAAAGAAAGTATTTTATAATTACTTTATTATGAAATAGTAAGTAAACAGAAATATGAAAAATTATAAAATACTTTATTCAGTGCGCAACCTGGGCCTGTTTGGCTGAACACAAAGCTGATATTCTGGCTGGAATCGAAGAAAGACACACACATAGCTCTTCGTCAACAGCTCTCAGTCTCTCTCTGTATTTAGTTTTTATAGCAATCATGCTTGAAAAGCTCATCTCCCACAGATATGTAGTGGAAAATGGGAGCAATGTCAAAATAGCTTTGTTTGCCAGAAGGGGGAACTCCTTGGCAGTATCCAACCAAAAACTGTCCGCGGCGTCTTCTTCTCTCCGCTGCTGCGCACACTGGGCTCGGGCGGGAAGGAAGTCAGAAGACTGGAGTCTGGACCAATCACAGCCCGGACATCAGAAAAGTGGAGGGTGTCCCCCTGAGGAGCGCCAATCGGCGCCCCTGCTGGCCGAGGGTGGGGTCAAAAACCCCACCCCACCCCATACCCAGGACACAGTCCGGCGCCCGCCTAGTGGGCGAAAATTTGACATTATTTTTTTAAAAAATCTTTTGAATTTTTCAATTTTTCCCACGGCACACCAGGCAACATCTCGCGGCACACTAGTGTGCCGCGGAACAGTGGTTGAAAAACACTGATCTATAGAAGAGTGGAGAATGAAATTAACAGACTACGCAGAACTAGATAAATTAAAAGGGAAAGTCCGAAACCAACAAGATCACAAGTTCACTGAGGACTGGAGTAAATTTGTGGATTATATGAAAAGCATATGTGATGAACAAATAACGTTTGTGGGTTTACAGGAAGCTTTGTGAAGAAATATGTATAGAAACATTGTAAAAAAGGGAAGAGGGGGAGTAGGTGGATTTTAAGATAAAAGACAATGACAAATTTTGAACTTGCAGTATAAAGACGAGAATACGGAGGATTCACGCATGAACTGATGGAAGTCAAAAATATGTATTTGTGATTGTACTGAAAATGTATGACTAAAAATTATTTTTTATTGGAAATTAATAATAATAATAATAATAATAATAATAATAATAATAATAATAATAATAAACAAATCAGCAATGAAAGCAGTCTCCTTGAGCCTGTTGCAAGGCAGCTCTTGTTCCCTTTCCCGGTTACTCCACCAATTGTAACCCAAAGTAGGCCAAACCCCCAGAAAAATGCCCCAATTATTTCCTTGAATTAGGCTGCCTACAGTCATGCATTACACAGGGGTCTGATGGCTCCCATGGCATACCCTGCCCCACGTGCCA
Organism: Podarcis siculus; assembly: GCA_034642415.1. Taxonomy (NCBI): domain Eukaryota; kingdom Metazoa; phylum Chordata; class Lepidosauria; order Squamata; family Lacertidae; genus Podarcis; species Podarcis siculus. The sequence continues at coordinate 6,004,474 of JAXCMG010000046.1, read as the reverse complement.
TTATCGTAACATGTACCGTATTTTGCGCTCTATAGGATGCACCCGACCATAGGACGCACCTTGTTTTAGAGGGGGAGTACAAGGGGGGGGAAATCTCCCCCTCTCTGCGCAGCGCCCCTTCAGCGAAGTGGCAGGAGGCGCTACGCAGAGAGGGGGAGAATTTTTTTTCTTGTTCTCCCCCTCTAAAATAAGGTGCGTTCAGTGCCTTCAGTCGCCTTTAGTGAAGGCAACCTGAAGCCTCCGGAGCGCAGCGGGAGTTCCCACTATGCTCCGGCGGCTTCGGGTTCCTTTCGACCTGCTCTTTGGGGCTGGCGGAGGGAAGCGCTGCTTTCCCCCACCCCCAGCACCAAAGAGCAGGTCGGGGCTGGCGGGAGAAGCCCCCCCCCCCAGCCCCATGGACCACACATTCGCTCCATAAGACGCACAGACATTTTCCTGTAGATTTTAAGAGGGGAAAAGTGTGCCTTATGGAGCGAAAAATACAGTAATTGAAAGAAGCAAACAAACAATGGGAAGACCACCCACAGACTCATGTATTTATTTATTTATTGAGTTTATATACTCATTGGAAGCAGCAGCCAATTGCGTGAAGCAGGGTGGGAAAGAGCTGATATGGTGATGTTGGGCGACATCTTTACACACACACACACACACACACACACACCCCGTACACATTATTGGGAAGATGTGGGTTTGTGGTGTCTACGCATCTGCCCATAATAAGCTGCATGATCTTAGGTGGCCTTTATACAATGGCATCAAGGCCAGGAGAGAACAAACCCTCCAACATGTCTCCGGTGAAAATAGGGAGGTGCTATTCCATAACACTGGGACACGGGTGGCGCTGTGGGTTAAACCACAGAGCCTAGGACTTGCCAATCAGAAGGTCGGCGGTTCGAATCCCCGCGACGGGGTGAGCTTCCATTGCTCGGTCCCTGCTCCTGCCAACCTAGCAGTTTGAAAGCATACCAGTGCAAGTACATAAATAGGTACCGCTCCGGGGGGAAGATAAACGGCGTTTTCATGCACTGCTCTGGTTTGCCAGAAGCGGCTTAGTCATGCTGGCCACATGACCGCTCCCTCGGCCAATAAAGCAAGATGAGCGCCGCAACCCCAGAGTCGGTCACGGCTGGACCTAAATGGTCAGGGGTCCCTTTACCTTTATTCCATAATAATATTATTATTCATTTTGGTATTTGTACCCAACCCATCTGACTGGCTTGCCCCAGCCACTCTGGGCAGCTTCCAGCACATATAAAAACATGATAAAACATTAAACATTTAAAAACTTCCCTATACAGGGCTGCCTTCAGATGTCTTCTAAAGGTTGCATAGTATTTATCTTATTGTCTCGGGAGTCGCATAACTCCAACATTTCTTAGATGAAAATAGGGACGTCCTAAGGGAAAGCAGAACATTCTGGGATCAAACTGGGACGGCTTCTGTAAATCGGGGACTGTCCCTGGAAAAATTGGGACATTTGGAGGGTCTGAGAGGTTAGGCTTTCAAAGGAGGTTATTTTATTGCACTGGGGCCACTCCGGGGGGGGGGGGGGGGGGGGAGAGATGTGCCCCTCCCCAGAAGAACTCACTGCCCGTATTGAGGGGACTTATGATCTCAGCAGATTGCCAAAGCAAATTTGCCTTCTGGTTGTTGTTTGTTTTTTGAAGGGGGGCAGTTCTGCTGTCCAAGAATCACAAGCGCAGTTTGGCATCACAGGCATAGAAATAAATTCTGTAAGTGACACAGACACTGGAAATTGCAGCTCATTCATGCAGGCGTAACATGAGCACAGAATTGCATCTGATTCGTTATGCAGGAGCAACACCACTCATAGCCCAAAGCTCCCTGGACCTCCTGCGCAAACGTGGAGCTCTTTGCTCACAACAGCTGCCCTGTTCTGTTCCACGCTAGGGAACGGTATGGGCTCAGAACGCCGGAATCGCACCGCATGAGCAGAACAGGCCCCCGCTCAGAGGAAAGAGGGGGGTTGGTCAAGCTCAGCAAGCTCACCGCTCCATTCATGAACAGGAGGAAAGGAGGAGAGGAGGGTTTTTCTTATAAATCACATTTCATAGAATCATAGAATCTTAAGAGTTGGAAGGGACCCTCAGGGTCATCTAATCCAACCCCCAGCAATGCAGGAATCTCAGCTAAAGCATCAGTGACAGATTAACAGTTAATATTTTCCATTTATCTCCATTTAGTCTCAGTGATGGACTGAATGGTGGTGATGATAAAGGTTTTATTTATTTATTTATTTATTTATTTATTTATTTGCCGCTCTATACCTGGGGGTCTCAGGGCGGTATGGACAGTTAGCAAGTAAGGTGGAGTTCCTGTTTCTTTATGAAGCCCCAACGTGAACTGCACAATGATGATGATGATGATGATGATGATGATGATATATTTATTTATACCCTGCCTTTGCCCCTGATGGAACTCAAGGTGATTTACAGACCAAACAAAAAACAAGAATCAGTAAAAACATAGAAAAGGCTATCGTTAAAAAACAATTAAACAATAATAGTATTACAACATGCAGTCGTACCTTGAGAGTCAAACAGAATCTGTTCCGGAAGTCCGTTTGACTTCCAAAACGTTCGGAAACCAAAGCGTGGCTTCTGATTGGCTGCAGGAGCATCCTGCAGCCAATCGGAAGCCATTCTGGATGTTCGGCTTCTGAAAATCGTTCAAAAACCGGAACACTCACTTCCAGGTTTTGATCATTCAGGAGCCAAGGTGTTGGGGAGCCAAGTTACAACTGTATATAAAATCTGTTTAAAACATACAAATAATTACAATAAGAACAGCATGGCGCCTGTTCTTTCGTTAAAAGCAGTTGATCCCCCAAAGCCTGTTGGAACAAGAAGGTCTTCACTGGTGAAAGAACTACAAGGAAGAAGCCAGTCTAACTTCTCCGGGGAGGGAGTTAACAATGATAACAGCAAGAACCTTTATTGAACTACATAACTGGGAAACAGGGGCAAAGCAACTGCTTATATACATTCCTGAAAGCCTGGGCCACTCCCACTCCCAACGTGATTGGCTGTCTAAACTCCCAAGCTGCGAATCACGACTCAAGAGTTCAAGGGCCAATGGCAGAGGCCCAAATCCTGAAATGTTCTGTGATTGGGCATCATGTATCGAATCAGAACATCGGAGCTCAGAATCCTTAGTCCAGACTCAAGCTCAGGCAAACACAGACCACTGGATACATGACACCACCCATGTGAGGGTGGCAGGACTGAGAGAAGGGCCTTTCCTGAAGACCTCAAAACCTGGCGGATTTGTAAGAGGGAATGAAAAGGGAGAAGTTGTGGTGTGGGAGGAGGAAGTATATGAAAATGGATGGGTAAATATACACACACACACACAGAGAGAGAGAGAGAGAGAGAGAGAGAAAGAGAGAGAGAGAGAGAGAGAGAGAGAGAGAGAGACGCAGAGAAAATATGAGGAAATATCCCTTTCTGCCAAATTTGCCTAGCCCTAAACTCCAAATCCTGTCCATATGAACAGTAGCAGCAAGCACTGCTGACTCATGTTTAAGCGATGGGGAGGCATCGGACTAATTCCCCATACAAACATTTCTCAAGCCTTAACACAAATTTGCTCAGTGATGCTTCAGAGGCAGGAATGAGGGAGAAAAGAATGTAGCAGATCTTCCCTGAACAGCAGCGATAAGACTCTGGAAGAGTGGAAATAAGACTCCCTCTGCAACAAACCCAAGTGTGCCCCAGGCCCTATCCGTGGTACAGACCATGTTTTACATGCAAAAGGTCACAGGGTCAAACTCTGGCATCTCTAGCTAGGGCTGGGAAAGACCTCTGATAGAAACCCTGGAGAGCCAGTATAAACCAGTGCTTCTCAAACAATGGGACAAGATCCACTGGTAGACCTTCGGACACTTTCAGGTGAGCTTCAGTGCCACAGGCTGCCCAGTGCTTCTTGCCCCCTAGCTGTGCCACAGCTGGTTGGCTGGATCAATGCCAGCAACTCACTGCATGCTGGGTAAAGGGGGCCAGGTGATGGAGATGTTTTCTGGGAGGGAGGGAGGAAGGAAGGTCTCATCCAGGAGGGGGCCCAGTGTGCAGTGCACACCCGTGACATCCTGGCCGCATTGCACATGAGTGACATCATGCACGCAACACACATGCAATGCAGACCCTCCAGGTGACCCTATTTTCCAGGGATGTCCCTGATTTGGAGAAGCCATCCCGCTTTCTGATTTGATCCCGGAATGTCCCACTTTTCCTTAGGATGTCCCTATTTTCATTGGAGAAATGTTGGAGGGTATGGAGTTATCTGACCCCCCAAGCCGTCTGAAGGCAATCCTGTACAGTGGTACTTCGGGTTACAGATGCTTCAGGTTACAGATGCTTCAGGTTACAGACCCTGCTAACACAGAAATATTACCTTGGGTTAAGAACTTTGCTTCAGGATGAGAACAGAAATCGCGTGGCGGCGGCAGCAGGAAGCCCCATTAGCTAAAGTGGTACCTCATGTTAATAACAGTTTCAGGTTAAGAACTGACCTCCGGAACGAGTTAAGTTCTTAACCTGAGGTACCACTGCAGAAAACTGAACAACGCCCTCCTATCCTTTCTATGGCAGCCCTATTGGTTGTGTTTTCTTCCTTATAAAAGTAAATATATCCTGGAGTGATTAAGGTTGAATGAATTAAAATGTCTCTGACATATCGGACAGACACCTTCTCTACTGCATTTTCAGGAGCTTTCTTACCGTGTGCCTCTTTCCACAAGCCTGCTAAAGTCATTATGTTGTTGTTTTTAAACTGGTGCAGCGATATAACTGCCAGCACATTTGCTAAAGCTAAGCAGGACCCGGTATGGTTTCAAAGTGGATGGGAGATGGCATGTCGAGGTTCCTGAATGGCAGGGGGTTTGGACTAGATGACCCTCAAGATCTCTTCCAACTCTATGATTCTGTGTGTGTGTGTGTGTGTGTGTGTGCGTGTGTGCGTGCGCAATAGAATATTAAAAACATGATATGACATCAAACATTGAAACCTTCCCTAAACAGGGCTGCCTTCAGATGTCTTCTAAAAGTCAGATAGTTGTTTATCTCCTTGACATCTGAAGGGAGGGCGTTCCACTACCGAGAAGGCCCTCTGCCTGGTTCTCTGTAACTTGGCTTCTCACAGGGAGTGAACTTGCAGAAGGACCTCGGAGCTGAACGATGTGGGTGGAGACCCTCTTTTTATATATGTAACTGTTTTATATGTTATCCTATTGTAAACCAATTTGCGATGTCTCGTGGGAAGCCATTCAGAAAGGAAATAAACCGTAAGTAAAGATATGGACTATGCAAAATTGGCAAAATTAACAGCTAAAATAAGAGAACCTAATGATGATTGTTTTGTGGAAGAATGGAAGCCTTTTTCAGACTACCTAAACTAATACTGTAGGATGATAAACTCACTGAGCAGGAATTGAACGATGAGCAACAGAAGGAATTAGAGGTTATTGTATTGTTGTTATGATATAAGAGATAGAAAATGGGGTGCAGCAAAGGGGGAGAAATAAAAAAAAAACCACCTTGGAAAACAGGGTGGGAAGTCGTCAAACCAAAAGAAAAACTTATTATGTATAGGAGTGTATATGTGAAACTTTTGAAACTTTAATAAATTTAATTTATGAATAATTTATGAATTTAATATTTATTAATAAAATTTAATAACATAAAATATAATAAGATATTACTAAAATAAGGAAATAAATCACAATATTACTAAAATAAGGAAATAAATCACAATAACTTCTAGTGTGACCAAAATATGAGTCCGAATGTTACTATTTCCACGCAACCCGCCTAGGTTTATAAACCAGTTCTCTATATAAACAGGGACAACAGGGAGGGTGACGACGTTGTGTCTGCAGCACCTCAAAAAAGGCGCCAGGACTAATTGTACATTATCATGAAATGGGTACACAAGTGCCCTGCAAAATTAAATTGTACAGCAGATTTATTCTGGGATCATCTTGGCTACTTCCTGCTGCCAGCTCTCGTTTCATCACTTAAGAACTGTAAATGCTGTTGTGTGTGTCCTCTGTAAATCAAACTACGAGCCTGTGGAGCTGACACTTTATTGTGACTCTATTGGGGGGGGGGGGAGAGACCTGGTTGATATGGAGTCCCCAAGGAAGCAGGACACGAATGCCCCAAACACATGAAAAACTGCCTCGCGGTTAGTCAACAGCATCTTTAGTTAGTTGCTGTTTTCGCAGGCAGAGGCAACGTAAATAGCAACCCTGAAGTCGCAAGGGGCAGTACTGGCAAGGAGGGCAATCAAAGTTCCAGCCACTCGCTGTGGGATGAACAGGGTCACAGCTCTTTGCGACAGACTAAAGAAATTTTTTTGCGCTTTGCGTAATGTGTTTCTGCACTCAACGATGCATGCCTGCTTTGAATGAAAGTTGATTTTCTATTTTGAGCCTGATGGAAATGTAGGCAAACTCTGGTGCTTCTTTTAGCAAGTTGCTGCGCAGCGGGGTAAATGATGGCATGGGTAATTGAGAGAACCAGTGGATGCGGTCAGTAGGGGAGGTTTGCGTAATGGTTAGTGCTGGGCTAGGGGTCAAATCCCCACTGGCCATGAAGCCCCCTGGGAGACCTATCACTATCTCTCTGCTTAAGCCACCTCACAGGGTTCTTGGGAGGATAAGAAGGAGAGGGGGAGAAATTTGTACGCCGCCCTAAGCTCCTTGGAGAAAGAAATGGGATATAAATGTAATAATCAATAGAAATAAATAAAATAAGGGTGGGATAGGGCACCTGCCAGCAGACGGCTTAAACGAACAGAACCGTACACGAATCTTTTGTTACAGAGCCTTGTTTTCCAGCAGGGGAAACTTATGCAGTATTTGAGTTACAATCATAGCAAAGTTTCAATTAAGAGACACAAGTGTTTGACTTTGAGAAAGCAATCTTTGGAAAATAGAGCTCTGTGGTATTTAACACTAAGCCCTTAAACAAATCTGCCATCGGTCCCTTGTGCTGCTTTTCCCAGAACACCCTTCCAGAACATCTGCTTTCAAGTTTTATTTCTAACCCCCCCCCCCATATATATTCAGAGCCTTTCGTACAATCCTTTGGTTTCAGTCACCTGCCATAAATAAACCTAAGTACACATAGTTGAAAAAAAAGTCTCTGGCACTCCCATTCTGCCAGTACAAGGTATGTGGATTTGTGGAATGGAACTTTCCCCCCCTCTTCAACCCTGCAGGCCCCCACCTACCCTCAAAATCAGCTCTGGAAGTGGGGGGATCCTCTGGATAAGTTGGGGAGGAACGAGGGGAGAAGAAAACAGAAGTTTCCGCGTAACTCTGCTGGTGCTGCTTTGAATACAACCCTCGGCTTTCCTCTGCCTTCATTCCCCTCGGCTACCTTGCACTGTATTGGATTTTAGATTGTAAACGCTTTGGGGCAGGGATTTGCCCCCATGTCTTTGGATAAGACGGACAAAGATGGTGCTATATATTCCATTGTTCATAATCCTCACTGAAAGCAGCCACAACGGCAACGAGGATTAAGAGCCAGGACTTTCCCTTCGTTGTTCGGTTACTCTGCTACTCTTACGGACAACACAGCCCACAACTAACATTCTCTATCTGTGTTTCATCAAGTTCCGTAGGCTCCACCTTCAAATCATCTGTTTCTGTGCTGGCTCCAAACCCTCGGGGAAAATTTGAACAACCTGCCCTTGGCTGAGCATCGTCATTAAGCTCTGCCTCTGTCTCCTCCCTGTGGACCTGTCTTGGCTCCATCTCCAAAAAGTTTTATAACTCTTTTTAAAAGTTGGCTCTTTAACCCTGGCACCGACACTAAAACCAGCTTCTACTTCTTCTTTTTTAAAAAAAATATAAACAGCTCCAAAGCTTTCCTTGAGGTATAGCTCATGTTATATTTTTGGAGCTTGTGTAACAGAATATCTGAATATCCGAAAGCAACTGTGCAAAGGTTAAGATTACTGTGAGTGGGCAGTTTGCTTTTGCTGCTGGTGCCTATCCTTTGGAAGTCTTACAGTCTTGACTTATTTCAGTACACACACACACACGACTTTCGCTGTTTTTTGGGTGGGATTAAATTCCACATTGGCAAATTCAGGTTGCACAATTAAAGTGCAACAAACACATTTTAAAAATCACACTCTTTCTTTTTTTCCGGTACAGAAAGTGTTGAGAAAATGCACTGGAAAATGTAGGATCTGAAGGCAGGCAGCCCTCTTTAGGGAAGCTTTTAATATTTGATGAATTATTGTATTTTAATATTTTGATGGAAGCCGCCTAGAGTGGCTGGGGAGGCACAGCCAGATTGGGTGTGTGTGTGATAAATTATTATTATTATAAATTATTATAGGATAACAGCTGGTTGACTTGGCCTTATAAGAATGAATGCTCAATCCACAGCTGACCTCATATAACCTCCCTTCACACAAATTGGGACAAATGCTCAGTCTAAAGATTGAGGAAAGGCGAGACTGAGAGGTTAATATACTTAATTCCTGTTGTTTGAAAAAACAAACCTGTTGATCAATATATCACTGGCGTTGGGAGTATTTATATGTTCACATAATAACATTGGTAGTGTTCGACTCCACCTGAGTTATGTGATCATGTGCCTGGGATCCAGATTATCTGAAACAATCAGACATCCAGCCCAGTCCTATGGATCTTTACCCCTAAGAAAGCCCCACTATATCCAGTGTAGCTTAACTCTCAGCTAAGTGTGCCCCATGTGTAGAAGGATTTGCTCTCAAGTTCAGTAAGCATGCTATTGATACCATGCACAATTGGCTAAATCAGAGGATCAATGACTCTGAGTCCTTCTGTTTTCTTTGCAGACAAACATTCCAAGGGTATCTGGCAAAGGGGCAAAGGCCTCTTGCTGCAGCCCCCACAAACAAACAGATTCGTCTGATAGCCTCACAAAAAAACTATCTTTGCAAAGCTGCATTCCACAGATACAGCAAAGGATCCACCCTGCTGTATCAAAGCAGGGTTCAAGAAAATGCCCGAGAAAACAAACATGCATCTACTTATTGTGAGTACTACAGACTACATCAGATTCTCAGATTTTTCCATTGCAAAGCTCCCTTGGTTAAAGAAGAAACAATTTGAGGCTTTGTGTATGTGGGACACTTCACATGATAATGTTTTAGGTAAAGGTAAAGGTAAAGGGACCCCTGACCGTTAGGTCCAGTCGTGACCAACTCTGGGGTTGTGGCGCTCATCTCGCTTTATTGGCCAAGGGAGCCGGCGTACAGCTTCTGGGTCATGTGGACAGCATGACTAAGCCGCTTCTGCCGAACCAGAGCAGCACACGGAAACGCCGTTTACCTTCTTTGATGTGCTTTCAAACTGCTAGGTTGGCAGGAGCAGAGACCAAGCAACGGGAGCTCACCCCGTCGTAGGGATTTGAACCGCCGACCTTCTGATCGGCAAGTCCTAGGCTCTGTGGTTTAACCCACAGCTCCACCCATGTTCCTTAATGTTTTAGGTATACACCTAAAAATGAAAGCAGCATGTGTTTGTAAATAAGTATCTGATATGGGCACATGCATCCACCCGAAAGCCAATCCCAGTGCATACTAGCCTGTAAGTGCAGCAGGGTGGTGCAGGAACTGATTCACCTTTTTATCGGGAGTGGCCCCTGTTAGGATTCTTTGCAGTCATGGGATTGTTGTCTATCACATGACGGTGTATGTTTTCATTCCACAGTGTGGGAAGTGACAGAGACAGGATATTTATGTTACTGTGTTCCGTGAAGTGGGACTATCGCCCTTTGTTCTTTCTCTTTGCTGTCTGATGAGAAAGAGGAAGGAGCTATGTCAGAACGCTCCGAGTGTATTATATGTAAATAAAGTAGATTAGCCAAAATGCTGTGCTACTGAGTTCTGTTACGCAAACCACTAATACTCTGCAGGATCCGTAAGTGTGCTGATGGCTCTTGGTATCAGTTGCTGTGATGTTCGGGGTGGAGAAAGCTTTTGAAGCTCTAGAACGACTGATCAGGAGGGAGAGAACGTGCCAGTTGGGCATGTGTCTCTACCAGGGTCCTACATGCGAGTAGGACGATCCTAACAGCGCCCATCCTGTGGAACGCACTCCCATCAGATGTCAAAGAAATAAACAACTATCTGATCTTTAGAAGACATCTGAAGGCAGCCCTGTTTAGGGAAGTTTTCAATGACTGACGTTTCAATGTATTTTTAATCTTTTGTTGGAAGCTGCCTAGAGTGGCTGGGGAAACCCAGCCAGATGGGCGGGGTAGAAATAATAAATTATTATTGTTATTATTATTATTGAATTGGAGAGTTGGGAGGCTTTTCTAACGTAAATGGTTTGAATGTTGGCAATTACATAGGCAGAAGATTCTGACTGCTGTAACATAGAGGCTAAACAGGGGCAAGGATACACAAGGCATTTCTAGTCTGTAAGTACTTTGGGGTACAATTCAGTCATACACCCAAAATTCCAGGTTACACAGTTAAAGCTGAATTGGTGCTGCTTTGCAGTAACACCCACCCCCAAGCATACTTTCAGTGATTCCGAAAATGAAGAGGAATTGCAAAAATGTGGGATAATGCTTGATGAAGTTCTGTCTAAGCTGCCTGCAAGCAAATCAGAATGAATACTCAATTAATAGATCATCGAATCATAGAGTTGGAAGGTATCCACAAAGGTCATCTAGTCCCAAGCCCTGCCATGCAGGAACTGCAACTAAAGCATCCAGGACAGATGACCATCTGACCTCTGCTTAAAAACCTCCAAGGAAGGAGAGTCCATCACCTTCCGAGGGAGATAATGTTTTGGTTACAAGTCAAGGTTTGTGGGCAGTGAAGCCCCTCCTGTTGGAACTGGGTGTCTGAAGATGGGATTTTTTAAATAAGCAGTAGAAGGAAGCAGGATCTGGCAAGGCATGCAAGTCTTTTCTGGGGAAGGCAGGTGAAAGTTCAGCAAGAGAGTGTTGAGGAATGAAGATGAGGGCAGAGCCAGTGGGTTGGGCCAGTCATCTTTTGCAGATGGCAGCCTAGTATGAAACAAGAACAGTGTGTACATTTGTACCCAAGACATGTTGGCACCTGAAGTGTACCACAAAATGGTGTTTTCCTCCACCCCCATCCAGGAAAGACAGGAAGAGTGAAGAGCGGTAAAGTTCTGCATGGCCTTTTATGTATTGTGGTATTTTATGAATTGTGACGTTGCTGTTATTTTTACGGATCATGGTGCAGTAATGATTTGTTGTCATTGCTGAGAGTGAATTTCTGTTTAATTATTATTTGCGGGCATTTTGACTGTTAATATTATTGCACAATATTATATTCTAACCGGGTTATTGAATTACTTAATTTGATGTAGGTTGCTTATTTTAATGTCTCGTTTTTCATTAAGACATTCACATTTGATTGGATTGCGACAGGATGTGTGATCTCTGTTGTACATTTTGTTCTTTCTGAGTAGCGTGTAAATTGCCGTGTGCCTAGCAATATTCTAAGGCAGCCTACAAATCAAAAGTGAATTGAAAATAAGGCGCAGAGGGATTCTTCAAGTTAACAGCTGACAGATTGGGAAAGTGTGGTTTGCAACTGCAGCCTGTTCCAACCATAAGCTTCCGAGCTGTAAATGATGATGTCACAAGATATATTGATTTCAGGAACTGGTCCCACCCTAAGTTTAGCAATTTCCACTCTTGACGTCTGGGTTGACAGTAACATTATGATCAATGACTCAGAAGAACAACACGGCACAGCAGCATTCTCCATATCCTGTTTCTCTTTGTATCTATTGTTTTATTTCAGGCAAGGGGTACCTATATAATTTCCCTTTCCCAAAATCAAGTGTGACAGAGTACAGTCAGTGAAACCTCTGAGGCTTTTCCAGTGTAAATGGTTCGAATGTTGGCAATTACACAGGCAATTTCCACACAGTTTCTGTGGAAATTGACTAAGAATCCGAGGCTGACTGCTGTAGCGCAGGGGCAAGGAAGCACAAGTCATTTCTAGCCTGTAAGTACTTTTGGGCATCATTCAATCATACACCCAAAAATCCAGGTTGCAGAGCTAAAGCTGAATTGGTGCTGCTTTGCAATAACACCCACCCTCAAGCATACATTTAGAGATTACGAAAATGAAGAAGAAATGCAAAAATGTGGGATAATGCTTGATGAAGTGCTGTCTAACCTCCCTGCAAGCAAATCAGAACGAATTCTCAGTTAATAGATCATGGAATCATAGAGTTGGAAGGGACCCCTGAGGGTCATCCAGTCCAACCCCCTGCAATGCAGGAACTGCAACTAAAGCATCCATGGCAGGTGGCCACCCAACCTCTGTTTTAAAACCTCCAGTGAAGGTTTGTGCAAACAAATAAGGGTGAATGCTTAACAAAACAGGCAGTGTGGAAGTGATCGCAGGGTGGGCAGATACAAGAGAGGACAAGGCTGCTGCTCTTTTAAGAGTTGTGTAGCAAAGATACTTCCAGCTGGTGTAATCTGTGAATCTGCTAAAATCCCCTCTTTTAAAAGTGCAGGATTCCTCTCCCTTTCCCATTTGGCTAACCTATCTGGTAGTTAAAACAAAAAAAAAATTGCACTGTATCTGAAGAAAATACACTGTATCTGAAGAAGTGTGCATGCACACGAAAGCTCATACCAAGAACTAACTTAGTTGGTCTTTAAGGTGCTACTGGAAGGGAAAAAAATTTTTTTTTGTTTTGACTATGGCAGACCAACACGGCTACCTATCTGTAACTATCTGGTAGTTGTTGGTTGAAATCTCACTTCAGCTGTAGAGCTGCCCTGCTGACTTAATGGCCTTAGTTCATCTGTAATATGGGACTAATAAAACTGACGTATCTTGCAGGGTTCTTTATAAGGATCAAGCATTCAGAATCACAGAAAAAAGTATAAACTCTTAAGATGAGGCTATGGGAATTGTGGGGTGGGTACTCCCCATCCCCTTGCAACTAAACTGAGCACCTGCAATCTCAGGGTTGCATAAAGGCCATTGGCTCTCATTCAGATTTTCAGGTACATCAAAATGACGCTGATGGTAGGTTTCAATAACAAGGCTACCAGCCTTATATTTGCATCTTTAAGATTCAGAGTGTCTGGGTATTCGTTCATTCCTTTTGACCACAAAAATAACAAAAATAGTTTTGTGGAGGAGAAACTTGGTACTTAAATCCCAAACTGAGTTATGTATTAACCCTTAAATCCCCTAAGCAGGGAAATCAGTCTGGGTCAGTTTGCAAACGGATTTGGGTTTCAAAACTGAGCAACACCCAAATGCAAATATATTACTTTGCAAATATTTGAGAGGGCTTGGTCAAATTTAGTTGGTAGCGTTTGCAAATGATGAAGTTAGTAGAGTTTAATGATGTCCTTCTACACGTATCACAACGAGGGATGTGCATGCACTGATCTACAGGGGAAAGCCAGCATGGTGTAGTGGTTAGAGTGTTGGAGCAGGACTCGGATGACCAGGGTTCAAATCCTCACTCAGTCATGAAGCTCACTGCATGACCCTGGGTGACCTTAACCTTACTACCTGACAAGGAGGATAAAATGGGGAAGGGGAGGACGTACACCAGTTCTGAACTCCTTGGAGAAAATGGTGGGATAGAAATGTAATTGGTTCATTAATCCTGAGGTTTGTCCTATGGGCAACTCAAGCCTCTGCAGGTCTACTCAGATGTAAGTCCAACTGAGCCCAAAGAGTCCCAGCCAGCATTAAAAGCTGCTTCATCTGCAGACTTTTGGAGGGGGATAATGCTCATCTCCTGCTACGAAGAGCTTCACCTGTGGGAAGGTAAACGGCATTCCGTGTGCTGCGCTGGCTCACCAGATGCAGCTTGTCACGCTGGCCACGTGACCCGGAAGTGTCTGCGGACAGTGCTGGCTCCCGGCCTATAGAGTGAGATGAGCGCACAACACTAGAGTCTGGCAAGACTGGCCCGTACGGGCAGGGGTACCTTTACCTTTACCTAATGCTCATCTCCTGCTACGAAGAGCTTCACCTGCTCTTTAAAAGAAGCAGACTACAGTGGAACCTCGTGTTATGTTCTGTCCTCCTTACGAATGCTGTAGTTAAGAAGCTCCGCTAACTCGGAAGTAGATGCTCCTTGTTGTGAACTTTGCCCCGGGACGCAAGTGGAAGTCGCGTGGCAGCAGTGGGAGGCCCCATTAGCAAAAGCGAGCCTCATGTTAAGAATGGTTTCGGCTTAGGAACGGACCTCCAGAACAGATTAATTTTGCAACCGGAGGTACCACTGTAGTTAAATTCTTGCAAGAAGCAGCGCCCAAATGCCTCCCTCCTCTAAATGGGAGCACTTTCAAAAGCCTTTCTGCACCATTCAGACACCAGTTCCTCAGTCCCTAGCTTTAGAGGAGCCTTATACCTAGTTAGGGACGTGGGTGGTGCTGTGGGTTAAACCACAGAGCCTGGGACTTGCCGATCAGAAGGTCGGTGGTTCGAATCCCCGCAACGGGGTGAGCTGCCGTTGCTAGGTCCCTGCTCCTGCCAACCTAGCAGTTCGAAAGCACGTCAAAGTGCAAGTAGATAAATAGGTACCGCTCTGGCGGGAAGGTAAACGGCGTTTCCGTGCGCTGCTCTGGTTCGCCAGCAGCGGCTTAGTCCTGCTGGCCACATGACCCAGAAGCTGTACGCCGGCTCCCTCGGCCAATAAAGCGAGATGAGCGCCACAACCCCAGAGTCAGTCATGACTGGACCTAACGGTCAGGGGGGCCTTTACCTTTTACCTTTATACCTAGTTAGTCCAACTAGATCAGTATTGTCAACACTGACTTGCAGCAACCCACCAAGGTTTCAGGCAGGAATGATTTCCAGCTTTACCTGGAGACACCAGGGATCGAACCAGGGACCTTTTGCATGCAGCCCTTCCTTAAATCTCTTTCCCATCCACCGCCCACCCCCAAACCTGAAGGTTTGCTTTATAGACTCATAGAGTTGGCAGGGGTATGATAAGTAATCCACTTTCATCCCATGCAGTCTGTTGGCAGTGTCACTAAGAGTAATGTGCCCACAGTCAATGAGGCCATATGCAAAAAAGTGCTGGGTTCCTGGACTTTTAATAGCTGCACAGAAGAGGAAGTCTGAGCAGGTAAAACTGTGAGCAGAGATAACGAAAGAGGTAAGGGAGACTGGACAAAGAGCTGCAGTGTCCTAAATACAGAATCAAGAAAATCCGCTACAGTAAAGAGTATTGTGGTATATAAAAAAAAAACCCCTAAGGCTGGAGTACAGTCCACTTCATCAGAAGCACAATTATCTTAGTTGATAGCTGGATTTTTAATTTTTTTTAATGTGATCAGCAAGGCCAATTAACTGTGTCATCATCAGTTACTGCTGTTCTGAATGGCCACTGTGTGTATCTTGAATATCTGTAGCCCAGAAATGTCAAAGATTGCATCTTTTACATTAGGGATACTCGGCAAATATGGTATTTGCTAATTCCAGAACAAAATGCCCTGACCTGTAGCTCTCAGGCTAGAACCTCAAGATTCACTAACTAGAGCCAGGTGCAAAATATGGGCTTGGGGTGTGTGTGTAAGGAAGAGCACACCAAATTAAAGGACAGGGTCCCTCTCAGCATAATCTCAGCCAAGGAATTAGTATCAGAACTGAGCTTACAATAATGTCACACCAAAATCCACTCCAGATCTCCTCCTCCCTTTTTTCATCTCAGCAGCCTAATTTAGAAAGGGGAGTACCGTAAGCTTTTCAGTTGTGGCTGTTGGCAAACCATTCTGTCAGTTGTTGTTCAGTTGTTTAGTCGTGTCCGACTTTTCGTGACCCCATGGACCAGACATGCCAGGCAATCCTGTCTTCCACTGCCTCCCGCAGTTTGGTCAAACTCATGCTGGTAGCTTCGAGAACACTGTCCAACCATCTTGTCCTCTGTCGTCCCCTTCTCTTTGTGCCCTCCATCTTTCCCAACATCAGGGTCTTTTCCAGGGGGTCTTCTCTTCTCATGAGGTGGTCAAAGTATTGGAGCCTCAGCTTCAGGATCTGTCCTTCCAGTGAGCACTCAGGGCTGATTTCCTTAAGAATGGAGAGGTTTGATCTTCTTGCAGTCCATGGGACTCTCAAGAGTCTCCTCCAGCACCATAATGCAAAACCATAAATTCTTCGGCGATCAGCCTTCTTTATGGCCCAGCTCTCACTTCCATACCTCTCTACTTGAAAAACCAAGGCTCTAACTATACAGACCTTTGTTGGCAAGGTGATGTCTCTGCTTTTTAAGATGCTGTCTAGGTTTGTCATTGCTGGTAAATATTCTGCCCGCTTCTGGAACTTTTGGGAACATTTCCTTATGCTTGACTTCAGGAGCTGGTGAGAACAATCCCATTTCATTCATCTTCTATGGCTATTTTTGGGATTATAGATCCTTGTTGCAGTAGCATACCAAATACAACTGCCTGCAAAATTTCCCATACTCACCTGTGGAAAACAGATTATTATTTGTGCTGGGTTGTGTGTGGTAGGGAAAAGATGCAATTCCATTATGTCCCAGGCCAGCGTTTCTCAATCTGGACCTCAACCCACTTTCAGATGGGCCTTGGCGCCACAAACCCTCCCGCTGTTCTATATAGCCTAACAGCACCAGGTGCCCTACATAGGTAGTACACAGAGATGGAAAACAGGAGTTGAGTAGAAAGAGAGCCTGTGGCATGCTAAATTGGAGAGGAAGGAAGGACACACAGAGAGAAAAACTAACCAGAAAAGTGGCCTGCTGAGTGCCTGAGTGTGAGGGAAGGAAAAGCCAGGACAAGACTGAAAGAAGCAGAAGAGACAGACAGACTAAGGGACTGGAAAAGGCGAAACAATGGCAGAATGCAAGTTAACCGTCAATAGAAAATGATGTCAGTGATTGTCAGCCTATTAAGGAAGAACCTATGCAAATGTGGACCTTGTTTGTGTGCTACATACCTGGAGTGGGACAAAGGTACAAACCTACTAGCAAGAGGATGACAAATGAAACTGGGCTTTGAACGATTTCCTCATTATCAAAATTGTTTTAGTACTTATATATAGCACACTGCTTGCTATATTGGTTGTACACTTGTATGCCAAATAAACCCAAACTAAAAGTGTGTGGGCGTTTATAATTGCCAGTTGGGAAGCCAAACTCCACATCAAATCGGCCATCATTTTTTAACTGCCTGAACCGGAATTTAGGGATGTGCTTGTTACACCTCAGCCTCAAAGCTAAGATCACTGACCTTTTCCCAGCAGTACACACCTGCCTGTAGCCCTCTGGATGCTGTTGAAATCCTCCATCTTCCCCAGCCGTGGGTGGATGGGAGTTGTAGTCCAACAACATTTGGAAGGCCACTCAAAAAGGTCTACTCAAACACAGGAAACCACCTGTGTTTAAGCTGCATCCAGTGCACCACTGGGATGACAATCCATATATTGTCATTTCTTATGAAATACTGTGTTCCAGCTTTGATCCACACTGGCTAAAAGAACGATCAGGCTTTGTTTTAAGGTGGCATCATGTACATAACCTAAGTCAGAGCACTGGGCTATCCAGTTTTAGCATACGTGATGTCGAAAAGAGCACAGGCCTATCTAGCTCAGTACTGCCTACACTGGCTGGCAGCAGGTCTCAAGAGGGATTTAGAGAATAGCCTCAACCAGCCCTACCTGGAGATGCCAGGGATTGAATTTGGGGACTTTTTGCATGCGGAGCATCTACACGCCAGAAATAAATGTCCCCAGAATATTCCCCAGAAATAAACGTCTCTGGAACAATCAGCTGCCTGCATTCAGTTTACTGCCATTTAATAAAGAGTTGGAGACGTTGTGCTTGCTCGGTTAAAGATACTAGAGAAAAACATAACATAGGTTGACCAACAGCTCAGAATGCGCCTCAGCAACTGCGGAGGGAGAAATTGCAAACCATGCCCTGGTATCGGTTCCTGGGCGCACACAGACACTGCCAATTAATTCTCTTCTGAGATTTAACTTCTCGAGAACCACGCGCATCTTTAAAACGAAAACGAGCTCAGCCATTCCCCAAAGGCAGGCGGTTTTCTCAGCGTGAGAAAACGATGAAACAAGCAGCGTCCGGGGCAAACAGATCCAGCTGGAGAGGGTGAAGTCCTGGGGCGCATTTTCGGGGAGGCAAGCGGCAGCCGGGGAGGCCGGCTCCTGAGCCAAGCGCCCAGAGCCCAGGGCTGCCGGTTTCGAAGAGGGCGGAATGCGAATTGCATAAAGCGGGGGAACTGCCTCCGCTTTTACAAAGTGATTCTGGCCAATCAGCTTCCTCTCCAGAGCTCGCCTAATCCTGCCCAGGAGTGAATGGAGCTCAGTGGCGCGTCCGGCCGGGAGGAAGAAGGAGCGTGAATGCGGGGTTTTCCCCGGGTTTCCTCTCTCTCCGCGCGTGGTCCTTCGCAGGCGCGCCTTTGCTTTGGGGCTCCCAAAGAGAGGCCGAAGGAGCGTCCCCTGGGCAGCCGGGCGCTTTCTCCTGCCTTTGCGAGGGTAAGTCATTCAATTAATTACATATCCGATTTTTAAAAATACTGTGTTGGACCGAATGCTTTTCGTTTCGGGAGATGGGCTGGGGAGCTTTTGCCGAGATCCTTCGTAAAAGGCAGCAACTTGATGGGAAGTTTGGGGGGGTTTTCCACATTGCCGCAGGAAAACACGATAGGAGCTTCACATAATGTTTTATTTCGAAACTTCCGAGCAAGTTCCTGCGCTCCGCCCCACCCCATGAGTTTTTCGGGAAGGGTGACTATTAACGGAGCCCGAAAGGCTGCAAATAGTTCACGAGGCCAGCCTATTGTCTAGGATTTTTCCCCTTTCACGCCTTTGAAAAAAGAGGGTCCCTTTTATGGCCTCGTTTGGGCTCCCTTCGCCTTTGGATGCGCGCGACCATTAACTTTTAAACTCCCGAAAGTAGGTGTGGTAATTGACTCGCTCGCTCCGGGAAGAGTTATTTGCAGCTGAATCCAGTGCCTTTCTGGGTTCGCTTTTGCAATCGCCATTCCTCTTCCTCTTCCCTTTTTTTTAAAAGGAAGAGACCTCCCGCAAAATAACTCTTAAATGCAACTGCGGGGACTTTTACCGCTACCCCCGACTGATCTTTCACCTCGTTTTGCACATTCTCGCGCCAGTCTCTCCCGGCTTTGTGTGGTTGCGGGTGTTCCCTCCCGGCAAAAAGGAGCCGATCCAGCTGCCTGTGGCTTCTGGCGAAAATTGCAACGTCGACCCCCAAAGGCACCGAGAGGAGCCTCCTCCTCCTTCCTCCTCCTCCAGCCTTAGGGAACGAGACCGATTCCCCCCGCATGGTGGGCAGTAAAAACTTTTGCACAGCCGGGTCTCCGCAGAAGGCCCTCCCCCCTGCCCTCTGCTTTTCATTTGAATTGCCTGTTGTGCAAATCTTGCTCCCCCCCCCCACCCGCCAACACTTAACGGGAAGGCGAGTGCGCTTTCAAGCTTCCTTGCTTAGGCAATCCGACGCATTCACATTTCTGCGTCGTTGGGGCTATTCTACTTTGCAAGCTACCCGGAGCGGGCTTAGTTTCTCCCACGCCCCCAACTAAGAGGGCAGGGCGGGGATTTCGCCCCTTCTTCGTTTAGCATTTTATTTTTTGGGGGGGTGGGGTAGGATGGGAGTGGGAGCAAAGAAACAAGAGAGTTCCCACAGTAACAGTTTTAATCCTTTGCAGCAAAATCGACAAGAGTCCTGGGGCGCTGGGGAGAAAGCAACAGAGTCCATTGTAGCATCTGCTATTGTAAGCCGGAGACCCATAGAGCGCCATTAAAAAAAATAAAAATTGCTAGCCTTTTAAGACGACCTGTGGAGTTTCCATAGTAGTAGTGTCTTGTTTGGTTTGGGAGGAGGAGTTGCTCCCTTGCTTTGCACGTTGGCTGGAATTTGCTGGTTCCTTTGGCAGCCTCTGCTGTCCCCTGCAGGTGGGATCCCAAATGGATCGCATGACCCTCCCCGCTTTTAAATTGCACTAATCTTAGTCGTAGGTTCGAGCCCCGCCTTGGGCGAAAAATTCCTGCATTGCAGGGAGTTGGACTAGATGATCTGCATGGTCCCTTCCAACCCTACAATTCTATGACTCTCTTGAGAGAGGATCTAGGTAGCCTGTATGTGTTTAACTCGGCCGCAGCAACATATGAAGAGGTTATGATAGCATATCCACTCCCACCTTGGGTCTCTCCAAGTGGGTTTTTTTTAAAGAGCAGCAACACTGCAATTCCTTCCAACAGTTTGACTTCATCCCCATTGGTTCCTGAGACAGATGGATGCTAACCAACTGCTCCCACTGGCTTGGGGCTGATAGGAGCCTCAGCCCAATACATCTGGAGGGTGCCAGGTTGCAGTCTGTGTGCTACTCTCTGGCTAATAATAATAATAATAATAATAATTTATTATTTATACCCTGCCCATCTGGCTGAGTTTCCCCAGCCACTCTGGGCAGCTCCCAATCAAGTATTAAAAACAATACAGCATTAAATATTAAAAATGTGAAGGGCTGCCTTCAGATGTCTTTTAAAGATAGGATAGCTACTTATTTCCTTCACATCTGAAGGGAGGGCGTTCCACAGGGCGGGTGCCACTACCGAGAAGGCCCTCTGTCTGGTTCCCTGTAACCTTACTTCTCGCAATGAGGGAACCGCCAGAAGGCCCTCGGCGCTGGATCTCAGTGTCCAGGCTGAACGATGGGGGTGGAGACGCTCCTTCAGGGCTTGCAGACTAAAAATGGGTAACCATCCTTCTAACTTAGCTTTGCAATTAGGGGAGTGTAGGTAACACCTGTCCTTTAGTTGTAGCAGCTGATGAGAAGGGACCAGGCCCTGCCTAGCTCTGCTTTAGGCTGTTTACACAAGAGATGTTTCAATTAAGGGCTTCTCTTTTTTTTCACTTCTCTTTGCTATCTCCCATACCTGTAATTGAAAAGTTAATTGGCTGGAGTATACAGCTGGGTATTTGTTACTTTCATTATTATTGTTATTTTTTGCTGTTTTCCACACCTGTAATTGAAAAGTTAATTGGCTGGAGTGTACATGAAAGTCTACAATTTGTTGTTTGCGAGTGAATTACGGGACCTGTGAAGAGAGGGGTGGGGAAAACATTTTGAGCGCTGGTAAGCCTCTGCTAACTTTGTCAGTCTGAATTTACTCGAGGCCTTTTTCTTTCCTTTTTTTTTTTTCACAGGCATATCTCAAGTTGTAAAAAACCACACACATTAAGCCTCTTCCCTCCCCTCACCCCTGTTGCCAATGGAGGCCGATGACTCTCAGAATATGATGTTGTGCCCATCATGAGAAGAAAAATTTCCATAGTGTGTGTTAATATGGTTGAGGGCCTGTAGGGAAGTTTATGCTTTAAAAAAAGGTACTTTGCTGATTTATTGACAGTCAGCTTGTGGAACAACATGAAGAGCTTCCTGGAGTGATGGTGGAAGCGAGTGGTTGCTCTGCATTCCATGCCTGTGAAGGCATCAGTAGAGCAAGCCCAAGAATATCTCTGAGGCTCTCCAAGGAGAGGGTGACATTGGGCTTTGAGAACCACTGGCAGAGATTATAACCTTGCAGCAGCCTTCCTCAAACTGGTCCTCTCCATATGTTGGGCTACAACTCCCATCACTCCTGACCATTGGCTATTGTGGTTGGGACTGATGGGAGCTGCAGTCTCAACATTTG
Organism: Podarcis siculus; assembly: GCA_034642415.1. Lineage (NCBI taxonomy): Eukaryota > Metazoa > Chordata > Lepidosauria > Squamata > Lacertidae > Podarcis > Podarcis siculus. The sequence goes on along the minus strand of JAXCMG010000046.1, from coordinate 5,982,766 downwards.
CAAAGCTAAGGAGGCTCTGGTATGGTTTCGAACCGTGCCTTCATTATTCACCTTTAGGTGCCAAACGTTCCTTTTTAACCAGGCCTTTGGCTGATTGACATCCAACGCCCTTTTAAAATGTGTTGGGGAGGGGGGTGTTTTTGGGTTGTTTTTGTTATGTATTTTGTGTTTTTTATATTGTGGTTTATATGTTGTAACTGCCCAGAGACCTGCGGGTATAGGGTGGCATGCAAATTTAATAAATAATAATACATAATTAAAAAAACTGGATGTGTTGAGATTCGTGCATTGCTTGGGTGCTTTCCAACTCTACAGTTCTATGATCTGGGGGTGGGCGGGCACCAAGTTGTAGAGGGCTGCATAAGAGGGAAGAGCTGTAGCTCGCTGGTAGAGTAAATGTTTTGCAAATAAAAAAGGTCCCAGTTTAATGACAGGGATTGCCTGGTAGGGCTGGGAAAGACCCCTTGCTTGGAGAGTTGTTGCCAGTCATCAGAGACAGTACTGGGCTGGATGGTGGTTTAAGAAAACCTCCTCTATTCTTAACGTTGCTAAAGGCAAGGGTATTTATTGTATATACAAAAGGTAATATGTGCAAATAATTCCCTGAGGTGGTGATAAGCAGGGATGTATATGCTGATATGATAGCAGAAGTGCAAAATAACTTGCATTATACCGTATTTTTTGCTCTATAAGACTCACTTTTTCCCTCCTAAAAAGTAAGGGGAAATGTATGTGCGTCTTATGGAGCGAATGCAGGCTGCACAGCTATCACAGAAGCCAGAACAGCAAGAGGGATTGCTGCTTTCACTGCGCAGCGATCCCTCTTGCTGTTCTGGCTTCTGAGATTCAGAATACTTTTTTTCTTGTCTTCCTCCTCCAAAAACTAGGTGCGTCTTGTGGTCTGGTGCGTCTTATAGAGCAAAAAATACGGGGAATTGGAACAGGTTGTAACAAAGCAGTTTATGGCTACATCCAGCCTCTGTTTCCATCCTGTACCATGAATGGGTAGACACTGTATTTAGAAGGCAAAATGTGAATTCAAATCCAATCCTCGTTAGGTCTCTTATTAAGTCACTGTTGCTTCCATTCCCAGTTGTTACAGCTGTATAGTAAAAATCACTCGAGGGATAACTAAGATAAATATTGTTGTGCTGCCCTGTATTTGATGGGTTCCAAAGATGATCTGCATGTGACGTTAATTATTTATACCTTGCTTATCTGTCTGAGTTTCCCCAGCCATTCTGGGCGCCTTACAGCATGGTATATTTCTCATGCCAAGAATATTAGCCTCAGCTTTTGGTAAGAAGAAACAAGCTAATGTGTACATTTAAAGCAGCTGCTTTTATTAAGAACGCGGCTAAAGACTTCTGTTGTATGGTGTTGAATATAGAGCTTAGGGCTTGTGGTAATAACTGCTTGCAAAATTAGTTAATTTCCTATAGTAGCCATCTGTTTATGGCAGACACAGACACCTCCCCTCCACCAGTGTTTCCTGCTGTTAAACTTCCTTTGTGTATCTTTCACTAAATTAGCCGACTGAGTGATGTGAGCGTGAATGGTTAAAGAGCTCAAAGGTTGAGGGGAGAGCAGAACATGTAAAAAATGTGAAGGTCGCTGATCTTTTGTCTAAAATGCTGTAAGTACGTGGTCTACACTGTTCCTATTATTTTGTGTGTCAGCTGCAATGGTGGGTACTTGTCAAATGTAAAGGTGCAGTCTTGGAACATTTTTTGTTAGAGATAACCCCATAGTTGGGGACTGCCTTGCTGCTGTTGTTTTGCAGACACCTGCCCCCACCATCCCCAATCCTCCCTTTATTTCATTGGTGCTGATAGCATTAAAGATTATTCTGATTATTTGGGTGGGTCTTTGTGTGTGTGTTCTGCTTAGTACTGTGCTGTCTTGACTAAAAGGACATCTATGTTCATATCAACTTAATTATCATGGTATTCCCACAAAAAAAATCTTTGAATTATGGTATGGTGAGGTGGCGGAGATTAGTCCTCTCCCCTTGCATAACTAAAGTTCCCAGGAGTTTTCTGGGGAAGGGAATAACTGTTGCATCAGTTCAGGTCTATGTGTAGCTTTGCTTTGGCTTAAGCATAATGGCAATGGGAACATCTTGCCTTCATAAAAGTCCCATGTAGTTACTCCTTCAAAAAATGTTTCCCGTATACCATTATCTCTCTGCTCTATCCTCCTACGTTGTAGCTTCGCTAAGAGATTTGATGTGGTGTGGTAATAAGAAGCTCTCTTGCTTATTATGTAAGATGAAAGGGAACCTGGGAGATGCTTGGATACTTCTGCATTCCCAGTACAAAAGATAGTGGCTAAAAAACTGCGTTTAACACAGACTGGGAACCTGTGGCTCTCTAGCTGCTGCTAGACTGCAGCTCTTATCCTTCCTTGATCATTGGCCTTGCTGCTTGGGGCTGAAATGAACTGGAATCCAATAGTATCTGGAGGACCACATGTTCCTCATCCCTGGCTTAGTCGATCTGGAATCCAGTCCTTGCATGGCCACGGATGTGCCGCATTGATTTTAAGTATTTGTTCCTAGGCTGTAGATTACAGATTTCATGAGTATAGCAGTGGCCTCCTTGCATGCAGCTGTTAAGAGGAAGCAAAGTGTGCACTCCTAATGGGGTGGCAAGGGATGGACTTTGCATCTCTGTAAGGAGCATGGCATGGAAAAGAGATTGCAGACTTTCCTTGCAGGAAATCCTCATCATAGAGATGAAAGGTACTGCTGTGAATTGGTTGGGTAACCCCATAATTCCTGGATTTAGTAAAAGTTCAAATTAATCAAGGTTTGGTTAAACTTTGGGAAAGCCCCTGGATTTAGTTATGCTGAGAAGCCAAGCCACCTCGGCAGAGTCAGGTGGATGGGCCATTAGTGGAGGACAAAGTCGGTGATGGTCCATCAAGGAAACCATCAGCCCAGACACTGAGGTCCAGCTCTGAGGGCCTTCTGATGGTTCCCTCCCTGCGAGAAGTCAAGCTTCGGGGAAGCAGGCAGAGGACCTTCTCAGTAGTGGCGCCCGCCCTGTGGAACGCCCTCCCATCAAATGTCAAGGAAATAAACAACTCTCTGACTTTTACAAGACATCTGAAGGCAGCCCTGTTTAGGGAAGTTTTTAATGTTTGATGTTTTACTATGCTTTTAATTCTGTTGGGAGCCGCCCAGAGTGGCTGGGGAAACCCAGCCAGATGGGCGCGGGTTAAATAATAAATCATTATAGGGCAAGACTGTCAGGCAAGGGTAACTGGGGCCCCGGGGCCCTTCTTTGCTGGGTACTAGTGGGATGACAGGCTGGAACTAAGAGACAGAGTGGATGGCTTTTTGCTGTCCTTTGGATTTAATGCTGCCATTAAGGGGGAAGCCAGACCCTCTTAGGATGTGAATGCTCCGCAATCCCTCCACCCAGGTGCAGGTTGCATATATGTGTAAATAAAACCATATGAAACCATAGTCTCTGTAGTGCCACATTGTCCCCAAAGGGAACACAAATCCTGGGAAGCATGCCTGCAACCCCTGAAATCTTGCACTGTTCGTGGTGATTGGGGTGGTGTGTAATTATATTTTCTCTTCTGCCTGTTCAGCGCTCTGATGTCTTGGAAAGGAAAAGAAAGCAAGTCTCAAGCTGCACTGTATGCTTGACATTGGGTTACGAACAGCATGGAGCTGGGTGTATCAGGAACTATCCAGTTATGTAATTGGTAGCTGCCACTTGTTTTGTGTATTGAAAACTTTTGCTATAATTAACTGTTCCTTGCTTTCCTAAAGGGACGCGGGTGGCACTGTGGGTTAAACCACAGAGCCTAGGACTTGCCGATCAGAAGGTTGGCGGTTCGAATCCCAATGATGGGGTGAGCTCCCGTTGCTTGGTCCCTGCTCCTGCCAACCTAGCAGTTTGAAAGTACAGCAAAGTGCAAGTAGATAAATAGGTACTGCTCCAGTGGGAAGGTAAACGGCGTTTCCGTGCGCTGCTCTGGTTCGCCAGAAGCAGCTTGGTCATGCTGGCCACATGACTCAGAAGCTGTCTGCGGACAAACACCGGCTCCCTCGGCCAATAATGCAAGATGAGTGCCGCAACCCCAGAGTCGGTCACGACTGGACCTAATGGTCAGGGGTCCCTTTACCTTTACCGTTACTGCTTTCCTAAACTATTGATAATCAGGTCCCCCCCACCCCACAATCTTAGAAAATGAGTCAATGAAAATTGACCTTGGATGCTGGACAACTTTCCGTTATCAAATGGAATTGGGCTGAATTCCCTTTGGGGACAGGTTTGCAAACTAAAAAGGCCTCTTAAGTAATTGTTGGGTGGCTTGTCTTAAAGCCAGTGTGGTATGCTGCATCTACAGTTCAATCATTTTCAATATGCATATTTCCTGTAGGCCGGTTCACACAACAGTTTCTACATGATTCCAGCCTGCTCTTCCCTACTCATAAACACACTGCTGGATATGATGAAACTCATTTGTGAAACACTCTTTGGAGGATTCTTCACATTGGCATGGCTAACTGACATTGCATCCTACATGGTGGCTGCTTTTTGCATGTCATGGTAAGCCATGTTTTATGGCTTACTAAGAATGCACAGATTGCTCACACCTGACTCCTCCCTGCTTGTAAGCAGATGCAACAAACCCCAATCCTTGGATCCTGTTTCCAAATTGGGGGGGGAGGGGGGATGATGCTTCGCTCCAAATAAACCATGACCTAAAGCCAAGGTTTGTTCTTGGCTTACCAATTGTTCACCTGAATGACAGTGTGTTTGAATGAAACTGGTCACAATTCCTGGCCTGGACATAACAGGTAAGCCAGGGATTGTTGCTGGGTGATCATTCTTCCTAGCAGGGAGGAATGAAGCAATCTGTGCATTCATGGCAGCCCACTAACCATGGCTTGCTGTGATATGCTAATATTGCCAGTCTCTTAATTGCAGCCTCCACAAAGACTCGCAGGTCTCCTCCTGCTTTGGTCAGCAATGCACGCAAATCCATCCTCCAAATTTTCAGTTTACAGGGAACTCAGTCTTGTGTCTCTCTGAGCTATGGAACAGGGAGAAACTTGAGGGACAAAGAGATCCCCCATTCTTCTCTCCTGGCCTAGATAACTGTTCCAGTTACGAACAGGATAAGTGAATGGCCTTTGCAAAACAAAACTAATGCATGCTGAAAGTGCAGCAAATGACAGAAGCGAAAGTAAGCCTATTGTTGTACGAGTAGCTCCAGATATCAAGTTGTGTGCCTATACACTATAGTGTGCTCTAGCTATTGTCTAGCTAGAGTGTGCTCTATAGTGCGCTCTAGCTATTGTCTATTTAGGTGTTTAAAAACACCTAAAAGCTATTTGCCAAGTAATGCTACTTGATTGTAGTGTAGTTTTGTTTTTCAGGCTTTGTATCGAGTCAGTCTGTTGGTCCAACCAGTCCAGTAGTATCTACTGGCAATAACTCTTGGGTAGAAGTCTTGCAGCTGAATGTTGGGATGATTCAGGACAGGTCCGTGAAAGCACTTCTCCATTCAGAGCATGGTTAAACTATGGAACTCCCTCGCCCAGGAGACAGTCACCAACCTGAATGGCTTTAAAAGAGGATTAGACAAATTCATGGAGGAGAGGGCACTCAGACTGTCGGCTACCATGTCTACCAAGCTCTGCCTCCACAGCTAATAATGCTTTTGGAGACCATTGGAGGGGGAGAGTGTTGTTGTGTTTGGGTCCTGCTTGCAGGTTTTCACGGGCATGTGTTAGGCACTGTAAGAGCAGGATGCTAGACAAGATGTGCTATTGGCTTGATCCAATATTGGCTCTATTTATTTTTCTAAAAATTTTTTTATTAAAGATTTATTCGTTTACTTTTGTACAGTCATACCTCGTGTTACGTTTGCTTCAGGTTGTGGCGACCCGGAAGTACCGGAAAGGGTTACTTCTGGGTTTTGCTGCTCGTGCATGCACAGACGCGCAAAATGATGTCATGCGCAGAAGCAGCGAATTGCGACCTGTGCAGATGCGGGTTGTGTTCTTTTCAGGTTGCGAACGGGCCTCCGGAACGGATCCCGTTCGCAACCAGAGGTACCACTGTACGTACATTGTCTCTTTTTTCAGGTTGTGTTTTCTACAGATCAGTTTCATTTGATGTGAGACGTTAGTGGTTCAATACTGGCTCTTTCGTGACACCTAACTGATCCTTCTAACTGGAGGTGCTGTGTTTCATCCCCGCTTGCAAAGCTCTAAAACTGAGCTATGGGAGGCGCATAGGATGCTTTGTTTGTCAATTAACTGGCTACATGTGCTTTTTGTTCCAAAGCTGTAGTTCTAAGAAAATGTCTGGCCAGCAGCCTTCATTTAATGCCCCTGGTGGGGGGGGGGACCCAAGGCCTGTAACTGGCTGGTATCGTTGAGGTTCATTTGATGTCCAGGGTGAGTGAATCTGCTGTTTTCCAGAGGCAGAGTTTGTTCTGAGCTAAGGCACCAGTGAAGTACTCTGTAGGCCAGAAGACACAAACTAGGTGAAGGCCGGATCAATATAATCTGAAGGAACCAAGATGTTGAGGGCTTGCAAGTTTCAATGTGCTGTAAAAGCTGAGCTCCGCACACAGCAGTGGGTGTATGCGAGCAGCTTGGTATGTAATGGGTGTTAACACTGACTAACTTTTTCCTGTGACCATCACATGCTCATGTAAAAATAAGTACTGAGGAGTGAACTAGGCCTGGTTGAGTAATGCTTCTATAGATGGCTAAATAGGCTTTCTGTGCCTTGAGGAAACCATTTCTGACCCTGTAAGGTCCTTTGTTGTGGGTTGTATGCCCGTGCTCTTAAAGCTTTGCGCTTAAACATGGTAGGGAGACAGAGTGAGCCATGGCTCAGTGACAACTGATCTTGGCAAATGGAATAATCCATACTATTTTGGGGGGTGTATTGATTTGAGAGAGCTATTTCACTTGGGTAAAAGGCACCACAAAATTTGACTCCCTGGGTTAAGGACATTGGCAAAGCCAGCGTTCTATCTAGAGTAGCATCCTGTTCTCACAGCGGCCAAGCCAGGTGCCCATGGGAAGCCTCCAAGCAGGACCTGAGTGCAGCAGCTCTCTCTCCACTTGTGAAGAAGTCCTGAGTCTTCCAACATTCAGCTTTGCTAGATGTCCCTGAATTCTAGGGGAGGGAGGGAGGGAGGGAGGAAAACTTTTCTGTGTCCAGGGCAGCTGTCTACCAGCTCCATCTGGTATGCAGGCTGAGACCCTACCTGCCCACGGACTGTCTCACCAGAGTGGTGCATGCTCTAGTTATCTCCCACGTGGACTACTGCAGCGCGCTCTACGTGAGGCTACCTTTGAAGGTGATTTGGAAACTATAACTAATCCAGAATGCGGCAGCTAGACTGGTGATTGTGAGTGGCCGCCAAGACCACATAACACCGATCTTGAAAGACCTACATTGGCTCCCAGCACGTTTCCGAGTACAATTTAAAGTGTTGGTGCTGACCTTTGAAGCCCTAAACAGCTTCGGCTCAGTATACCTGAAGGAGCGTCTCCACCCCCATCGTCCAAGCCGGACACTGAGGTCCAGCTCTGAGGGCCTTCTCGGTGGTGGCACCCACCCTGTGGAATGCCCTCCCATCAGATGTCAAGGAAATAAACAACTACCTGACGTTTAGAAGACATCTGAAGTCACCCCTGTTTACGGAAATTTTTAATGACTGGTGTTTTAATGTATTTTTGTTGGATGTAATCTTTTGTTGGAAGCCGCCCAGAGTGGCTGGGGAAACCCAGCCAGATGGGTCGTGTATAAATAATAAATTATTATTATTATTATTATTATTATTATTATTATTATTATTTCTCTGTTTGCTTTTTTGCACACCATGTGTAATTTTATACCCCGCTAAACACTTGCTTTTTCTCTAAATGGAAAAAGGCACAAATATGTTAACCTTTCCTCGTAAGAGAGTTGCTACAGACCACAGCAATCATTTTGATCGCCCTTTTCTAAACCTTTTCCAGTCCTGCAGTATCGTTTTTGTAGTGAAACAGTTGGAATGGCACATGGTATTCCGAGTGTGGTCCCAGCATAAGAAATCCTAATGATCCCTAGCATGGATTTTGCCCTTTTTCACACTGACGTACACAGGGTCAACATCTTAACTGAATTATCTGCTGTGGCCTGAAGGCCTGTAGACAGTACTGCACTAGTAGCACAGATGGTCTTGATTCAATGTAAGACAGCTCTTTCTGTTCTTATCCTGTGTGTGTATATAAAAAAACCTTGGGTAATCGAATAAACTACTTAGGTCCAAAATATCTGAAATACTTTCTCTGTCCATTTTCACAGAGGTTAAGGTCTGCATAGGGGGCTTTCCTTGTGCTCCTCACCCCCCAATTGTGGAGGGCATCTAGCATTTTCATAGAACTGTAGAGTTGGAAGGGAACCCGAGGGTCATCTAGTCTAACCCCCTTAGGTGCAGGAATCTTTGCATTGTACAGCTTTCACCATATGCTGAAGATGCACCCTGGCCTTTTGAAAGTTAAGGTGTTTTGTTTTGTGGGACGCACCTCTTTAGCTGAATCTGTACTGATCTGTTCCATTTGGAACTGTTTCACTTGAAGCCCACCTTCGAACCTTACGGTGAAGGCCAGGGAATAAATTTCATAAATGAGTAAAATAAAATGATTCTTTTTTTAAGAACCAGTGGCAGGTTGGAAGCCGCCTGAAAACCACAATATGCTGAGTGGCTTTATGGGGAGCCAGATGCATGTGCACATCCTGTTTCTGTTACCGCATTTCTATGCTATCCTATCTATGTACAAACCATGTAGCGTATATAGAGGGGATATATACTTTCTGCTGCTTACCCTAGCAGAATGGGGAGGTGTCTTTTGCGTGTCTAATGTGTGAGAGACACACAGAGACGACCCTGGGATGGGGTTGCTGACATTAAAAGCCTGCAAACTATAAACTGTATTGCAACCTTTTTCGTCTGAAGACACTTTTGAAGTGCAGGTGTCAAATAAAACACTATGGAATCTAGTTTTCTGTGTTAAACCGTTCAGCATGAATTTGTTAATTTCTTAAATTTATATCAAGGTTTTCTTCTGTTGTGGAACCCAAGGCACCACATATGGTAATCTAGGCAGTCACCTGTCCAGGCACTGACCAGACTCGGACCTGCTTACCATTAGCAAGGTGGTTCCCTCATTTGCCTTCAGATTACGCTCTGGGGCAAAGTCTAGCTTCCAGTCTTGCATTGCACATTTTAATACAAGAGTAATATGCAAACCAGCTTGCATGGTAACCCCACTCAGGTACTCGGTTACACAGTCAGTAGGTGACTGCTTGGGCAAATTGGGAAAAGCATCCAGAAAGGTCAGATAGGGGGTGGGTAATATTCCATTCCCCAAGATGTATAAAAGGTTGCATATCGAGGGCACAAAAAATGCACCAGTCAAGGGTGTGAGGATGAAAACTGATAGTTTTGAAGGTTATAGGGAGTGCAAGGGAGGAAGTGAAGCCTTTTCAAATCGGAGTTGCTTCCTGGAATTGCACATTGTGTGCCTTGTGGGCTTTCTACACTTACGCTTTAAAAGACTTTAAAAACCACTTCTACCTTGACAGTTTTCTCATGGTTTCCTTCATGTGTCATTACATTACTATTCCATTAATCCACCTGGATGCAAGGCATGCTCTCTGAGTGAGGCTTTAGAAATTGTTACATACAGAAGCTTTCCATGCCCAGACACTTGCGTAATTGTTGCATGACACAGTGCATTTGCAAAGGCTACAAAGCTCAACCCGATATTTAATGAAATATTGTACTTTTGATCAGAGGGTGTGTTTTTGTGTGATTGAAGTACAACTTGTACCAAAGGGATGTTTGTAATGGACTAGAAACTGGGCGTGTGTACATATTTCATTAAAAAGCCCTTTAATTATAACTGGAATCCGAACACCTAAAAAAAAATTCTTTGTTTTTGGCAATAAAGTATGCGCTTAAGTGTAAGCACTGAAAATATTTTAACAAGAAATAGTGAATGTGCATTCCCGTAGAACTTTCATATTTCTGATTTAAGACATTTTCACTATTCTTTCTCTCTATTTAAAGAACAGCTTATACAACTCCTGTGCAAGAAAAAGAGTGTTCTCCAATAAATGCCACTAGGATGGCATTCTGAACACTTTAAATATTAGAACCCTCTGCTTGCTACTCGTGTCATTCTTGGAGGAAGGGTGGAGATTAAGAAGTACCAGCATTTCTAACTTTGTTTTGAATTGATGCATGTAGTCCAAACTGATAATCGTTTATACCTCTCCTGGGGATAGATGGGAGAAGCAAGGCAAGCTGCCTTGAGTGCCTAGAGGGAGAATCCTAGATTAGGTAAGATCTTTAGTCTGATCTAGTAGGGCAATTCTTACATTAAAAAACAACAACTATTTACTTGTTGCCAGAAGAAAATCTGAGCAAACCTTATGTCATTACACCTCTCCATTTCCTTCTCTGCCTCCTGGCTCCCCCAAACCCTCCATGCACGTTTAGGTACCCTCAACAAGTTTCATGGTCAGAGAGCTTATCTTTCAGCCCAATCTCCCCTGCTGCATTGCAAGTACAGTGGTACCTCAGGTTACGTACGCTTCAGGTTACAGACTCCGCTAACCCAGAAATGGTGCTTCAGGTTAAGACCTTTGCTTCAGGATGAGAACAGAAATTGGGCTCCAGCGGTGCGGCAGCAGCAGGAGGCCCCATTAGCTAAAGTGGTGCTTCAGGTTAAGAACAGTTTCAGATTAAGAACGGACCTCCGGAACGTATTAAGTACTTAACCCGAGGTACCACTGTATAAATATGGGAGAATCCTAGGTATACCATCCCGAGTAATTTGGAGAGCTGCTGGGATCCCAGTTCTTAACAGTGTTGGGATTATTTGGGCCTCCCAAGATGCATTGTTATTGGGCATGAGGAGTAAAATCACAATGGATTTTGTGCTTATTAATGTCCTACTTTGCTGGCACTAGTCATCAGCTTGTGTGGAGATGGGCCTTTTTGGGGGAGGATGTAAAAACCACGAGTGCTTGAGTAGAAGTATACCACAACAGTAGCATGCAGCTGAAATAACTGGTACAGGACTTGCCTGCGCTGTGTCAAGAAGGGAATCTGACAGTGGTTTTTAAACAGTGTTCTGAGATGTGCTAGATCTGAGGCCCTGCAGGCTTGGCCAGTGCCCCACAAGAACTGAATATGCCCCCTAGACCACAACATTCCCCTAAATCTTCTGAAAATTGCAAGGGGTTTGTTGGCAGAAAAAAATGGGTGGGGGTGAGCATCACTGGAAGATGAACTTCTTTAATTAATTAGCAACTGGGATAGGAAGAGAGTTGCCCTGGCAATCCAGATAGATTGGGCAAAATAATGTTGCTTCTCTTTCCGCCCCAGCTCCCCAATATGCTTTCTAGCATTTATTTTTTTAGCATGCAGGCTGAAACGAACCTTGTCTAGGCAGTTGCTGAGTGTTTCATTTGTTTGTGTAATTTTATGTAACCAAAATAATAGAGCTTGACTCGTGCTGCGGAAAGTGCTGATTTCAACTGTGTTAAAAAAAACTGCTTCTGCAGCTTTTCTCCCTCCTGTTTCACACCACAAGCTGCAAACCTTGGTTACGTCTGCCCAAGTTGTTAATCATAGCACAGGCCATCTACCAGGAAAAAAAAACCAAACGGTTCCCTTTCCGCTAGAAGGGTAAATGCCATGTGCTGGTTGTGTTCTTTGTATCAGCCAGAGCACCTCAAGACTGCTTCAGGTCAGCTGCATCTCACATGATGCCTGAATTTCTTTGAACCGAGACAAAGATCCTGTACTCCTCTTACTATAAATCTGAAATTATAAGGCATTTAGGCTGTTGCAAGTTCTGCAAGCAATTCCCTTTCTTGCTAAACCTCTACCGGTTAAATAACAGCTGTGATGAATATTACTTAGAATATACTGCTTGTCTATTATGGGTTGGCCACCCACGGTTTAATTAAACTGCTTCACAGATAACGTTCCAAACAACTACAGGAATTTGTGAGTTACTTGTGAGAGGAGACCAAACTGAACTCTTTAATTTGGTGTAGAGCCGTGGTTCCCAACGTGGGGCACACGCCCCACAGGGGGGCAATTCGTGAACGAGTTAGACCAAGTTAATGGCCTTTTAGGCTTCATCCACGTGAACAGGAGTTCACTTTTTGAATATTAAGTATTATGTGTCACAGGGATTTTAGAGATGCTTAGGTGGGGCATGGCAAAAAAGAAAGTTGGAAATGAGAGATGCCTGGCTGTAAGCCTGCCCTGCTTGTTCATGGAATATGCACTCTAATGCAAAATACAGTAGTTGCTGTGCATTGCTTTTATATTCAAAATTGTGTTTCTAGCCACCATGAGGCTGAGAGTTCTGCAGCTTTGGCTTATAGGAAGACAGGCTTTTCACCTGCATTTCTTTCTAGTTTTGTTTCTCCTGTCACAAAGGGCTCTTTCACATTGCCTCTGGTTTTGGGGAACAGTAATACAGGTGTGAATTCCTGCTTCGCCACAGTGCGGTCAGTGACTTGCAGGTTGTTTCAGTTGGTAGTTGTGAGCTTCACTGGTGAGACAGTGGTTACACTCGTACAGTGCTGTTTTGCATGACTTCTGCTTTCATATTTGTTAAGGGGCTTTTGTGGTTTTTTAGGCAGGGGGATCGGAGTCCTGATCATGAGATATATTCAAAGTCAAAGTGGTTGAAAACACTGAGAGGGCAGAGGAATAGAGTCCCCTATCTATCTTGCCTATCGCACACACAGGCACACACACTCTGAAATGGCAGTTAGGGCCTCTCATGGCCCCAAATGGAGACCACAAGTAGCTTTAACTGGACCCTAGCAAACAGATTATAGTGAAACTGCTATTTCAGCGGCGACTGCTTTATTAAATTTCTGGCCTTGTGACGTAGCGATTAGTCTGATAGGGTGATTAGCAATAAAGTTAGCATGGTGCTTTATCGATTTTATTTTTCAAATCGTCACAGCACAGTGCTTTATGCTTCATTTGGGAAAAACTGGGTAGTGATAGAGATCAGATCTTGCAATGTGGAGAATGAGTGAAGAAAACGCTTGTCTGCCTGCCTTGTGATTACCTTCAGGTGTGGTAATAAAAGGCTCTTGTTTTGGTGGGTGGTGGTGGCTAGGAACATGCTTCCTGTGTCTGAACAAATGCTGCTTTTTTTGAAGAGCTAGCGCGTGCAATGGAGATGGAAGAAGGGCCTGAGATTCAAATTTCACTTTTCTTTCTCCTCCCCCACTTGGACTGTTTATGGAAGCAGGCAGGCGACTGTTTCTCCTCAGAAAGCGTTATGGCCGCCTCAGCCCTTCTCACTGAAGTGCGTCTCTCCTCAGGCAGCCTGAGGGAAATTTAGGAGAGACGGGGGCATTGCTGTCACCTCTTTGCCCCCGAGGCCACTGTCCCCAGTCCTCACACAGAAGGATGGCTTTTATATGTGCCTTTTAAACAACCAAATCTCTTGCTAGCCATTGGCTTCAAATGGTATCTTACAGCTGCACCCTGGGCAAAGAAAGAGTTCCTTGCTTACCACACTGGGCTTCCTGCTTTTAGGTATTCTGTTATTTAGTTAGTTAATCTTGCCCAAGGCAACCCAAAACAACCAGACAGACAGAACCCCCAACCCTGTCCCCCAACACACATAAGTACATTAAAACCAAGAGGAAAAATGAATAGAAGCATCCTTGCCCACATAGGTTAACAGCCCTGCTGCCTTCAGATAAATTCATTTTAGCCAACCCATTTGGGACTCCACACAACAGATTTTAATCCTAATAGGCCTGGGAAGGGATGAATTTTCCTAGGAGGTCACAGTTGGGGGGACAGTTGCCCCCTGTTGAAGCGCAGGGCGCCTGATTTTGGGGAGCAGAGGGCCGGCTGAAGACAGCACAAGTGTTTAGCTCCATTTATGACCTCCATTGCATCCAAACATACAGGCGGTGTTTGTAATTAAACAGCAAGCTATGGCACAAACAAAAACCATGTTCTTTCTCAGTACAAGGGAAATTTTAATGCCTCGTGACCAGAAACCTAAGTATTTCTGCTGGTTTCTGCAAGTTCTGGATCTACTAAATCTCGTTTTAATGACTCAACCGCTGTAGAATTACATTGGGACAACTGAAGATTTTTTTATGCAGCCTTATGAAAGATGCTATTTCTTTCTTTTCCTTGTAAAAATCTGCTTGAGGCCATCTTCCGGCCCCCTCCTCAGATATAAGTCCTGTTCTGAAGAAGCTTTTATGGGTGCATGCTGAATAGGATAGCAGAGTACCTGACACATGGATATTTTAATTTCTGGAGTGCCTGTTAATATGTTCACGGGTAGAGAAATACTATTTTCATTTTTCCGTCATGCTGTCAGGTTTCCCTTGAAATTACACATACACTCAAATAGGCCTGGACGATACATCAACATTTTATCACCCAGGACTGGTATGAGAAGCAGACAGCGATGTTGGCTTCACTCAGCAGTATATCGCTGGTGAAACCACCATACCACTCTGCCCTCATACTGCACAGAGGGAGAAATTTGGTATGTTGCCAGATTGCGATGTTTGGCTGGTGATGTTAAAAAGCTGGTATCGCCGAGCCCTACACTCAAAACACCATGTAAGGCTGAATACTGGCAAAGAAATGTACATACCTGGAATACCTCGTTTTTCATTGTCTCAACATTGTCAGAATATCATTTTAAAAGGATACAACATGTCTTTTTCGTGAAAGTGGTGTAAACTGGTCTTGTAAATTAGCAAAGAATGAATAAGCTTGGGCAAGCTGCTATTTCTACTCCCCCTATCTGCAATATTGGGATAATATTAACTTGCCTTGGAGAACTATTAAGAATTAATGAGAATTTGTCTGAAGTGAACCATTGAACTTCAATATAAATGTTCTGTGGTGCGATGAAATTCTGTGGACTTGATTGCTGCATATCAGATAGTCAAGAACTTATGACTGCAGCAGTCTGATGTTTGACTCCCCAATTTCCATCAACCCCAGCCAGCGTGGCCAGTGGTCAGGTATGATGCAAGTTGTAGTCTAGCAAGATTTGGATGACCACAAGTTCCCCACCCCTGGTTTCTGGAATGGCATGGAATCCAGCCATGCATGGGGAAGTGGAAGTGTCTGTTTGATACAAATAAGTCCAAAATTTGAGTAATTATCCTTCACGTGTTGTGTTTTTGTATTTTTAGGGGTCTTCTATGGGATTATAAATGTGATTTAAAATGTAATAACATTTGGCTAAAGTATTTTCTTTCCTATATTTTGCAGATGTCTTAAGCCGTAAGAACAAATGCAAGGTAATTCTTCGATCAGCTAAAGATGCAGCAGAGCAAAGACTATATTCAGCAGGTGCTGTTGTCCAGACTCTACTTCACACCTTCCATTCCAGCAAAACAACTTTTGAAGCAAGATGACTTATAAAAGTTGGCGTATGAGGATTTTATTAAGGCTGCTGTCCAAAATAAATATTCATCTACGATGAACACTTCCCCTGAAGGAGAGACTGTGAACTCTTTTGCGAAAACAAGAACTCTGTTTAAAAATAAAGATCCTTAACTGTAGTTGGACATAAGAAGAGTGAATCAGAATGTACATTAATCATAGAAGAGTAAGAAAATGCCAATTTGTACAGCTATTTGCCACTTGTTTTGTGCTGTCTCTCATGGTTTTTTGGGGACCACTTGACAATAGTATTGTGAGCCACATGAAGTCTTACTCTTATAGATACCTCATAAATAGCTATGATTTTGTGAATGAAAGCTTATCTATCAGTAAGGACTTGGATAGGGTAGCAGGCTGTCAATACTTGATCAACCACAAGGAGAAATGTCAAAAGCAAGATGTTCTGCTGCTGCTGCTTGTGAAGTCTTCACCTGAGAACCGTCACCGGAGAGACTCTATTCGGAAAACGTGGGGTAATGAAAGGTATGTCCGTTACTATCTTCAGGCCAACATAAAGACGCTGTTTGTGTTGGGGCAGCCAAGAAACTTTACAGACAGAGACTATATGCAAATGAGGCTTCAAACAGAAGACAAGTTTTACGGAGACCTGATTCAAGGAGACTTCTTAGATACTTTCTACAACCTTACCCACAAATTACTCATGCAGTTTAGCTGGGTAAATAAGTTCTGTCCTCACGCCAAGTTTGTTATGTCAGCAGATGATGACATTTTCATCCACATGCCAAATCTTGTTGCATACCTCCAAAATCTAGCACAAGTTGGTGTTCAGAATTTTTGGATTGGGCGTGTCCATCGTGGAGCACCTCCCATAAGAGACAAGAAAAGCAAATACTACGTTCCCTATGAAATATATCCCTGGCCTGCGTATCCGGATTACACAGCAGGAGCTGCGTATGTAATATCGAGTGACGTAGCAGCTAAAGTATATGCAGCCTCACAGACTCTTAATTCAAGCCTTTACATCGATGATGTTTTCATGGGTCTCTGTGCCAACAAAATGGGAATTGAACCACAGCACCACCCCTTTTTTTCTGGGGAAGGGAAGGCTCCATATCACCCATGCATTTACAACAAAATGATGACTTCTCATGGACATGTAGAAGACCTTCGCTACCTTTGGAAGCAGGCTACGGATCCAAAAGTGAAAAACATTTCCTCCGGAGTTTTGGGTAAAATATATTGTAGAATGGTTAATGTTATGCTTCTTTGCAGATTAGACTATCAGGACACATATCCCTGTGTTGCTGCATTTTCCTAATACTTGAATAGACTTGTTGAGCCAAAAAAAATCTGAAATCTCCAGCTCTTTTCTCCCTTGACACATGAAAAATGAACATAAAATATTATGTGAAAACTTTAAATGTGAATGTTTGCCTATATCCCACACTAATCTAATGGCTTCAACAAAGTTTTCTTGGCTCTATTGAACCATTTGCTCCCATATGTTAGAGTGTATTTGTCCAAGAGACTTAAAGAACTGACTAGATATTACTGAAAACCATATGTTTACACTTCCAGTTCTAAACTAGCTGTAATTACCATATGGAATTGAATTTGGAAAACAGATTATTTGAAAACCATGTACATCTTCTGTTTATAATATGATTTGGAAAGAGCAGGTAAAGTAGGCAGCTCAGATAAATGGAATGATGAAAGTATTGATGTACCAGTTAAATAATGTTTTCTCCCCCACTCCCATGCACAATCACATGTTGACTGTATGTCTTATCAATCCAATGGCACGATGCCTGTTACCACTACATCACAGTCCATCACAATGATAATTCAGTCCTAACTTTAGAAACCTTGATCCTATACAAGTGGTGCTCATGCTGGCTTCAAGCACTGGTTCAAATGAATCCTGAAAAACTTCATCTCTATTTCAAAATTTTGTAAAACAACGGGGAAAAAATGTAAAATCTTGCAACCGAAGCACTGATCTCTGAACAAAAAAAATCACACTTAATTATTCTTCGCCTCCCAGTTGGTCTTCGCTGCAAATATATTTTCATCCTGTTCACTTCTGTTAAACTTAATCAGCAGGAGACACTGTTTTATCTGAAAGTGTAGGATTACACAGCACAAGAGTGGCTTCTAAAGTTCAGAAAGGTGTAAAACACACCAATCCATGTCAGCTACTTACATGAGTAAATTCCCCACCCATTCATGTTTTAAGGGACTTTGCAATGTATGAATCCGAAATAGAAAATGCGTAAGTTCTGCTAGTGCAGAAATGGACTCCCCCTCCCTCTCCTCTCTGCCCCCTAAATATGTTGTAAGAGTTCCCCCAAACTTCTGGAGCAAATTTGGGGGACATGGGGAAAGAAGAGGGAGTGGAAGCTGTTTCTTAGTTGTATGTTGTCCTGTTTTATAACAGGGATGGTGAACCTCTGACTCTCCAGATATGGGACTACAACTCCCATCATCCCTAACCATTGGCCAGTTGGACTACAGCTGATGAAAGTTGTAGTTCAACAACATCTGGAGGGGCACAGGTTCCCCAGTGCTGTTTTACAGGGTGGGTTGGAGCTGAATTTATTTGCTTGCACCTACCATGCCGCATAAGGTTCTAGGCAAAAGGGTTTGCATAGTTTGGGGAGGGGAGAATCTTGGCCATCTCTCCTCATCGCCCTGTTCTCCCAGGCTACTGGCTTTGCTTTAAAATCCAAATTACATACAATGTAGGGCTAATGGAACATGGATTTTTATTGGTGTTTGATTTCTATATTGCTATAACCAGTTTCAAACAGACATCCCATTGACAGCTAGCTTAATGCCATCCAATAACAGTCGGAATATGCTTAAGAGTTTGGGTCCTGCTAGCAGGCATTTGCTTTGTCTGAAGTGCTAGTCCCGTGACCACAAGATTTAAGGTCTAATGTATAGCTAGCACCTAAAACTTATGTTGACTGTTGGAAGTGCTGTATGTGTTTTGTGTTTTACAGCAGGTATGTTCTGCTTTTAAAAGTATTTATTAGCTAGCTTTAAAGGGACATGGAGATGGTTTCGTACTACTTTAGCTTGCAGAAGAATGTTTAACAATTTAAAGAAGTTATGAAGGCACTCTTTCCAGGAAAAGAGAGCTCGACATTTTCTTAGCCTTCTGGGTTCTGAACATTGATTGTCTTTATATATTTGAAACTGGAAATTCTTGAGTTTGCCAGTGCTCCAGATGCAAGGTTGTTAGACTTTTATTTTTCCACTTCACAGGTAAAATTGCTTCAGCCTGAATGATAACTTCGGGTACTAGTTTTGACACTGTTGCACAAAAGTGTTTATTTAAAGCAGTTACTTGTTTGGTTTGCAGCTATTTGATATGATTTTTTTTTATTACAGAAATGACTATTTATTCATGACACTTTTGCTCTGTATCACGTTTTGTAAAATACTTGTTTTCAATAAACAATTTTGTGTTATTTTGTAAATGTGTTCTACTTTGATATCTGAAGTCATTGAGGATACAGTCCTAAGGCTCCATCTGCTGGGATGAGCAGAATTGGGACCCAGCGGATCTCTGGTCCACCTGGAAGGTCGCCAGCTTAACTCCTACAACCTGGTTTAGCAGAAGATAGGCTGGGGTATGTCCCACATTAGCTAACAGTTTTAAACCAGGGGGTCTGCAAGGTTTATCTTGCCTGGGCCAGATCAGTCCTGCGGAGATCCCTCCATGGGCTAAATCGCGTGCGTGCCCACGATTTTCAGCATCTGTGCACAGACGCGAGTTCTGGCGCGGTGGAAGCGATTCCGTGCGCCGCGCCGGTTTAGCGCAGTGTGTGAGTGGGCAACTCGGTTCGGGGGCGGCTTGTGGGCCGGTCAAACGACCTCCGCGGGTCGCTTCTGGCCCATGGGCCTTAGGTTGCTCATCCCTGTTTTAAGCCAGCATAAGCCCTGAAAAGGGATATGGCAATGATGGGATCCTAAGGCCATTCAGCATAGTCACACAAGTTGGGAACACAGTTTAAGTTAAGATGGTTTAAAGGCATAGAGTAACTCAATCTATTTAAAGGCTTGCTTTCCCCCCGGCAGGTTCCAATCTTCCACTGAATTTTGCACATCCCTAAAGTCCTCACGTATTAGGATATACACTTTCCAGCAGACTGGAAAGTGTATATCAAAACAATGTCTGGGCCCTTTCACTTGGTCCTGTTGCAGAAATGTGACCTTTAGTGAGAGATTATCTTACTTCCTGGTTTAGAAAATTGCACTCCTGAATGGTGGTGGGAGAAAGATCTGGTTTCCATCTCTGAAATGGAATTAACCATTAACCACCTTTACTGTGTAAGCTACCAGTCGGCTGTGCAAAGGCAAAGAGATGTTTTTTACTAATAACGTATAGAATTTACCAAATCTAGATGTGTTAAACTTCAAAATTAAACCTCTCCCACCCTTACTTGCATGCAAGAGGATTATCGGTTTTTGCAGTGTGCTTTGTGCAATACTAAATGTCACAAATACCAGAGAAACGTCATTTGAAAAAGTCATATTTGTTTATGACAGATTTTATTATTTTACTATTTTCTTACATGCTAAGTAAAAGTGAAACTTAACTCTTCCAAGAGAGGATGAGGGAAGACAAGCAAAAAACCACTATGCAGGAATTTGTTCAGGCTCATCTACGTAGCACTGAGCCATGGTTTACCATTACAAACAAATGTAGCTAATGCATACAGTCCATATCATTTGCTCCTTTTACAGGTGCTTTCAACTCCCTGCCTTAACTCCAGAGAACAGTGGACAGTGTTACCCTATTTTGAGCGCAGAAGCTTGTTATTCAAGGCATTAAGAAAGTTTGTGAATACTTATTAAAAGGTCGTAAATGTCTGCTGGCAGAGCAGGTCTAAGTTATAACTCACAGTCTGTTGTACTGTAAATCACCTGTTTGGGGGCCTTTGCAGAAAGGCGGCGTATAAATGCAGTATATCAGCAAAACATGGGTTGCGATGCAAAAAATGTATTTTTTCTTTAAACCAATTATTTCTTCTGGTAGAAATTGGTTTCATCCTTACCTCCTCCTGGTGGAAAGATTTTCTTCACTTTCACTCATCACTAAGACTCTGCTGGAACCTCCCTGACTTGCTTCATGCATTACTTCAATCTGGAAAATGAACACAAAGCAGAGATTTCTGACTAAAGGCTTATTTTCATCTATAATACATTGCTCTATATAATAACAGCCAGATAGCTGTCAGTAGTGGCTTGTTAGTGTGGCCTGTCTCCAAAACAGCCGGTATCGTGGAGATACACATGCTACAAAATTCCTGCTTAGTAGCATGTCCTATTTGTGATGTATATCAATAAGAAGTCATATGTATGCTGATAAAACACTGTATGTTAATATGCTGTATAATAAGCTGCATGTACAATGATTTTCATGCTGAAGAATTCTAGTGGAAAATATTTATAATATCTGTAAGCTCATAGGAAGTTGTTTTATACGAAGTCATAGAATCATAGAATAGAATCATAGAATCATAGAGTTGGAAGAGACCACAAGGGCCATTGAGTCCAACCCCCTGCCAAGCAGGAAACACCATCAGAGCACTCCTGACATATGGTTGTCAAGCCTCTGCTTAAAGACCTCCAAAGAAGGAGACTCCACCACACTCCTTGGCAGCAAATTCCACTATCGAACAGCTCTTACTGTCAGGAAGTTCTTCCTAATGTTTAGGTGGAATCTTCTTTCCTGCAGTTTGGATCCATTGCTCCGTGTCCGCTTCTCTGGAGCAGCAGAAAACAACCTTTCTCCCTCCTCTATGTGACATCCTTTTATATATTTGAACATGGCTATCATATCACCCCTTAACCTCCTCTTCTCCAGGCTAAACATGCCCAGCTCCCTTAGCCGTTCCTCATAAGGCATCGTTTCCAGGCCTTTGACCATTTTGGTTGCCCTCCTCTGGACACGTTCCAGTTTGTCAGTGTCCTTGTTGAACTGTGGTGCCCAGAACTGGACACAGTACTCCAGGTGAGGTCTGACCAGAGTAGAATACAGTGGCACTATTACTTCCCTTGATCTAGATGCTATACTCCTATTGATGCAGCCCAGAATTGCATTGGCTTTTTTAGCTGCCGCGACACAGTGTTGGCTCATGTCAAGTTTGTGGTCAACCAAGACTCCTAGATCCTTTTCACATGTACTGCTCTCAAGCCAGGTGTCACCCATCTTGTATTTGTGCCTCTCATTTTCTCAGTCAGACTGTTGGGTTTCTGTTCTGACAACTCTCAACTTTGGGATCTTGAGCAGAGTCACCACCTGTTTCTTGATCCTTTCTGCACTAAATTGAGCCTGGTCTCTTCTGCATCCAAAGTGTTTTTTTCTATGGCTGAGCTATGGCCCCTTCCCTGTTGCAGTTTTTATTATAGCCTAAAAAGACGTAGTTAAACCTGTCACCATCTTCCCATAGGCTGCTAAATGACCCAATTCTAATTGCTGAATAAATTCAGTGTTGTTGTTTTTTAACAGATCTTAGAAACTTTCTTCCTTGGACTTGGAATTTTAATTTCTACAGTTACTTGTTTTAGAGCTTTTCTTCATTTTCCACCTGGATTTAATTTATTTCTGCGGACTTCCTGCTTTCCAAGGCTTTGTTTCTCCACCTGTTCCTGCTCCCTTCCCACGTCCTATTTTGAGCCAGAGAGACTGTGTTTTTTGCTGCTCTTCCCTTGCCTCAAGCAGCTTGCAAACAAGGGAAGCAGATCAGGGAAGCAGTGAGCGCTTCCCGCTCATCAGCTGTTGTGTGGAGCAGAGCGGCAGGAGCACCATGTGCCATTTTAGGGCACTTGGGAGACATTTTTAACGACCTTTTAGAATTGACCTTGTCAACTGAATTCCACTCGCAAAATAGCAACAGTCTGTGGAAGAAGCCACAGATAGGAAACGTGGATCAGAACAATGAAGCTGATAAAGCAGCAGGAGACTCTCATAATTTATGGGTCTAAGTGTGATTGCCTCTTTGTTTACTGTGAGACAGTGATATTGAAAAATCACGCCCTGAAATTAAAATCTTTTAATGCTCTGAATGAGGGCAAGGAGAGATGGAAGCGGCTTAGGACATTTTCAGAGTTTAAGACTCTGCCATCAATCTTTTTATCAAAAAGCTAGGCACTAAGCAAAAAATAGTGGGGGGTAACTTGGTTTTTCTCATTTGGAGACTGTACCCAAAGTAAGAAACTACCTTCCTACCTTAATTCCACCTTTCATCTTCTTTACACTTTTCTTTTTCGACAAGTCTGCTTCAGAGATGGATTTGGGAGGACTAGAAATTTCTACTGATTTCCTGTTGGCAGCTGAAATAAGACAAAAATAAGACAAAAATCAGAAAATGCAGCACTACCAGAAAAGTCCCCCCCCCCCCATGAAACCAAGACCATAGTGTTGGGTCACTTCAGAGCAGGGGTTTGTAATTTGCAGTCTGTGAACTTCATTTGGGTGGTCCGTGGCAGGGCAGGATTAAATATTACTATTGATTTTTAATTGCATTTAATTGCTGCTTTTATTTCTTACATTGTATTTTATATTGCCATTTGAACAGTCATTCATCCCAACTGGTGAGAATGGAGCTTTTTAGAAGCTGCTGTAATTTTGGAACACATTAAATAAATATTGGTTCACCCATGTATGATCATTCAATCCAACCAAGTATGAGAGGCTCATTCTCATTAATGAGATGCAGGGAGGGTTGAAATTACCCACAGAGAAACAACATGGGAAATAACTGTTCCGCATGTGGATGAAACAACATAGTTACTATGAGAGTAGAAAAATGAACCAGCTATTGTTATTCTTGAACAGATAAGGGGTGAGAGGACACAGCTATATAGTGTTTGACTTGGATCTGAGCCCATTTGCGCACAAAACTGAGTTCATGTTCCCTCTTCCTTTCACTTGTCCCTCGAAAACAGGGAAACCCTAGGGAATGGATTATGGTGGAATACAGTGAAGGGGTCTGCAGATGGAGTTGGAAGAAACTTCCCTGCCTTAGAAGTGAAGGGTTTGATGAATGGAAGAGCAAATTAGAATGTTATGGTCTTGCATTTTGAGCTCAAATGTGCAAACCTTTTATGGCAGCATAAAAGATGTTCATAGAAGGAATGAAGGAGAGAGTGAGAGAACAGGTCCTAGTTGCCTTTAATTAAAACCTCCTTCACAGCCAGTAATGCTGGTGAGAAAGAAACCAGTTTGCCTTCCTCAAGGTTGCCCATCAAAATAATATGAACATTTTGGTTTTTATATGGCGCCTTTCCCTTACTCGGGTGCGTCCTTGTGCCCAGCTACCGAGAGCACGCATGTGACTCACCCACCATTCCATTCCTCCCTGTACCTGTGCCAACATGACAGCATGGAATATGTATCCTTTTATCTGAAACATCTGATTATTGCAGGAGGAGCCATCATGGTATCCTCCTTCATATGTTGTACAACTACAATGTCCATCATCCCCAACCAGCATGATCGATGGGTAAAAGATGATGATGGGAGCTGTAGTTCAACAACATCTCTGGGGGTTCCATGTTGGTTCCTCCTGGACTATGACCATTGTGATGCATAGGTTGTTGTTGGCACCCATCTGTCTCGAGAGACAATGGAGTGCGCCTCTGGGTGTGACGTCAAACCGCAAGCCTGGGAAGTGTGTATGGAGGTCCTGGGCTGCCCAGACAAGACTTCCCTCTTGGCCTTACTGCTGAGGTCCAAAGGAATGCAGAGCAATACATTTGACACCAGCTTGCTGCAGGAGTTGCTGGAAGGAGGTGTACAAAGCTTCATCCAACCATCTTAAGGACTCCACTCTGGATTTGTGTAGGGTTTATTCCAGGCACAGGCAAACTCCGGCCCTCCAGATGTTTAGGACTACATTTCCTATCATTCTTGACCACTGGTCCTGTTAGCTAGGGATGATGGGAATTGTAGTCTGGAGGGCCAGAGTTTGCTTATGCCTGGTTTATTCCTTAGTCTTTTCTTCTCCCGAAGTTATCCCACAAGCAGTGTTAGAAACTGAGATATGAAAGCTAGGAGCTAAATGGCACCTTAAACCTAGTTTATGAGTGCAACAACAGAATGCCTAGGCACGCTTTTTTAATAACAAGAATGCAAAGCTGAAAACGAACGAACTGCAGCTAAAATATGTTCATTTTTCACATGGTCTGGTCCTTCCCCTGCCCACCCCCCTAACATTCTTAAGAGGGTCTCTTCTCCAGTCTTCAGAGAGTAGCCAGAAGTGGGGAGGCAGAAAAAGTCCTCCTTTCCTTCCACTCTGCAGTTTTAATCTGAAATCTTAGGTGCACTACTGTGCCCAGAGCTCAGAAACTGCACTAATGAAATTCCCTTTCACAAAATGCGCCTAGAACAATGGGAGTTTCGAACACTGCCGACAAGGCAGTGGAAACTTAGGGTCAGAGTTTTCCTTCTCCTAGATGGACTACCTTCCCGGGTTGATGCATTAAGCACAACAACAAAAAACCCTGAATAGGGCTGCAGACTAAATCTCGTTGTAAAGGTAGCCACTGACCATCATGTGGACATGGTGCTGCACTTCTTAGGTCAGAGATTGGGTAGCTTTAACATTTGCTAGCTGATTACCAGGTGGATAAGCACGATTGCATAAGCAGCCTTCACCACCAACCTGGTACCTTCCAATGCTGGCTGGGGGTGATGGGACTCATTAGCCAAAGCATCTGAAGGGCACCAGGTTGAAGAAGGCCGGCATAGCGAATCTCCAAGTTTGCAGAAGTTGAGATCATAAGAGAAGCCTGGTGGGTCAGGCCAAAGGCCCATCTAAGTGCAACTCTCGGTTCTCACGGGGGCCAACTAAGATGCATATGAGAACCCCAGAACTTGCTGCCGGGAATAGGCAACAGCAGAATGAGGACTCTTAATGAAACTGGCAGATCTGCACAGCTTAATGGAAAGTGATGGGGTTGTGTGGCCAAGAACCAGACCCCCAAATCTCTATGGGTTCATATCTCACTGAGCTCATTGCATGGCCTTAGGAAAGCTGCTCTTTCTCTCAGCATTAGCCTGCAATGAGGCAATGATCATACCAACCTCTTGCAAACATTTGAGGTAAGGTCTATGGAAATATGGGACGGGGGTGGCGTTGTGGGTTAACTTCGCCTTTACCTTATGGAAATAAGGTTTGAGCAGTAGTGCTTTGAACCGGGCCAATCCCAGCGCACTAACCATGTTCTGAGGGCTCAGTGAATCTCTGTTTTTACTGCTTAGACAGGAAAGGGGAGTTCGATTTCCAGGGTATTAGAGATCATTCACAGCCAATAAGGAACATTCACATTATTTTGCCAGTGCCTGACAACCCCACCAAAACTCACAACACTGCAGCTGTATAGACTGTATTCTGTTAGGCACTTAGCATACTAATACCGTTCATGATGTTGCCCATAGAAAATGCAGCCACTGTCTTATATTATTTTGATTGACGTATTTTATATATTGTACTTTTATTGTATATTTATTTTGGCAAATACATATTAATGCTGTTCAACCCTTTGGGAACCTCTGGGCTAAAAAGTTGTATATAAATAAACTATACCGTAATAGCTAATTCAGCTATTCCTGGAGGCAGGAATGATAGGGGCTTTGTTCTTTTTATTGATTTCAAGAGGAATCTCCAGTGAGGCCACTTATACTATAAAAGCATCCCTGAGTAAGAGGAAACCTTGGTGATCAGGGTTTCAATCTCCCGTCCTAACTTTGACATATGTTACAACTTCCCTATACAGAGGGAGCCAAAAAAGAAAGAGTAGGTCTTTCCCTCACTTCTGTTTTTAAAATAAACATTCAAGGTTGTAAGAAGCTAGTGGCTTTCCCAAGAGACCGTGATGGAATTCACATCCGCAGCATTTCCTGAGTCAGCTAATCTCCCCCTGGCTCGCTCTACTTTCATCTTTGCTCCAGACGCTTTTCATTAAGCGATTTTCTTTCCATTTTGCACACCACCAACAATGTGGGATGCCATGATGGATCCAACAGGCAGCCGGATATTTGGACATGGGATATGACTCGCTTCGGGTTTTATTATGCTTAGAAGGGCTGGACGGACTCCAGCTGCGTTTCCCTTCAAAACGAAGCTGCTATGTCAGCTTCCGGGAGCCGATTGGTGCGGCTGAACTGCACAAATCTGTGGATATGGACTTGAGCACACATGCGTGGTGTTTGTGGCATGCTAAAGGAGTTGTGACATTGCTTCCACATGCATCGTAAATGTAGCTGAAGGGCAAAGTGGGTGCGCAGAAGATGGCCTCAGCATATCGGTGCATGGATCCATTCTATCTAGATTCACACTCCATCAACAAGGTTGCTGCAGGTTATGCCAGCTCCTCCTTTACAGTCCTTTCCCCAGCAGCCAAATACTTATTTGTTCCAACAGGTCTTTGGCCACTAACTGGCTGTTCTGGCAGGGTTTCCTGAGGGTGGGTGCTATACTTTCCCTCCCCTTATGATTTTAAATGGCTTGATTGATTCTGCCTTTCTCCTGAGTGTAGGACCCAAGGCGGCTTGCAGCATAAATTAAAATGGACAGAGCCAAAGTACATACAACGAATATAAATTTGTAATGTGTACTTTGGCTCTGTTCATTTTAATTTATGCTGCGAGCTGCCTTGGACCCTACACTCGGGAGAAAGGTGGAATCAATCACTTCTAAATGCCAGCCCCTCAGAAGTGCAGGCATATCTTTCAAGCCTTGGATACAAAAGTAAGGGACAGAAGCCCCACTAAACATCCCATTCTGTGCCATACCTAATGTCTAGTGTTGTCATTAACACTATTAAAAGCAATTTTTATTGGTTTTAAGAAAATGCAAAGATTTGGGATAATCGTACAATGTAGCTTACAAATCTTAATCAGGCATTTTGTTTAAAAAATGTGCAGTACAAAAATAAGCAATAAACAAAGGAGTGGTCAGGATTGGAGTGGGGAAAAGGGACTGTTTGGCGCATATTTAAACATTACTTAACAATGAACAGAAAATGGAAAGTCATGTTTTGAGTTTACACATTGGTATAGAGAGACAGCATATAGGGAGAGGGAGGATCATCATATGTATTTCATCAAACCAACCACAGACTTCTGAACACTGGGTGCGGGTTCAAATGGTGTGAGTCATCCTTTGCATACTCAACAAAACCATACCATCTTCCAAAGAATTGGTTTCTTTTGTTTGGTTCTCTTGCAACTCGTAATTCACAGGTAACTTTTTCCAACAGGGCTCTTTCCCACCCTTTGTCATGCCCTGGCTAAATCTTTCCAGTGCCTTACCTAATGTGGCTGGCCGGATGCTTTTGGGTGACGCTCGCTTTGGTGACGACTCGGGATGTGGGGCAACGGGCTGCACTGGGCGGGTCTGCTTTGCTGCCAACTTCTTCAGGCTCACTTGCCTCTTGTCAAACATTTCTTGCACATCTTCCAGCTTTTGTAGAACTCTTTGGGCATTGCTCTGGTGGAAGAAGGCAGGTGCAGAATATCGTTATGGGTTTGGCGGAGGGTATGTGTGTCAATATGGATGAGACCCTGAACCCCTTCCAGGCCTGCTTTGAAACTGTAAGAGGAAAGCAACCAAACCAGTTCCTTTGTTAAACTGATGGCTTTGGCTGGCCAGTTAAGTACTACTATTTACCATATGCACAGAGGTCTGCTCTGTTGCTATAGATGAGCCTTTTCTCACCTCTTCTAGGAGGAAGAACAATATGCCAAGGGGAATTGGGCATGTGGGAGTTGTGTGAGAGAGATGGATTGTTATTGGTCTGCTCTTTGCTAGACTTGCAGCTCCCCTGGAAAGCAAGGAGGGAAGAAGGATCTGTTGAGGTGTTAAGACTGTGAACTCCTCCATCCTATGCTCAGGTTGCACATGTTTGTAAATAATCCTAAAGACTCCACAGTCTCCATTGACCTTCACTCCAAGGAAACCAAACCTGGATAAGCACTGGAACCCCTGCAGTCCCTCGCTGTTCCCGACTTTCTTGCACCAGAGAGCTTTAACCCACTTTGATGGGGGAAACCTAAATTTCCGGAATGTGCTTGAATCCCTCTTGCAAAATACTGGCAGGCCGGAGGCAGCCTATGACTCTGAATGCCAGAATCACAAGGGGGGAAAGTGCTGTTGCCCTCACGTCCAGCTTGCGGGCTTCCCAGAGGCATCTAGCTGGCCACTGTGGGAAACAATACTGGCCTAAGCAGGAAGCAGCCAGGCTCTTCCAGTGCCCTTACCTTGATCTCTGGCGTCAGAATCGTATCAAACTGATTGTAGAACTCCTTTGCAGTCAACAGCTGGTGGTCCTTGGCGGTTTCCAGGAATCTCTCGATGTCACAAAGTGCCGTTTCCGCTCCCTCTTGCGACTGACACTTGTCTACAGCTTGGGAAGCTAAGAGGTAGATCCCAGCTTCACACCATTGGCTTGCCTTGATAGGAGGGGAAAGTGTGCTGTTAAAAATGTCTAATGTTAAGGAGTCTTCAGTCTTTCTAGACTGGGCAAAGAGCAGCCCAGTGAAAAAAGTGGAGAGGGCTCTTGTACCTTTAATAAGTGCATACCTTCAATGCAACTATTAAATGTGCAGGAGCTTTGTCCTCTTTGGCTACCCCACATGAGCAGCGGCACTTTTTGGGAAGGGCAGGGAGGCAATCCAACACCATTGCTGTGTTGCAGATTCCGCACATTATTCCTCAGAAGGACCTACGTGTTGGGCCAGCTCACTGGTTCTACACAATGGCTGCATACACACCATACATTTAAAGCACTGCTCCCCAAAGACTCATGGGAACTGTAGTTTACTCATCACAGAGCTACAATTCCCAGCACCCTTAACAAATTACAGTTCCCTGGATTCTTTTTGGGGGGGAAGGGAGTGCTTTAAATGTATGGTGTGTACACAACCAGTGATTCTTGGTATAAAAAATTAAAATCATGAGTACATACAGGGCTTTTTTTTCAGCTGGAACTCACCAAAACTCAGTTCTGGCACCACTCAGATGGGCGCCATTCCCATGATAAGGGAACAAGAGAGGCGTTCAAGGTGAGTTCCACCACCTCTTTTTCTAGAAAAAGAGCACTGAGAAGAAGTATCCCATAATAATGGCGGAGGGGGTGGGTAGGCATGGAAACAAAATGCTTGGTGGGCCTGAGGCTTCATTGAGAAGTGCAATGGGTGTGATAGGCGATGGACACTGTGGTGATCACACAGGGTCCCCGGACGTGTAACAGTCTATTGATCCCTGTGCCATCACTGTGCTTGCTTCCCCGCTGCCCCCAACCAGTTACTCTCTGGTAAAACACTGAGTCCAGGCAGTTGTTAAAAGTGAACCAAAAAACCCCAAGTTTATTTTACAGACATTAACAAGTTTATGGTTTCTCCGATAATATTCCTGACAGTACCTTTTCTTTACCGGCCTATACCTTCCTAATACCTTCTGACTGATTATCTCAACTGTTAGACTGACTCCTCTTAAAAAATTCTCTCACTCTCTCACACCAGACTAGCCCAACCCACGGACTTATCTTCTCTGTCTCTTCTAACTCCAGACTGTCTTCTCCACCCTAACTCTAACTCTCCCCCCCCCAAAAAAAACACCCTCTGTGCTTAAACCTTATACACAGTTAACTCTGCCCCCTGGGTTCCCATTGGTTAGTCATTTTACAATTAGTTAACCCTTTCCCTATGAACCCAGTATGATGTCACACACCTACATAGGCGCCGACTCCATGGGGCCTGAGGGGGCCCGAGCCCCCTCAAAAATTTTATTGGGGGGGCTCCGCCCCCCCAATAATTTAAGAAAATTATTGGGCGTGCACAGCGGAAATGTCCTCCGCCGGTGACATCACCCGGACCTTGCGGAAAAGGCGCTGCGGGAGTTGCTGCCGCCGCGGCGGGGCCGCTGCAGAAGTGTGAGTGGCGAGGGCGGGACGGGGCCGCGTGCTCCTTTCCTCGGCTGCCCTCGTCGCACGCCTTGGCTCCCGCGGCCGGCGAGGGGAGCCCGGGCCGCGCGCGGCTGCTGCTGCTGCTGCCGCCGCCTCTCCTGGGGGCACCGCCTCCCCGGGCGGGAACGCTGTGGGTGCGCGAGGGAGGAGGGCGGCCCCCGGGGGCTGGGAGAGCCGGGCTGCCGTGGCCGAGAGGGCTGCTCTGCCGGGCGCCGCTGACATTGGAACTTAGAAAACTTCCCGGGGCAGGACCCCGGTATGGGCCCCCCCAATATTTTTTATAAGTCGGCGCCCCTGCACACCTAGGAAGGCAAATGCCACAGGCACCAATCCTTTCCCCCACTCAAAGTACACCTGCATAATATGACGCCTGCACTTCATATTTCAAAAACTCCCAGCCAGAATGCTAAAGTACAGAGAAGCCTTCAACAGGAAGCCACTGATTTCACAAAGAAATGGTTCTCTCCCAGAAAAGTTGTGAAACACGCTGGTTTCCCATAGTGGGTTTGTGTTTCCTCTTTGGTGTGAATCACTTGCCTGTTTCACGCTGCCGTCAGGTTAATCTGTTCATCTTCAGTTAAATACTATGAAAAATCAACATTCCCTGCCCTTGTGTCTGCTAGTTCCACACTTCTTACCTTATCTAATTGTTTGTGCAATTCCAGCGACTTCCCTAAAATATCGTATTTTTTCTTGGTCTCGTTGGCAAAATCATCACAGATGCGCCTGAGTTCAACACACTTTGGTCTAATGGAGTCAATTGCATAATGGTTGTTTTGGATCAGCTGGTCTCCATGGAGCGCTAAGGACTGGGCTTTTTCCAATGGCTCCTGTGCAAAGAAAAAGGTAACATAAAAAGCATTTTTAAAGGTTTAAGATATTATGAAATACGGTTCAGGTGAAGTGGACACAAAGGCAGTAGTCCAAGTGGGAGATAACCAGCGCATGCACCACTCTGGCGAGACAGTCTGCAGGCAGGGAGGCTCTCAGCCTGCATACCAGGTGGAGCTGGTAGACAGCCACCCTGGACACAGAATTGACCTGCACCTCCATGGACAGCTGTGAATCCAAAATGTCCCCCAGGCTGCACACCTGGTCCTTCACGGGCACAGTTACCCCATTCCGGACCAGGGAGTCCTCCACACCTGCCCACCTCCTGTCCCCAAAAGACGGGACTGTCAGGATTCAACCTCAATCTGTTAGCTGCCATCCATCCTCCAACTGCCTCCAGGCGAGCAACTCTCAATGATAACAACAGAAGAAGGGCCAGGGGCACATCTAGTCTTGCATCCTGTTCTCAGTGTGGCCAACTAGATGCTTGCGGGAAACCCTCAAGCAAGACCCATGCACAAGAGCACTCTCGTCGCTTCCTGTGGCTTCCAGCAGCTGGTATTCAGAGAAGCATTGCTGCCTCCAGCTGTGGAGGCCAGAGCGAAGCCATCATGGCTAGCAGCCATCAACAGTCCTCTCCCCCATGAATGATGAAGAAGGCCTCTTTGTCCGTGCTCCCCCTGCTGGCGTTTGGGCTCTTGGCAGGTGCCCAACTTTTCCGGCTCTTGATGCTGGTCCTGCAACTAAGTCTAGCTGCATTTCCTCGCCACCAGCCTTTGCTGCCTTGCCGCCTCCTCCTCTCACACCTCCCCTCTGCAGTTTCTGACTGTAAGTGCTTTGTGCCAGGGGCCTATCCTTTTTTTTCTTTTTCGCTTGAGAAACTCTGCAATGTGCCCCGTACTTTTACAACGCTAAAGTAAAAAAACCGTTTCTGATATCCATGATACACTCTTATAAGGTCTGTAGCTTGCTTTGCTTTTATAAGGTCTATAAAACAGAATTAAAGGAGGCAAACCTGTCCTCTCTCTTCTAATTGCTTCCGCTCCTTCAGAATGTTCTCCACGCGGGAGACACTGTCTCCAATATCTGTGAGACCTGCCTGCACTTCCATCAGGTTGTCCAGGGCCAGTTTGACCTATAGAAGAATATTTGCAAAAAAAACCAAAACACAGATGGAACAAATTAGCAAGCTTCCTGGCTGTTACCCGGTCATAATCAAGGCTATTTAGAAATGGCCATAGGAATAGGACACTTCTTCTGCTGATCGTTTACTATGTATTTGCCTGTTCCTTCAATTTCCATACCATAAAGCGCACAAACCTATCTATATGATGTATAAAATAAACATTTTAAAGCAATACAAAACGTTTCTACCCCGCATTTTAGGATGGATGTATATAGGATCATCATATGGTATGTGCAGTCATCATCTGAGACCCTTCTTTATGAGGTCTGGGGAGTGGCAACTGTGGGGCCTTTTCTGTGGTGGCTCCCCATTTGTGGAATGCTTTCCCCAGGGAGGCTCACCTGGCGCCTTCATTACATATCATTAGGTGCCAGGCAAAAACATTCCTTTATAAACAGCCTTTGGCTGATTAAACAATCTAAGACCTTTTAAACTGGACAAAACTAACAGACTATGCAGAACTGGACAAATTAACTGGGAAAATCAGACTTCTAAGAGACCATTAGTTCTTAGAGGACTGGGGGAAATTCAGAGAATATTTGAAGACTGTATGTGAGGAACAAACAACGCTAGTGCGCTTTAAAGAAGCTTTGTGAAGAAAATAAGGAATATCGGGAGAATGTAAATGAGGATAAAAAATTTTTTACTTAAAGGCGATACTATAATTAAGGAATGTGAAGTTAGAAATTAACCATGGATGATTGTCAGAGGAGTTGAGGGAGGTTCAATAAGCTAAAATATGTGATTTGGAAAATTGTATGATTGGAGACATTATGGAAAAATTTAATAAAAATTTATTCCAAAAAAAAAGACCTTTTAAACGGGGGGGGGGGGTATTACTGTTTTGTTTGTCATTATCTTATGTATTTTTGTGTTTCTATACTGTAAATCACGCTGTGATCCTCAGATGAAAGGTGGTATATAAATTTAATAACTAAAAATAAAATAAAATATATACCCTTGGAAGGTACTTTTCCTGTACAATAACCTTATAGTCTTGCAAAGAACCATGTTATGAGCTCACTTAGCAAATATAAATTGCAGAACACAATTGTGATAAAACAGAATTCCAAATTATTAAAATAGCATCTGGGCATGCTAAAACAGCACCAATAAACATAACATCAAAATATTAACAGCTAGGCAGGCATTTGAGAAAACAGAGCTCTACATTTATTTTTATTTATTTCACAAAATTTATATACCACTTGATTGTAGAAAACCTCAAAGCATTTTATAAATTTCTCCAAATGCAGAGTAAATCCAGGCTTGCTGCTGAGACAGCTGACTGCAGCAGAGATAAACTATCTGGGTCACTGCCTATGGATTATGCCTCCACAATGTAATGTGAATTGCTTGACATATGTCCCATGGGGTCATGGGTTCGAGCCCCATGCTGGGCAAAAGATTCCTGCATTGCAGGGGGTTGGACTAGATGACACTTGTGGTCCCTTCCAACTCTATAATCCCTTGATTCCATGCGTCTTTGTCTGTGAATTTCATACAAGGCACATATTAACTGGAACCAAGACTCACCACACAACAATATGCTAAACCTGACTGGTGAACCCCCTGCTTGGGCCAACACCAAATGTTTAGGAAAAATTTCTTTCAGCTCAAGGGACTCTGAATACACCTTCCTTTCCAAAGAGCTGTCCAAACTCAGTTATGAACATTATGTATAGCACTTTTAAGGAGGCTGCATTTTTATACCTTCTTGTGGTAATAATTATTGTTTATCACCCTCAACAGATATTTCACTAGGGGGGGGGGAGGGGGAGCCAGTCTAAAAATTGTGCGGGATAAATCAAAAATACCTCTCTGAAATCCTGCTCAAAGTGTCGGAGCTGCAAGCACTGTTCAAGTTTTAGGTGGTGTTTGGACCAGAACTGATCAAAGGCTCTCTCTGTTTCGTCCAGCTGAGCTAGCAACCTGTTGAGGCAATTAGAGAACGGCATTTGATTTGGGTAGGCAAATGCTTCCCTCGAATTCAGAGCAATGAGATCAAGGAGAACCAGACGAGGGAGGAGCAGTAGCTCAGAGGTTGGACATCTGCTTTGCATGCAGAAGTTTCCAGGTTCAATCTTCAGCAATATGCAAGTTTAGATGGGAGAGACCCTTGTCTGAAACCATGGAGAGACTGTCAGGCAGTGTGGACATGACAGAACTAGAGGGCCAACTACAAACTGCATGCCTTTCTCTTGCTGGTTTCCCACAGGAAACCAACTGGTTGGCCACTGTGAGGACAGGATGCTATAGATAGGACACTGGCAGGCTCTTCTTATGTTCTCTAAGAAACAACACATGCAGACTTGTCGACAGTGCAAATTGAATCTGAAGACAAATTCATTCTGTCTCAAGGAGGCCATCTTGGCTGTGAAATTCTGGAAGACCTGCTCCCTGCCTTGCAGGCTTTTCCCCACCTGGCCTGGGAGGGTGAGGCCCTGACTGACTCCAGCTACAAAAGCTGAGGTTAATGAAGATACCAGAGACATAGCTGTCAACGTTTCCCTTTTTTAAAAGGAAATTCCCTTATTCCGAATAGGATTCCTTGCAAGAAAAGGGAAAAGTGGACAGCTATGACCAGAGACCATCCTGGCTGTGAGTCCTTGAAGGCTTGTTCCCTGCTTTGCAGGCCTTTTTCACCTGTTCTGGGAAGCCAGAGTCCGGACTGACTCCAGCTACAAAAGCTGAGGCTGCTGAACGGACTCTTGGGCTTGGGGGTTGTTTAGGAGGGGGTTGTTGCTGTTACTGATATTAATTGTTTGTACCTTTATTTTATCATCTTATGATTTATGTGGAAAGGGTTCAGTTTGGCTGTGTACGTTTTGATGCTTTTATTGTTTATGACTACGTTTGTAATTTTCTGTATGGTTGCAAGCCGCCTTGAGCACGGTTTCAACTTTGGAAAGGCAGCATGCAAATAAAATGATCGACTGATTGGTTAATCAGAAAGCTGGTTAGAAGCTGAGCTCTTCTCCGACCTTTCCACGGTTGCCACGTTTTCAAGCTCGTCTGGGCTCAGTTTGCTGGTGGCACTGCGAGTGACAGGCTCTCTGATGCAGGTCAGCAGCGTGGCCCCTTGTTTCACCGCAAGTTTCAGCTCGTCCTGTTGAGAGAGGCAGGGGAGAGAAGAAATGTCCTCATTTCATCAGAATATCCCATAATATCGCCAGGAGCTGCTGGGGCTAGACCTAAGGACTACCAGATCTGTACACTGCTGCCCTTTCTAATAAGTCACTGAGAACACAGGTCAAAATGTTCCTTAAAGGTAAAGGTAAAGGAACCCCTGACCATTAGGTCCAGTTGTGACCGACCCTGGGGTTGCGGCGCTCATCTCGCTTTATTGGCCGAGGGAGCCGGCGTACAGCTTCCGGGTCAAGTGGCCAGCATGACTAAGCGGCTTCTGGCAAACCAGAGCAGCGCATGGAAACGGCGTTTACCTTTCCGCCGGAGTGGTACCTATTTATCTACTTGCATTTTAACGTGCTTTCGAACTGCTAGGTTGGCAGGAGCAGGGACCGAGCAACGGGAGCTCACCCCGTCACGGGGATTCAAACTACCGACCTGATCAGCAAGTCCTAGGCTCTGTGGTTTAACCCACCTGCGTCCCTCAAAAATGTTCCTTAAGTGTTCCTTATTAAGATCCACCCACCTACCCAAACCAGCTATTGGCTCTCCCTGACCTGGAAAGTGCCCTCATTGGCCCCATTTCCCCAAAGGTAGCATTTGACTGGCTCATCTCACTGCAACCCTCCTCGCTTTGGGGAAAGGGATTTGAATTAGAATGGGGGTAGGTGGCTGCAGCCAAGGGGGGTTCGCTTCCTGGTTCATCACAGCTTGTTTCCACCGCTGTCACCATCTCTCTGGCTTCAGTTGGGTCCCCTGTGCCATAGTCCAGCCACTAATGGTGGCACTGGCATTAATACTTCGTTCTGACAACCGAATTGTTCCCAACTTAAAAGAAAACATCACTGACTGTAACACTATTTTAATAGCCATTAGCTGACTATATGATCAAGGGGCCCATGTGAGATGCCTGAGGCATTTAAGTCAATTACATTTAAGTCAATGAATAATATTCATTTTAGGCCACAATCCAACTCTTGCCCTGCCCTGCCAGCAGGACTTTATGTGGTGCCGGGTGATGGGAGTTGTAGTTGTAGGGCACCAGGCTGGCAAACAATGATGTAGCATCATGCAAGGACTATACATCCATTCTCCCTTCCGTGCTTTACAGGACAGTATAAGGGAAAAAGCTGTTTTTAGATCGAAGTGTCGGCACTGACTAATTGCATTATTTTTAACAATGCTAAAAAGAGCAACAGTGAGTGGGTGCAATAATTATCCGGAAACACTTTAAGAAGCTTCTGCGAGGCCATCCAAGAAAGCAAAAGATTACTGGAGAACTGAATGCTGAATTACGTACCACATACAAAAGGTCCCAGGTTCAATCTGGGAGGACTGTTTTAATTGTAATTGCTTTTAGAATGTTTTACTTCTTTTATACTGATTTAATTTTTTTGCTTGTTTTTGTTTTTAAATTGTGTATCAGTTTGGCCCCCTCGGCTTCTTAGGGAGGAAGCACGGGATAGAAATTCAATAAATAAAGACTTGAATATTTGGAAATGTGCTTTTTCCTGTAAGACCAATTGCAGTCGTTAACAGTCGTCAACAGGTTTACCACACCTATCAGCCAATCACCCATTCCCAACCACCCTTCTGAGTAATACCCTTCCCCACCCTCTCACTATATATAAGGGTCCCGTGACTTCTGTTTCAGTGTATCTGAAGAAATGTGCATGCACATGAAAGCTCATACCAAGAACAAACTCTCTAAGGTCTCTAAGGTGTTACTGGAATAATTTTTTTATTTCTTTATTTTGTTTCGACTACGGCAGACCAACACGGCTACCTACCTGTAACTGGAAATGTGCTGTTTTGAGAGGAATTTTATTTTGTAAGAAAATGCATTATTTAAATATGAACTTCCACGTGTGTGTTTTTAAATTTGCAGATTAATGTGGTGATGAGACAGAACGGACTTAGGAACGAGCACACACAAAAGTGATGCAGCTGATTCACCCATCTCTATTTCCAGCCTTTGGACCTGACCTGCATCCCAGAAATCAAAGGATGAACTGGAGGGGTGTGCAGAAATGGCAGGCCTGATGCACTGAATGCCCCCATTGGAACTCTGCGCATGCTCACCTTCAGCTTGTTGTGCTGCTCTGTGTGCGAAGACAGGAGCTCCTCTGTACACTGCACATCGTTGGGAAGTTCCGTCTCCGCCAAGTCCGTTCCAAAAGTCTGCAACATCTGCGCTATTGTTTTCACAGTCATGGCGAAATTCTCAATGGCCTGGGAGGATTTTAATAATAATAATAACTGATACTTATTTTTATTTATACCCCGCCCTCCCCAGCCAAGGCCGGGCTCAGGGCAGCTAACGAGCAATAATAAAAACAAGTTGAATGAATACAACTTAAAAACAAGATTAAAATACAACAATTAAAATAGTGAAACATTAAAATATTAAAATGCAGCCTCATCACAGGAGGCGAAAGGAAAAAGGAAAAAGAAAGAGGGGGAGGGAATCAAATTGGCTCCAAGCCAAAGGCCAGGCGGAACAACTCTTACAGGCCCTGCGGAAAGAAATCAGATCCTGCAGGGCCCTGGTCTCATGAGGCAGAGCGTTCCACCAGGCCGGAGCCAGTGTTGAAAAGGCCCTGGCTCTGGTTGAGGCTAATCTAACTTCCTTAAGGCCCGGGACCACTAGGGTGTTGCTATTTATGGACCTTGAGGCTCTCCGTGGGGCATACCGGGAGAGGCGGTCCCGTAGGTACGAGGGTCCTAGGCCATTAATTTTGCAGGTGGAAAGACTTTTGAAAATGCACAGGTCTAAGTACCAAGCCCAAGCCTGGAATACAGAATACTGCACAAAGGGAATAATCACATCCCTTACTCTAACCTGCTTTTGCCTCTGGCCAAATCAACCACTTGCCTGTGGCCCCCAGAAGGGATGCAACCCTCAGGCTGAAAAAGTTCTGTCACCCTTGATTTAGAATGCTGCTTATTTACTCCTTTCTGAACTCTTCAAACCAACAACTAAAGACCAAAGCAGGCTCAATAATTGATGGCTGGGATTGTTGCTTATACGCTTGTCCTGTTTGCATACAAACTGAGGGGCAGGAGGGGTCTAATTTTAACATCAAAAGGGATGTGTGGGTGTGGGGAGCCAAATCTTCCCTTGCCTCCTTGCGTTCTGTCACCAGATTCCTTTAAAGTTGGTATCCATCTTTCTCCAGAGAATGCCTCAGGAGTTGAAGTCAAATTGCTGCAGAACCACAGCACCTGCTGTGGCTGCAGAGACCAGTAACTCATAACTGCTGCGTCCCACATTGTTTTTGCTGCATTAGGAGCACCAAAGTGACTTCCCTGGGACACAAGCCTGGGCAGTGTGTCTTTGGTTGCCCAGACAGCAATACCCACCCTGCCTCTCTGATGTGGCCCAAAGGAAAGGAGAGCAATACATTTGGCACCATCTTGGCTGCAGGAGTTGCCAGAAGGAGGCGTACAAGATCCTATCTGACCATCTTAGAGATTCCTTAAATGAACTGACTCCTGTGCCAGAAGTGAGACAGTGTTGGAGAAAACTGCCTGAAGCGGCAGAGCGCAGGAAAGGAAGGTGGGAGAGGTTCAGTTCCCCGCATCCATGCACACTTTTCGGGTTAAAATTAGACCCCACTATCCCCTGCTTTAAAGGTAAATGCAGCAGATAGCAAACCAAGGGAACTGCTCCTATCATGCCTAATTTAGCCCTGAAATTTATTTTGTGCACACTGCAAGATTGATCAGGGTAAAGACAGAATTAAAAAGGTATTTTCAGAAGAATATGAAAACAAACATGATGACTTAAATAAAGTGCTCAGATGTTATTTTTAGAGGTCACGAGTCTTTGAACAAATTCAGCTGCTATGACAAAGGACAGAACAAAATATTCTATCAAAGATATATGCATCTTGACATCTCCTTTTCTCTTGATGCAATGGGAAGGTTGCCCTAGATTAAGGCATATTGCCTTGATACCCTACTAGTGTCAGGTGACAAATAAAGGAATCACCTTGCTAAATTCAACTGAATTCAATTCAGTTGAACAGACCCTTGAACTGGGGTATTGTTTAGAGGGCTTGTTGCTGTTTTTTTGTATCTTTATTTTTAGTTCTTATTATGATATAACGTGGAAATCGTTGACTTGATTGTGCACATTCTGATGTGTTTTATTGATTGTTTATGACAATTTTTGTTATGTTTATAATTATGTAATGTTTTCATGTTGTAAACCACCTTGAGCATAGTTTTAACTATGGTAAGGTGGCATGCAAATAAAACGCTGATGTATGTATGTATATCTTGCATAAATTTAATAAAGTTGCATTTAAAGAGCTTAAATCATTTCCAATTGTAGGATATTATTGATGAAATGTGACATTTAAGAGTTATCAAGCAGTTTTAAATATCTTCCAAACAAATTTAAAGTGTGTATGGAAATTGTATTTTTGGTATAAGAATAGTATTTTTAACAATAACATAATAATCATCTGCAGATGACTTTTTGAAAATTTTGGCTACGGCCCCAATTAAAGAGACATATGTTTCTCAGAGAAGGAAAGCAAAAACTGGATTTTATTTTATTTTAGACAAATTGTCTGATTTTTGTCAGCCCAATAAATGACCCAAGTTTGTTACTATTTGTTTCATAACCTGCTACAACTCACTTACCTACCACTTTATTTAATAAAAATGAGGAGTGTGGGGACCTGGAACAAGTCCTTACCATTTACAAAACTATTTACATATTTACATTTTTAGACATCAGAGATGGAGGAACCAAACAGGTGTAACTTACAGTCCGATGATGTATCCACTGACTGTGTCCATATTCCAAGGTTCCTCCTAGCTCCCGGGTAAGCTGACTTTTGTCGATGTAACCATGTAGGTCGGAAACCGAATTTAACATGATGATCTGCACCAACAAAACAAAGACCATTAGGAGTACCGTGCATTAACCCCAGTTTTGTGGCATCCCTTTAGTTTCTGTCAATTTAGCATTATGTTATTAAACTTTGTGGGCAGATCTTTGAAGCTCTGATACACATGCGAAACTCCTCAATTCAACTGATGGAGCTGTGTGTATGCATCTGAATATACATAGGGTAAGCAGCTGCCTGGGTGATTTTCTATTGACCACACGCCTGACATCCCTCATGTCATGTTGCTCATCCTCTTCATTTTTCCTCCTCCACCTTTACTCCTACTTCTTCTTCTGCTATCCAACCATGCCTTGCAACAATGGCCAAATCTGGCAAACGTTAAAATATTTGGTCCAGAATCAAACCTGAGCAAGCATATCGGTGTGACGTTAACATATGAGAGTGCTGGAGGTGAAATAGTTAAACAAGTTACCCAATCAGAACCCAGGCGGTGGAGTCAGAGGGACTATAAAACCAGCTCTGGGAGGGGCAAAGGGAGGAGTTTGTTGGGAGTTGGGTGGTTGGTTGGAGTGGGAGTGAATTGGGATAGAGTTTGTGGGTAGGTTGAGTTAGTCTAGGGAAATAAGCTGAGTCAGGAACAGTTAGGAGCTAGGAAGACAAGGAAATATCTGAGAGGTGGTTTAGTGAGCGAGAGCAGGTAGCGGAGTTTATAGGTCTGGATAGGCACCCCATGATTGTAATTGTCCGATACCGTTTATGAAACCACATGCTTGTTAAACTACAATAGATAAACAGAAGTTTATGTTCCAATTTAACCCTGACTGGACTCAGTATTGTACCAAGTAGGGCCTGGGTGGTGGCAGCGGGAAATAAGGTGGTGGCACAGGGATCAATAGACGGTGAAACGTCCGGGGACCCTGTGTGATCGCCACAATCAGAAATGAATGAATTGCATTCTTTGCATAATTTACATGGAGTGAAGGAAAACTCTGGGTTTATCATATTTCTCACTCCTGTTCTAAGTTACTCAGAGAGGCATCCATGGAAACTACTTCACAACATCCTGTGAGTTGGTTAGGTCGAAAAATAGGCGGAAAAACTAGACATGAAAGAGGAGATTACAGCACCTCCTACAATCCAGAATTATACTGCCTCATTCTGTCACTTCATTCTGCACCTGGGTTCTTTGCAGCTCTCTGCACAGCGCAGCTGAGGAACAAACAACCAAACCCTTTGCTTCGTGATCAAAGCAAAAGCGTCGCAGGAGCCTGTCTCTGTTCGCTGGATGATGTCGCTCTTGAAGCTGCAACTTCCAGGGGGAAGAGGAGGAGAGAAAGGGATCCTGCTGACAGTTAAGAAAGAGAAGATGCAGAACACAGCAAGGAAGAGAAGTGCTTACCGGTACCTTCATTTTAAAGTCATCGCGATACAGTTTGATGCCAATGTCAGCGATTGCCCTTTGGATGAAACGGGACGGCCGCAGGACGAAGACCAACTGCAGGTTCCCTGGAAATGCGCCCTGGAAGAGGCATGGAAGTGTGAGGCGGTGAAGAGGATAGAAACTGCCGAGGAGGAGGAGGGCATGAATGGGGGACAAGATCCATCTGAAGCCACTGTGCTATGGAAGGTCTGTGAGCTCTCTGGGGAATCTCTTTATAGAATCCCTTTTGGAAACCCAGGCAAAATCACAACCCCATATGAAATTATTTTATTCATTGAATTCTGGGAGGAGGAGCCCTAGTGTTATGCAGTTCTCAGCATGATCAACCCCCAAGCCAACTCTCGCTCTCCAGACCACCCCTCGAGGAATTGCTTCCTATACTGCTGTGGTGTGTGCAAGAGGCAAAAAGATGGAGTAGCACAGGGAGGAAAAGAGCCATGCAGTCTTGCAATGCTGTAAGCTCAGTGGCAGAGCATCTGCAGGCTGAGACCCTACCTGCTCGCAGACTGTCTCGCCAGAGTGGTGCATGCTCTAGTAATCTCTCACTTGGACTACTGCAATGCGCTCTATGTGGGGCTACCTTTGAAGGTGACCCGGAAACTACAACTAATCCAGAATGTGGCAGCTAGACTGGTGACTGGGAGCAGCCGCTGAGACCACATAACACCGGTCTTGAAAGACCTACATTGGATCCCAGTACGTTTCCGAGTACAATTCAAAGTGCTGGTGCTGACCTTTAAAGCCCTAAATGGCCTCGGCCCAGTATACCTGAAGGAGCATCTCCACCCCCATCGTTCTGCCCAGACGCTGAGATCCAGCACCGAGGGCCTTCTGGCGGTTCCCTCACTGCGAGAAGCCAAGTTACAGGGAACCAGGCAGAGGGCCTTCTCAGTAGTGGCACCCACCCTGTGGAACGCCCTCCCACCAGATGTCAAAGAGAAAAGCAACTACCTGAAGGCAGCCCTGTTTAGGGAAGCTTTTAATGTTTAATAGACTATTGTATTTTAATATTTTGTTGGAAGCCGCCTGGAGTGACTGGGGAAACCCAGCCAGGTGGGCGGGGTATAAATAATAAATTATTATTCCAAGTAGGAAAGCAGTGGTGTAGCATGGTTTGCTGGCACCCGGGAGGCAGAGCGTAGAAGTTAAATGGAGTCTGCCACATTAGCCCAGCTCTTGCCACTGATGCTGCTGTAGTGATGCCATCCCTGAGCCGCTTTGCAAGGCTGATCCCAGCCTTGCGAAGCAGCACAGGGCTGGCAGGGTGGCA
The DNA here is from genome assembly GCA_034642415.1 of Podarcis siculus. NCBI lineage: Eukaryota > Metazoa > Chordata > Lepidosauria > Squamata > Lacertidae > Podarcis > Podarcis siculus. The sequence goes on along the minus strand of JAXCMG010000046.1, from coordinate 5,939,585 downwards.
TGAGCAGTCCCTCCCCCCCGGAAAATGAACCAAGGGCCACCGTGCTGGTAGCCTCCCCCGCATGCTATGCCCCTGTAGGAAAGACTCTCTGCCTGAAACCTAGGAGAGCCACTGCCAGTTAGTGTGTAGACAATACTAAACTAGAAGTACCAATGGTACTTCCTATTTTTGTTCTGGCTCCACCCACCACTCACCCCCATAGGAAAAACAAAACTTCCCCACTTCCGATTTAATTATTGGTTTATATGTGTCTTAATTACAGCATTGTTTCATGTACTAATTAATTTAAATATTCATATCTCACTTTTTTGCCCTGTCTTTAATTATGTATCCAAATATATTTATGTGCTGCTATTCATTTTAAAAAAATCAGAGCGGTTTGTATCAATAGTACACAGAACCATAAGCGTTATGCATAGAACCATCTTTCCAAATGGCGTTCTAGATGCACGTTTTTAGCTGAATTTTAAGAGGGCTCTTGGCTGCCCATCCACTGCATTTGTACCAAATCAGATGTCCAGAAGAGGACAGCTTGTATCAGAATATAAAATCCAGAAAACCATCCAGAAAAACTATCAAAGCAGATTTGTCAATGGTGAGACCAAAGATATAAGGTGCTGAGGGACCACCATGGCTCCCTACCCCTTATCCCATCCTTCTGTCACTATTTAGGTTGCTTCCACGCTCACTGGCCATTTCCTTTAGAGTAGACACATTTGGCTCCCTCATTTTTAATAGGACATCTCCCTCTCATGTTTCTTCAGTTCAGCTTCCACTTTGTTTGCTTTTCTGTAGCTCAGATGGAACCCCATGCAATGGAATAGCCGTACCATTTCCCCAGGTATAGATGGCCACCAGACTGCTATTCTGGCTGGTTAGATGGTTCCAGCCACTTTCCAGATTGTGTTATAGCTCTCAAAGACTGCATCTCCTCATATGAACTGACCCAGAGCTTGTGACCATCATCTGAGGCCCTTCTTTGTGCGCCCCCTCCATGGGAGGCCTGGAGGATGGAAACAGAAGAATGGACCTTTTCAGTGGTGGCCCCTCGTTTTGTTGAATGCTCTTCCCAGGGAGGCTCGCCTGGCACCCTCTAGTTTTACACACCAGGAAAAAGCTTCCTTTTTATCTGTTCTTTTGGTCCTTAGTTTGAAGGTTTTTAAAAAAGCATTTGTGGCCTCTTTTGGTGGTGCAGGATCTGCTAGAGCCCTCTTTTATTTGCATAGATGTGCTTGCTTGTTTTTTTACATTTTTGTTTATTGAATTTATTGTAATAGGCTTTAGTATTTCTACTGCGTTATGTAAGTCAATTTGAGTGACATTCATAAGTAAAACAAGAAATTTGAATAGCAGCAAATATAAATAATAATAGTCCAATATATGGAGGCCGCCATATTGGCTCACCCTGCTTTAGAAGACCATCTAAAAAGGACTTCTGTAGCTTCATCATATTCTGTCTAAACCTACGAGACAAAGGTATGGTTGCCAACTGTATTTCTGCCTCTGCTCTTGTACCATTAATGCTTGAAGTCTGGTTTGCACGTGCAGCAGAATGCAATGGAAAATGAGGCGGCTAGAGTCCCACAGACAATGCAACATGGCACTCTTTGCTTTTACTTTAATAAAGCTGTACAAGGAGAAGGGGACGACAGAGGACGAGATGGTTGGACACTGCTCTTGAAGCTACCAGCATGAGTTTGACCAAACTGCGGGAGGCAGTGGAAGACAGGAGTGCCTGGCGTGCTCTGGTCCAGGGGGTCATGAAGAGTCGGACACGACTAAACAACTAAACAACAAAAAAGCAGTAGCGAACTCCAAATTTGTATTGGGCCAGAACCTAAGACAGAACCTATCCCCACAGGACACATACAGGTTAGTTCAATAGATGTGCTATCATAATGATTAAGGCCTTAAATGATAATTTTAGGTTATATGTTAGTGACTAAGTTTTAATTTATATATTTTTTAACTGTTGCTATATCTGTATTGTCCCTGTTATACCTAATTGCAAATTCAAATGTACCCCTATCGTGTTTTATGACTTCCTTGATATTGTATGTGGGCTGGAACTGGTCTGTGACCGAAATAATAAAATTCGATTCGATAGTTCAATTGGTTAGAGCTTGGTTATTGCTTGGGGCTGATAATGCCAAGGCTGCAGCTTCAATCCTCCTAAGCGACAGCTGCATATTCCTCAGGGTCCCTTTCCATTCCCATTCTGTGACATTTTCCCTATTGAAATTGCCCTTCCCAATCTGCTTTTCCCATCTGCGATTCTCGATTAGGAAAATGACATGAGGAGGGGCAAGAACTCCACATGTCTCCTCTGTCGCGTCTCATTCATTAGTACTTCTCTTATGTTGCAGTTGTGTATTCCTTCCATGCTGTGAGCCCCCTTGAGCACGGTTTGAACTGTTGAAAGGCGGCACACAAATAGAATTGTGTATGTATATATACAGCTGGCTCAGGCATCCCCAAAGTCGGCCCTCCAGATGTTTCGGGACTACAATTCCCATCATCCCTGTCCACTGGTCCTGTTAGCTAGGGATGATGGGAGTTGTAGTCCCAAAACATCTGGAGGGCCGAGTTTGGGGATGCCTGAGCTAGACCTCCTGTGACCCTCCTGTGTTGTGCAAAGCCTGATTATTGCTGTTCTTTGCAGTCTGCTCTGGAAGCCTTTTTTCTGCTGAAAAGCAAGGATCGAAACCCTTCAAATAAGCTCATAAACCAGTGTTTTCATCTCCGTTCTCTAGGTACTGGTGCAAGTGTGAGGAAAGGTGGGGTAGTGAGAGCAGAAGTCGAGAGAGAGAGAGAGAGAGAGAGAGAGAGAGGGAGGGAGGGAGAAGCTTGCATAAGCCCCTGCTCCACCGCCATCTCAAATCACCTAAGCTAGGGCTTGACCTAGGAGGCTCCCTCACCTGACCCCTGGACCACTACACTTACTCGGCCTCTTAATGAGATTAGGACTGTAAAGCAGCTTGCATGCAGCAGAACTCTATAGAAATAGCCATGCCCTTTTCTCTTCCCGGGGCTGGAACGATCTCGTTCTCATTCAGCAGGAAAACAGGGCAAGATGCGCCTGTCCTGCCTTGGCACCCTCCGCTGCTTCTCAGCATGCAAGGTTGGCAGAAATCTGTAGGGCAGCGAAGGGGATGCAGCCGCACGAGCAACCAAGGGAGCGCAGCCTAGGTAAACAGCAAACAACTGGGTAGCAGTTGCAATCTGCGGGAGGCAAAATAGCAATGAAAAGAAAGGATTCCAGGCACTTACTGCTATTCGTGTGAGGGACGCCTTTACTGCGCTCCATTTGTCCCGCCGTCTGTCTATGATGATGATGAACCCGATGCTGGCAGCCTCCAGACTGCAAAATATCCAGAGCAGGTATATGGGGTTACACAGGGCCAGCCCCGTTCCAAGCAATGGTATTGCAGCAAAAGCTCCGTGGCACGCTCTGAGCTCATGATTAACAAGCAGGCTAGGTAGGCAGCAGCAGCAGCGTGAGCAAACCAGACCCGGAGCTGTGTTTGCAGGAAGAGGCAAGCGACTTCCCCTCCTCCTTCCTTCCTTCTTTCCTTTCCCCCCTTTCCCTTCTTCCGCCCCAGCATCAGGTTAGCCGCTTGCACAATACATGAATATTTCATCCGATTGCTCGGGCTGCTTTGCTGCAGATTCCCCAACCAGCAGTGCTGTGAACAATTCACCATCACCTACACGCTTCTGGCTGGTGGGGAAGAAAAACCCTGGAAATGTTTCAGATAATCCTCACCCCCAGCTTCTCCCCTCTCTGGGAGGAGAGGTGTGAAGCCATGCCCCCCCCCCAATTCCTCATTGCCCACCCGATGCACCTGCCATGCCTGCGAAGCTGCCAGCTACCTATGAAGGGGCGGTATAACATTTGAAAAAGATGTACACATGTGAAATCTGCCACATGTAGGACCAAACTGCAGGTTGTTTCCTGGGGTCCTTCCTCTGGAAGAAGATTGCACTACTCATAGGCCTACGTATACTGGATTTTGTGCCCCGATCAAACATTGTGTTCACATGCTGAAATCCGTCAGAGCTGCCCAGTGAGCAGGGCAGAAAGCTGTGACATTGCTGGGTGGCTCCAGGCGAGGGCAATCTTTAATTTGGGGAAAAACCCACCTACTTGGAGTTAATTTAGCAACTGGAGGCATTTCCCCTGAACTAAAGACGATCCCCATCAGAAACACTGGAGAAGATTGGTACATCTGGATGATAAAGGCACCAGCTGGGGTGGAAGCAGAATTCTACCCATCTCTCTGGTTTTGGTCCTAGCCCTACATCTCCTTCCCTAGCCATGCACATTAGAACACCCACCTCTCATTTGGGGTTATGTCTCTTCTTTAAAGTATATATAGCTATCTGATCAATGTCACTGTTGTGCATGCTTCAAAGCCACAGTGCAGTGAATGTCACAATATTGGGCCTATTGGGTTCTTTTTTATATTTATCCTGTAAACCACCCTAAGATGGTTGGATGGTGCCTTGTATGCCCCCTTCCGGCAACTCCTGCAGCCAAACTGGTGCCAAACATATCGCTCTGCTTTCCTTTGGACCACATCAGTGAGGCCAAGATGGGAGTCTTGTTGTCTGGGCAGCCCAGGACCTCCATATGCGCTGCCAATGGCTTGTGCCCCAGGAAGACATTTGGAGTAGACATTTGGAGTAGAGAAGGGATGCCTAACAAAATTCCCTGCTCTCATGTTTCTCTTCTTCAGACCCCAGCAGCTTTTCCCCACCATAGTGCTCAAAACAAAATCAAACGTGTGAGCATTTAACCCTGCAGCAGAAAAAAATTAAATCTTTTGATGGGATTATTTGGAGCAAGAAAAGCTATGGGCAGGGAATAATTCCTCCACCCCTCACTCGCCTGCTTCTTGACTCTTAGGCAGTGGCGTAGCTTTGTTTGCTGGTGCCCAGGGCACGCTGGGCAGGTCACAGAGGGTGAATAGAGCCTGCCTTGCCAGCCCAGTCCTTGCTGCTGCTGCCACCAAAGTGATACACTACCCCACTCGAGCCAAGCAGGGCCATCCTTCAGGTAAATCCCCCCCAATGCCTGCAGAGAGGACTACTCTTTGCCTCCCTCTGCCCACACCAGATGTCCAATTGGATCTATAGGTAAAATCCTGCTCGTTGAACCATCATGTAAAATTTGGTTATAATATCTTAAAGAAGTGTCCAAATGAATAGTGAAGAGACAAACTACTTTCCAGAATAAATAATAGATCCTATTAAATATGGTGGCCCAGGAATTCCCTTCTGTGGTCATGTCATGATGACATCCAACCATCCTTTTTTGGTACTGAGCTATGCAGTGGTGGAGCTTCATGCTCCGGCACTGGGGGCTGAGAGCAGGCGGGGGCATGGCTGGCACACGTCCTGGGGGTATGTCACGCCGCCCGCAGGGGTGTGGTGTGTGTCCTGGGGGCGTGGAGCCCAGTGGGGGGGCCGTGATGGCACCCCACTGGGATCGTGGTGCCGGGGGCGATGCACTAACCCAGTCCCCCTTTTCCTCCGCCAGTGGAGCTATGTGTCACAGAGGAAATGTACAATTGTAACCAGCGGTGCTGTGTCAAGACATTTTGCTGTCTGAGGCAAAGGACAAGATCCACAGCTGCCCTACAAAAGACAACCAGACCAGCAGTTGAATCTTACATTACCCTCTACTGTATCTAGAGGAATCAGACTTTTTAAGGAGGCACAGGGCAGGCCCCTACATAAAGCTCTGTCCTCCAAAACCAATCCAGCAGCTGCCGCCTGAGGCAGCCACCTCCCTCTGTCTAATGGTAGGCCCGGCCTGTGGGCAATCTGCCAACCACAATGGAAATGGAAGCAGTGCAAGCTACTAAAAATGTGGTCAACACATTAAAACCTCTCAGGCATTGTTCACTATATAGAGACTATTAGCAGAATTTCACACAAAGCCGAACCACACACTCCTGTTACATCAGGATGCCGGTATTTAAAAAATCAAATCCAAGAGTTAGTGATGTATCCATACAGCTGTCAACATACATATATATAAAATCACAATCTTATGGCAGAACTGCACCTTACTCATGACACAGAGCTATCACTGAAAAGAGTATCCTATGTCAAATTTTCCGTCCTATCTCAGCTGCTTTCAGATGGGTGCTTATTATGGTATGGGTGCTTCTCACGCATGGAAGTTTCTTCTAGCATCCACATGACATTGTTTACAACAACATGCCAGCCCATATTATTTCCTGGTTTAATCCAATTTACCCTTTCTGGGGGAAATCCAATACAGTACATTAAGAAAAAGCCCTGCTGCCAATGACCTGTCTGTGACATCTCAACGACTCTTTTCCAAATTAAGCCCCTGCCATAAAGCCCCCTTACTCACCTGGGCTCAAACTGATAGTCTTCCTGCCATTGCCAGCAGCAGCCCGTGATGTTTGGGGAAACTTTTAATCATTTTTTTTAGCTTCCAAATGTGGATTTAAATATGATATTATGAATAGTTGTTTCTGTTGCACCTATTTGTTTACTGGTCCTTTGAGATGCTTTGAGCATAATTTGGAAAAGTACACCAAGAAGTCAGGCCAATGTAAGTTTCAATAGTGGGAGTGGTCCCTTCTCACAAATCAGTAGTCATTGGCCTGAGTTCTTAGTGTGCTTTTTTCTTGGTATATTTAATAACAAGAACTCCAACTTATTTAATTTGGAAAAGTGGCATATGAAAAGCTGATAATAATGATGATGGAGGGAAGGGAAGACCAAAGTGCCGTATTTTTCGCTCTATAGGATGCACCCGACCATAGGACGCACCTTGTTTTAGAGGGGGAGAAAAAAAAATTCTCCCCCACTCAGCTCAGCGCCCCTTCAGCGAAGCGGCAGGAGAAAAGGAGCCCCTTCCATTTCTCCTGCCGCTTCGCTGAAGGGGCGCTGCGCAATGAGGGGGAGATATTTTTTTCTTGTTCTCCCCCTCTAAAACAAGGTGCATTCAGTCGCCTTCAGTGAAGGCAACCCGAAGCCTCCGGAGGCTTCAGGTGACTTACCTTGGAAGCCTGGAGAGCGAGAGGGGTCGGTGCGCACTGACCTCTCTCGCTCTCCAGGCTTCAGTGAAGGCAACCCGAAGCCTCAGGAGCGCGGCGGGAGTTAATTTTTGGAGGGGATAAAGTGCGTCCTATAAAGCGAAAAATATGGTAATGATTTGTTTGTTTCATTTATTTCCCGTCTTTTCCTCCAAAGAGCTTGAGGTGGTGCAAATGGCTCTTCCCCATCTCATTTAATCACCACATCAAGCCTGTGACGTAGGTTAGGCTAAGAGGCAGGGACTCACCTAAGTGAGCTTCATGGCTGTGTCAGGATTTGAACCCTGGTCTCTGAGGTCCTAGTCCCACACTCTAACCACTACACTATACCAGCTCTCAAAAGCTGGGATAGCTCAGTTGGTAGAGCATGAGACTTAAATTCAGGGTTGTGGGTTTGAGCCCCATGTGGGGTGAAAGATTCTTGCATGTCAGGGGGCTGGACTAGATGACCCTCACGGTCCCTTTCAACTCTATGATTCTATGAGGCGATTCTACACATTTGCAAGGAATAACTCAACATGGAGATACATTTTTTCGGTGACAGCCTCGCGTCTTGCATGCATTAACACGCAGCTACACTTACAGGGCAAATTAAATTGCACAACACACCAAAGCTCCACAGCAGGTAAAGTTGCAGAAACCATTATGTTATCAAATACATAAACACAGAAATTGCAAAGGCGGCTCCCACATTCACCAGCAACAAACTCAGCCTCTTCCGAATTTTGATTTTATAAAGGCTATAGGCAAAGCTCATCAACAATACTTCTTCCTGAAATGAAGCTCACTGGGTGGTTATCTTCCTCAATTGCATTGCCAAATATGTATACGGGGATATATTTATACACAAATGCCATATTCAATCTGACATTTGTTCAATTACACAATTCTCCTCTCACAAAAGATATAGGCTGACTTCACCCCAATAGTTGTTTTTTTTACTCATTAAAAACCAAGCTCCCAAAAGGAGAATCATGTATGAAAATTACTTTTATTTCATTTATTTAGTATTATATTTATACCCCACTTTTCCTCCAAGGAGCTCATGTTCGGGGGGCATACGTTTTTATCCTCACAACAGCCCTGTGAGGTGGGTTAGGCTGAGAGGCAGGGACTGGCCCAAGGCCACCCAGTGAGCATTGTGGGGATGTGAACCCTGGTCTCCCAGTTCCTAGGCCAGCACCCTAGTCCAGGGGTAGGCAACCTAAGGCCTGTGGGCCAGATGTGGCCCAATCGCCTTCTCAGTCCGGCCCATGGACGGTCCAGGAATCAGCATGTTTTTACATGAGGAGAATGTGTCCCTTTATTTAAAATGCATCTCTGGGTTATTTGTGGGGCATAGGAATTTGTTCATTTTTTTTCTTCAACATATTGTCTGGCCTACCACATGGTCTGAGGGATGGCGGACTGGCCCATGGCTGAAAAAGTTTGCTGACCCCTGCCCTAGCCTGTGTGGGTTTTGGGTGTCAGAGGGGAAATACCCCAAAATGGGAGGTGCAAGAAGGTGTTCATTTGGGCTTGCCCTGAAGAAAGCAGTGAGGTAATTTGGACCCACAAGCCACCGAGGAGACTGGCGGTCAGACTTACCTGGGGATGCTAGTCAAATACGTCACGACGTTCAGAAAATCTTCATCAGGGATCTCGCTGAAACCTGCGTACTCGGGGAAGGTGATGATGGGTGCACCATCTTTCCCTCTTCCTCCTGCAAGAGAGAGAGGACCTCAGTGGGCTAAATACAGATCACAGCGGTCAATTCTCCCCTGCCAACAGCGTTTCATCAAATTGGTGTCATTCACAAAACGAAAACAACATGCATCAACTTCTCCCACTAGCCAAGAACTCTTCTGATTATTATTTATTAATTGACAGCGGTGCCCTGGGAACTTGCTCCTGGGGTGATTTCTCCTGCCCAAGGAACGTATAATCTAAATGCTTACAGGGAAGGAGATGAGGGCAAGTGTGGTAAGAGACCAACGAAAGCAAATGCAATTAAGTGCACTACTAAGGTTCTGTTCAGCTGGGAACAAGGATCATGACCCTATACACACCTCACCACTGGGGTGGACAACTTTTATTTCTGTCAAGGGCCACATGCCACCTGTACAAAATGAGTCCCCATGAAATCACCCCCCTCACACCTTACATGGAAACTCATTTAACTGAACCTTGACAGCCCATTCCTGTTGTTGTTGTTTAGTCATTTAGTCGTGTCCGACTGTTCATGACCCCATGGACCAGAGCACGCCAGGCACTCCTGTCTTCCACTGCCTCCCGCAGTTTGGTCAAACTCATGCTGGTAGCTTCGAGGACACTGTCCCACCATCTTGTCCTCTGTTGTCCCCTTCTCCTTGTGCCCTCCATCTTTCCCTACATCAGGGTCTTTTCCAGGGAGTCTTCTCTTTTCATGAGGTAGTCAAAGTATTGTAGCCTCAGCTTCACATTCTGTCCTTCCAATGATTACTCAGGGCTGATTTCCTTAAGAATGGAGAGGTTTGATCTTCTTGCAGTCCATGGGACTCTCAAGAGTCTCCTCCAACACCATAATTCAAAAGCATCAATTCTTCGGCGATCAGCTTTCACTTCCATACATCACTACTGGGAAAATCATAGCTTTTACTATATGGACCTTTGTTGGCAAGGTGATGTCTCTATAGGCCCATTCCTATTCTTCAGCAAAAGACATTTTTGGAGGGGGGAAATTTGGAGTGGATGATTTTTTTTGGGGGGGGTGGAGTATTAAGCCCCTGCTCCCGCCTGCTACTTCTCCACTCCAAAATGTCTCATTTCTAAAGCAATTTTTATAAGCGGGGGGAAGGTAACAACTTTCAGGTTTCTGTTGGTATAGAGGCATTTGTTGGCACAGAATGCGAACCACACCAAATTTCTCCTGCATCCCTAGTGATCAGTTTCCTTATCAAGCCACAGTTACCAGAGTTTGCAGAGGGAAGCCATGGCACTTAAGCTGGTATATACCGTAAATTTCGCTCTATAACACGCAGATTTTTTCTCCTAAAAAGTAAGGGGAAATGTCTGTGCGTGTTATAGAGCGAATGTGTGGTCCCTGGAGCTGACTCGCGGAGCGCAGGGACAAAAATAGGCAAAAATCAGGCAAAAATAAGATCGGGCGGGCGGGCGGGCGGAGGGAAGAGGGAAGGCGGAAGCTGTTGCTTTCCTGCATTCTGCCTCAGGGTCTTACTGCCTCCCGCTTCTGTTGCTGCGTTTGCTCAAACTCAACAAAGAGCAGGGAATCCCCTGCCCTCCTGGCAAGCAGAGGGTTAAGGAAAGGATCGAGTCTTTCCTAGTCACACTGCGTGCAGGCTCCAGCCCACCACCTCCTCCTCTCCGTGCTCTAGGGACTCGCAGGCAGCCGAAAAACATGCAGGTGGGTGAGAGAGAGAGAGGGCTGGCTTGGGGGGGGGGACTTTTGCCTTCCTTTCCTCCCCCCCACCCCGTTAAACTCCTCCCCTGCATTCTTAGCCAGCTGCTTCTCCGCACACCCCTCTTGTGCTTCTTGTCCCTTCTGTGTTTTTCCTTCCCTCCCCATTTAAAATGTGGTGACAAAGCACGGATCCACATGGATCCTCAGGATTTTTGCATTGGGTCACCCCAAATTCACCATCAGATCACATTACATGTCCATGGCTACAGTCTGTACCAAAAAAATCACGCACCCACTGTTGCCTGGGGCTGCAATGGTGCAAAAACGTGGTTACAAAGCACGGATCCACATGGATCCTCAGGATTTTTGCATTGGGTCACCCCAAATTCACCATCAGATCACATTACATGTCCATGGCTACAGTCTGTACCAAAAAAATCACGCACCCACTGTTGCCTGGGGCTGCAATGGTGCAAAAACGTGGTTACAAAGCATGGATCCACAGGG
>JAXCMG010000046.1:5719366-5928520 GCA_034642415.1 Podarcis siculus | reverse complement strand
CAAAAATCCTGAGGATCCATGTGGATCCTCAGGATTTTTGCATTGGGTCACCCCAAATTCACCATCAGATCACATTACATGTCCATGGCTACAGTCTGTACCAAAAAAATCACGCACCCACTGTTGCCTGGGGCTGCAATGGTGCAAAAACGTGGTTACAAAGCATGGATCCACAGGATCTTTGCACTGGGTCACCCCAAATTCACCATCAGATAACATAGCATGTCCATGGCTACAGCCTGCACCAAAAAAATCACGCACCCACTGTTGCCTGGGGCTGCAATGGTGCAAAAACGTGGTTACAAAGCATGGATCCACAGGATCTTTGCACTGGGTCACCCCAAATTCACCATCAGATAACATAGCGTGTCCATGGCTACAGCCTGCACCAAAAAAATCACGCACCCACTGTGGCCTGGGGCCACAATGGTGCAAAAACGTGGTTACAAAGCACGGATCCACATGGATCCTCAGGATCTTTGCATTGGGTCACCCCAAATTCACCATCAGATCACATAGCATGTCCATGGCTACATCTTGCACCAAAAAAATCACGCACCCACTGTTGCCTAGGGTCACAGTGGTGCAAAAACGTGGTTACAAACCATGGATCCACATGGATCCTCAGGATTTTTGCATTGGGCTACTCCAAACTCACTGTCAGATCACATGTCTGTGGCCACAGCATGAACCACAAAAATCATACATCCACTGTTTCATTTAGAATATTTTTTTCTTGTTTTCCTCCTCTAAAAACTACGTGCGTGTTATGGTCTGGTGCGTGTTATAGAGCGAAAAATACGGTAAATTCCATGCATCTACCTATAGAGATAAATTATAAATGCAAATACAGGAAACACCCACCCCAATTCTGCCTGTATTTGAGCGCATTTAACAGCCAAAGATGTTCTGACTTCAAATTGCATCACACAGTACATTTGAACATGCTCCCCATGTGAAGATTTCACACGTTTACACTTAGCGTATGCACCGAGGAACCATGGCTGGCTGTAGTTTCTTAGCCTGTGCATATGCCTGCAGTTAAACACATGCATGCGCAGACCCCACACTTGCACAACGGTTTGACACTATTTCTTGCAGGAGAGTCTTTTCACATGGGGAAGATAGTAATATGTGGAGCAGACTTCAATTACGTATGGCAGCGAAATGGCTTTGGTGCCAAAAAACCTTCAGAGGCAGGGGAATCAGTGACACCTTGTGGAGAAGACAGGTAATGTTCTGGTCCGGGGGGGGGGGGGAGTGGGAAATGCAAAAGATCAGGAATGGATCATACTTGTGTTATTCACACACACCTTGATAATTACAGAGCAGAGAGGTGCCTTTATATAACACTAAAAAGGAATGCTCTAAACACAAAATTGTACTCAAGAGCAGATCCCTTGAAATTAGTGGCACCAAGTTGGCCGTGACCACTATTTCCAATGGACTTGACATGGCTAATGCTGGACACAGCCCAATAAATTTAACATTATAATAACCTGAATAAATGTGCACATTGACAGAAGCAAGAGCTACGCTCTGCCAAAATCCAGTAAAAGGTTTGTGTTCTACCAAAAATCAATTTCATCTTTGTTTTGCTGCCTTTGCTGTTGTTGTTTAGTCGTTTAGTCATGTCCGACTCTTCATGACCCCCTGGACCAGAGCACGCCAGGCACTCCTGTCTTCCACTGCCTCTCGCAGTTTGGTCAAACTCATGCTGGTATCTTCGAGAACACTGTCCAACCATCTTGTCCTCTGTTGTCCCCTTCTACTTGTGCCCTCCATCTTTCCCAACATCAGGGTCTTTTCCAGGGAGTCTTCTCTTCTCATGAGGTGGCCAAAGTATTGGAGTCTCAGCTTCAGGATCTGTCCTTCCAGTGAGCACTCAGGGCTGATTTCATTTAGAATGGAAACGTTTGATCCAGTCCATGGGACTCTCAAGAGTCTCTCCCAGCACCTTTGCTCCCCTTACTCTCATGTAACTGTTCAGTTTAGACAGAGACATGCAAATATATACTTGATTCTTCCATTTCAAAATATTTTTTTAAATACTGTATTAGTTTCACTGTTTAGTTGTTTGTTGCCATGGGCCCCTCAGGGTGAGAGAAATATAACAACAACAACAACAACAGTTATTGTTGCTGCTCTTCTTAACTTTCTCCCATAAAGCATTCTTACTGTTACAAACACATACATATTAATCTCTTGATTAACACACAGGAAAAAATTCTGTAGAAGCTGAGCTTCTGGGTTACCTAGGGCCCTTGTTGTCATGGCTGGGGGCCAAGGAGTGGTGGGAGGCACCTGGTGGGGAACTTCCCAGGGAAGAAGGCTCAGAGCCCAGCAAGTGATGGGGAGAAGAGGGAGAAGACTGGGAGGAGAAGGTGTCAGAATCTGAAGATGTACCAGGACTTAGTGAGCAGGAGAGAGGCTATGGCAGAGAGCAATTCAGACTCCAAGGCTAGAGGGGAAGATGGCCAAGAGGCAGAGATGGGTCACAGCAGGTTTTCTCGGGGAAGGCTCCAGGGCAAAAAATAACCCCCAAACATGCTTGAACATGGAGATTTAAACCACAGACCTGTGCCTGGAAAGAGTGGGACAAATGGTAAGTGTGGATAAGCCCTTACATGGTCACAGACACACATATATATATATATGGATGCGGGTGGTGCTGTGGTCTAAACCACTAAGCCTCTTGGGCTTGCCAATCAGAAGGTCAGCGGTCCGAATCCCTGCGACAGGGTGAGCTCCCATTGCTCTGTCCCAGCTCCTGCCAACCTAGCAGTTCGAAAGCACGACAGCGCAAGTAGATGAATAGGTACCGCTGTGGCGGGAAGGTAAACAGCGTTTTTGTGCGCTCTGGCTTCCGTCACAGTGTCCCATTGCACCAGAAGCAGTTTAGTCGTGCTGGCCACATGACTCAGAAAGCTGTCTGTGGACAAACACTGGCTCCCTCTTCCTGAAAGCGAGGTGAGCGTTGCAACCCCATAGTCGCCTTTGACTGGACTTAACCATCCAGGTCGGAAGCTCATCAATATGGTCTGAAGCTCAACATCAAAAAAACAAAGATCATGGCCACTAGGCCCATCACCTCCTGGCAAATAGAAGGGGAAGAAATGGAGGCAGAATTTTACTTTGGCAAAATTTTACTTTCTTGGGCTCCATGATCACTGCAGATGGTGACAGCAGCCACGAAATTAAAAGACGCCTGCTTCTTGGGAGAAAAGCAATGACAAACCTAGACAGCATCTTAAAAAGCAGAGACATCACCTTGCCAACAAAGGTCCGTATAGTAAAATCTATGATTTTCCCAGTAGTGATGTATGGAAGTGAGAGCTGGACCATAAAGAAGGCTGATTGCCAAAGAATTGATGCTTTTGAATTATGGTGCTGGAGGAGACTCTTGAGAGTCCCATGGACTGCAAGAAGATCAAACCTGCAAGAAGATCAAACCCATTCTTAAGGAAATCAGCCCTGAGTGTTCACTGGAAGGTCAGACCGTGAAGCTGAGACTCCAATACTTTGGCCACCTCATGAGAAGAGAAGACTCCCTGGAAAAGATGTTGGGAAAGATGGAGGGCACAAGGAGAAGGGGACGACAGAGGATGAGATGGTTGAACAGTGTTCTCGAAGCTACCAGCATGAGTCTGACCAAACTGCGGGAGGCAGTGGAAGACAGGAGTGCCTGGCATGCTCTGATCCCTGGGGTCACGAAGAGTCGGTCACGACTACACGACTAAACAACAACAACTATCCAGGTGTCCTTCACCTTTTTACATGGGTCACCAATGCAGGCAAAGCCTGAGTCTTTGCGATGCCACAAGACTCTTTTGCCTGCTCCACAGTGGCATTACCTCAGCTCAGACTTCAGAATTTATCTTTGGCATGTTGGCCAAAATAGTTTAGCCATCACCTAGGCTGAACTGGCATTCGCACCCAGGACCAAGGCCTGGAGCTAAATTGACACATTTAGCAAAGCAGCTTCTCAGATCGCTCTCTGCATCTAGCCAGTTAACAAAAGATGTCCATCAACGATAGCTGATGGAGGAAGCAGATCACGCAGCTGTCAAACCTCAATCTTCTCTCATTTGTCTCTCTCTGACTGTCTTAGGGGGAAATGAATTAAAACGAGCTTTGCTGCAGTGCTTATTGTGCTCAGATTATGCAAATTCCTGCAGATTTCTCAACGGTCAGAAACCTGCAGTCATCTACATCTTTTGTTTTCTAGATTCCTAAAGGCATAATGCACTTTAAAAAAACAAAAACGGATTTGATTTCCTTTGCTCAAATATCAACAGTAGATTTCTTATAGTAGTGATTCCCATGTATTTTACTAAAAAGGACATTCCAGGGGGGTTATGGCTATGGGGGAAAAATGTATAAAAGGTACAGATCCCTTTCACCAGGGCTGAGGATCAGGATAATTAATCTCCCTTACCAGAGCTCACAGGCCAAGTCTGACAGGTGACCTGTTTTTGTCTCCACAGTTTGAAACCATGTGCCCCAATGCAGCACTTCTATAGCTCTGCGGATGGTGCTTTGCAAGCCCAGACAATCTGCTGATCACCCGGGCTTGCAAAGCGCCATCCACAGCGCTATGCAAGTACCAAAAACCAGCTGTTTGTCCATATTTGCAAAATGCTGTGCAAGGGACTTTGAAGGCGCTCCCAATCAGCTGATTGTTGGTGCCTGCAAACTCCATTTTGGCAAATATATTATGTCAGGGGAAGGGGAAGCTGTTGTGGCTTAGCTATAACAGCCTTGCGGATGAAATAGGGAGGTGTGGTGGGCACTAGTTATGTCTGCAGGCCTGAGGTTCCCCACCGCTGCCTTAAAATGTAAAAAGGGACACATTTCCTCTGAAACTGCAAAAGAGGAATGGTCTAGAATCTCTGGCAAAATGAATTATACCCATAAGCATTGTGTCTCACGACTCATTCAGAAATTCATGGGCAGTAAAGTTGCCCACTCTCTGGAACTCAGGTGAGCCAGAAGGCTAAAGGAGATAGGGGCTTCTTCACACAGTGCATAGCTAAACTATTGAAACTGCCCCCACAAGATTAGTGAGGGACGGCAACTTAGATGGTTTTACAAGAGGATCAGACGAATTCTGAAGAGAATAAGGCTATCAATGCCCACAAACCACTATTGCATACAAACGATGCTGTACACCTTTAGGAACCAGGCAAAAATGTTCCTCTTTAACCAGGCATTTGGCTGATTGACATCCAAAGCCCTTTTAAAACGTGTTGAGGAGTGGGGTGATTATTGGGTTGTTCTTGTTTTTATTTTTATTGTGTATTTTGTGTTTTCATATTGTAACCACCCTGAGACCTGCAGGTATAGGGTGGTATACAAATGTTGTTACAATATGATACAATACTTTATTGTCGTTGTCCCATACAGAACAATGAAATTGAAAATCTACATCAGACATTCAGAAACCAACACACCTACTATCCCAGCTATCCCAGCCTGGTTAACCCCCTAAAAACTCTGATACCCCATAATTAAATACAATATACTCCCATAGAGACTACCTTACACTGCATTTAAAACCAAGATCGCATTTGAATAGAAACTGTTTCTCAGGTGGCTAGTCCTAGTCTTTATAACCCTGTACCTTCTTCCAGAAACAGGGACGCGGGTGGCGCTGTGGGTAAAACCTCAGTGCCTAGGGCTTGCCAATCGCATGGTCGGCGGTTCGAATCCCCACGGCGGGGTGAGCTCCCGTCTTTCGGTCCCAGCTCCTGCCCACCTAGCAGTTCGAAAGCACCCTTAAGTGCAAGTAGATAAATAGGTACCGCTTTATAGCGCGAAGGTAAACAGCGTTTCCGTGTGCTGCGCTGGTGCTGGCTTGCCGGAGCAGCTTCGTTACGCTGGCCACATGACCCGGAAGTGTCTGCAGACAGCGCTGACCCCCGGCCTCTTAAGTGAGATGGGCGCACAACCCTAGAGTTGGACACGACTGGCCCGTACGGGCAGGGGTACCTTTACCTTTACCTTTACTACCTTCCAGAAGGCAGAAGCTGAAAGAGATCATTTCCGGGGTGCGCACTATCCTGCGCTATCTCTGCAGCTTTCTTATGGCACCTGGAAGCATAGATTTGATCCAAGGTGCGAAGAGTGCACCCAATTATTCTCTCCGCAATCTTTACAACCCTGGACAACATTTTTTTTCCCCTGACCGTTCCGCTCCCAAACCACACACAGAGACCATAAGTTAATACACTCTCCACAGTACAATGGTAAAATGCCATCAACAGGTCCTTTGAGAGATAATAGTAATAGTAATAATATTAATATTAATAATATGGCCCTTATTTTCTGTTGCTCCAAGGGAACAGACTCTTTCCAGTAAGAGAAAAGTATGAAACATTCCGAACAGAAGAGGAAGCAAAAATACGGACTCTCTCGGAAGGCCATAGACTCTCCTTCCTTGGAGGTTTTCAAACAGAGACTGGATGGCCATTCAGCAGGGATTCTTTAACTGTGATTCCTGCATTGCAGGGAGCTGGACTGGGTGACCAACTCTACAGTGCTACTGCTCTATGAGTCATGATGGCTAAATACTAAGTCCAGGATTAGTGGCAGCATGCCTCTCAATGCCAGATGCTGGGAATGGCTATTGCATTGGTGCCCTGTTTGTGGGCTTCCCAGAGGCATCCAGCTAACCACTATGGGAAAGAGGATGCTAGACTAGATAGGCTTTTGGTACAACCTGGCAGGGATATTCCAGTGTGCTTACACCTTGGATCAATACTTGCCCAGTCTGCAAGCAGATATTGCTGACACGGTCCCAAGTCTCTGGGATTCTTTTCTCACAAGGAAGCTGAGCCTCTACAGCTGTCCCTGGAACTGACTGCTTCTCAAGTGAGGGAAGAGTATACCATCAAGAAGAGCACATCAGAACAGAAGAAAGGACATGCATCTTGGTCCCTTCCTTTCTGATCCCATCACTGCTTCCTGCACTTTCAGTTTGGGGCTAAAATGTGGAAATCCCTTTCGTAAGCATGGTTTTTAGGCTTTTGAGCTCTGGGCTTTCCTTGGGCATTCCAGTTCCGGGTTTTAGCAGATAGAGTGAGCTCTAGATCAATTCATCCCTGATATATATATATCCACACCTAATGACCCACCTAAGTGGTACTCAGGATATCACTCAAGAAATCACTCAAGATATCCCTCAAGCAATTAAGGAACAAAAGAAGAAAAGGCACACTAGCCTGGGAACTTCCTCTCTGCCCAGAACATTGGAGGCTATACACCACACCTCCTCAACAGTATTTATAGGAACTCAAACACTGAGATCCTGCTCTGTTCCAGTAACAAGAAGCCGAAAGCACCAGCCTGAAGATGACGAGTGAGACCTCGTCGAAACGTCGCCTAGACACCCCAACTTTTACACGGGAAGACACCCGAGGACACCAAAACCTGCATTCCTGTACCCGTGAAAATCTACGAAAGCATATATATATATATATATATATATATATCTTTCCCTTTTTTCATTAAAGGGGAAAACAGGGCACTAAGCCGACTTCCAAGACAAAAGGAAAGAAAGCTAGCCAAGGAAACGAAATCCCCTCTAATATCTTTGGTGACAGTTTGTCTCAGAAACTCCTGGTGTGCATAATGGGATCAGTCACATAGGTGCAGATTGCACACTGGACTCATTTGCACATCATTCCAGGCTGTTATTACAAGATGTTGAAATGGGAAGAGGGTGGGTTGCCATTCCCTTTATCTCCTGGCATAAAAACAATAAAATCTACCAAGGCTTTAGCAACAGCTTCACTCTAACTTCCAGCTATACATCTTTTTCACAGAGGCTTTATGAACATTAGAAACATACATACATACATTTAAATATTAATATAATAATACATTAATTCTGGGCACCGCAGTTTCTGAAGGCTATGGACCAGATGGATGTAAGCAGAGGAGGGCGACCAAGATGATCAAGGGTCTGGAAACTGAGCCTTATGAGGAAAGGTTGAGGCACATTTACACCACACTCCCTGCAACTCATCCTTACCTCTAATTCTTCTGTTAAACAGCAGAAGCAGAAGCAACTCACCTGCTCAGCTGAAACCTGGGTTCTTCTCCCCATTCCAGAGCTCCCA
Organism: Podarcis siculus; assembly: GCA_034642415.1. Taxonomy (NCBI): domain Eukaryota; kingdom Metazoa; phylum Chordata; class Lepidosauria; order Squamata; family Lacertidae; genus Podarcis; species Podarcis siculus. The sequence goes on along the minus strand of JAXCMG010000046.1, from coordinate 5,920,397 downwards.
GGCCCTTTCCTTAAATTTTAGGGTATGAGGCTCAAGAGACCCAGGACTTTGGTTGTAAGGACAGTTTTTCACATTTCTGCATTATTATTATTATTATTATTATTATTATTATTATTATTATTATTTTACTGCCCTTCGTCTGTAGATCTCAGACACATAATAAAAACAATAACAAAGCAAGCCATTAACCTCCCTCCCCCACCCACATTATTGCATCAGTTTATAATGTTTTAAAACAAGGGCCTCACAAAAATTCATCAACATTTTAGGGTCCTTTTCTTCTAATATGCACATCTTAATGCAATTCTGCCAAATATACGTATTTTTACAAGCAGTTTCCCCAATATAATGCATTGTTCTATTTTATTTTCACCAGTGTGGGTTTTTACACATGCTTACCCCCAAACATATGCTGTTCTGGGTACATTTTTTTGGTTGGGGAACTGTATTACGAAATTAAGAGGCACTCGAACATCAACTGATATCTGTGTTTTGGCTCATGTATCCCAGTCGCCTATCACAAACTGAATTTGAGTGCTGTTTCAGGAAGTACAGAATTAGGTAGGTTTGCACTGAAATGCAAACCAAACCCAGTTTTGCCCCTGACCCTACCTAGCAGCTGCAACAGAGCTTCTCCTGGTTAGCTGTCAACGGGCAATTAAAGGGGTGTGTTCTACCAAGAGCTATAAAACAAATGAAGACCAACCCTTACCTGACAGAATAGCAAACTGCCGGTGAAGCTGTTCTATGATATCCACAGCAACGAGAGGCCTGATCTCCTGTTGCATGATTTCATCTGCGCAAAAAACAGAGAGAGAGAGAGAGTGAGTGGGAGTGGTGGAAATGAGGGGAACCTCCAGTCAGTTAACTGGGAAGAAGCTCTCTTGCAGATCTCCACAGCAACACAAAGAAATATACCTTTACGACTTGACCATAGGCTTTCATTTGGTCATATGACTCTTGACGGCACAGACACTTGTCAACAGAAGAGTCCCATCTCCAGGCTGATTGCTTTCAGCATTTGTCCTCTTGTGTTTTGCAGAAACGGGCTCTTCATAAACTGAGCCTTTGCCAGTGCTGATCGCAGTTTAGCTGAGGGCGATGAGCTTCATGGACTATATTAAGTCCAGGCGTGAGATAAAGCCCCCTTTCAGTCCTTTGAAACAGCACTGCCTATTTTTGAGCAAAATACTGGTAAAGCAGGCCTGCCCCCCATCTGAGTAACAAGCACTTCATTCTTCAAAAGTTACACAGCGCACAATGATCCCAACAAATTCTTCTCTCCTCTCTGTTTTTCCCCCTGCAACCAGGCTTCTGAAAATGTGGCACAGTCCTTTCCAATAGAAATGCCAACAGTTGATGGAGGGGAAAGCTCAACTTCTCCCCAAGGCTCCCCACTGATTAATCCAGGAGAAGGAGTGTACACCTGCCCTGCATGCTTATCTTGGGTTTATACCAATGTCCCACCTCCACCCCAAAATAAAATAAAAATAAAATAAAACCATCAGCTTATGCGCTCAATAATTGGCATTGGGGCTGTGCACACGCTACACCTTTACAGCCACTTGAAACACATTATTTCCCTCACAGAATTCTGGGGACTGTATTTCTGTTCAGGGATGCTAGGTATTGCAGCTCTGCGCAGGGAAAACTACAGTGCCCAGAATTCTTTGAGGGTAAGGCTGTGTTTTGAGTGTGCTTTAAAGGTATAGTGAGTACACGACCTAGGAGGAAGTGGGAGGCATTGTGAATACACACACACACACACACACACACACAAATACATGGCATAAAGTACAAGAAATGATTTTAAGCTATATTTTTAAAATGGTAATGGCCTCAAAGGCCATTCCAGTTGCATGCCTGTTACCTGAGAATCTGCCTGATAGAAAGAAAGAAAGAAAGAAAGAAAGAAAGAAAGAAAGAAAGAAAGAAAGAAAGAAAGAAAGAAAGATTTTATTACTAACACTTAACAGGCTTGCCGAAGGAATGGGAGTGGTTTTGCTTGGGTTCCCCCTCCCAACTCTCCTGTATGTGTATTTTATAAGAGGTTGCTTCTAAAAATAGACTAGTCCCTGGTATTGAAGGCTTTCTCCTCCTAACCAAAGGAATTTTGTAGGAAAAGGGTAAAAGATGAACTAGTTGGAGTTGCCAGCTCTTGGAACAAAAAAATGCTGGTCCCTGGGTGAGGCCCTTTCCACATCTAAGGGGAGAGCTAATAGAAGAAATGTTATGTTCATCTTAGGTGTACGAGAATTGCATGCGCTTACAAGCAGATTACTGTCACCAAACAATATCAGCGACATCAGTACCAGACATGATATCCGCTACTGACAAACCACAACACAATCCAGCCGATGGCTGTTTCACAGTCAGAAAACAGAAAACAGATCCATACCCTCCAACATGTTGCAGCCCAAACATGGGTCGTTTGTCTTCCGTGACCGGCATTAGAGCGCGGAGCAAAATCGGCAAGGTATATAACTCGAAATAGTGAACCAAACCACAGATTATACATCATGTTACACACATGCATTATATACCTGCCTGAGCTCTGAAGATTTGATTTATTATTTTCCTATGCTGCGTTTCATTGAAATGAATCCCAAACAATAACAATAAATAACAATAGCATGGTAGAACGTGATAGAACATCACAAATATAGCATAAATCATACAGAGTTGTCTTCACTGAAACAACCGCAATCTATAAAACACTGCTAGCAAAGCAATAACTAAAAAAAAAACAACCTAAAAAATAAGATCCCTTCAGAATAAAAGTGGGTGCCAAAGCCTTTTCAGTTGTGGCACCCCAAACACCCCAGGGAGGCTTGACGGGCATTATGACGGATATCTTTCCGGCACCAACTGAAGACCTTTCATTTGACTGCAGCAGAAGTCGGCAGTTCGAATCCCCGCAACGGTACGAGCTCCCATTGCTCAGTCCCTGCTCCTGCCAACCTAGCAGTTTGAAAGCACATCAAAGTGCAAGTAGATAAATAGGTACCGCTCCGGCGGGAAGGTAAACAGTGTTTCTGTGCGCTGCTCTGGCTCGCCAGAAGCGGCTTATTCATGCTGGCCACATGACCCGGAAGCTGTCGTCAGCTCCCTCAGCCAATAAAGCGAGATGAGCGCCGCAACCCCAGAGTCGTCCGCGACTGGACCTAATGGTCAGGGGTCCCTTTACCTTTATGTTGTTGTCTCCTAATGCTTAGTAACGTTTTTTGGTCCCTTAATGGTATATGTTGCTGCCATGCTTAACCCTGTTATGGGGGGGGGCATAGATGTCAATCTTCCCTTTTTTTGCAGGAAATTCCCTTATTCCAGCGCCGTTTCCCGCTGCTTCCCGCTGCTATCCCGGATTGTTAGATATCCTGTAGACTGTCCCCGGGACAGGTGAGGCTGCTGATCCCTTATTTTCGAGGCTGCTGATCCCTTATTTTCAAATCTGAAAGTTGACAGCTATGGTGGAATGACTTGCCCAAAAACAGGAATTGCAGCACCACAAAAAGGACACAAATCTACATAAAATTTGGTTATGCTAATTTATACACACAGATACAAGTTTGGAAATAATTCTTAAGTGGAATGATTGAAACAGAAATATAACACATTGCTGCTTGCTCTCTCTTCAAAGCAGACTTAAATCGGGCAGCCCTTCAAATTACAGGGTTGCTCCCTGTAAAAGAAGACCCCTAGGCACTCTACCTTGCTATCCGCTCTGAAAGGTTCTACCTGAAGGATGGGACAGAAATCTCTCAAATAAGAAAACAAGCTAGCAAATAATGTGGCGACAGAACTGAGCATGGCAGACAAGCACTCTCTCAAGGAACTGAGCCTGTGATCAATGCAGCCCCCTTCTCTCTCCATCACACACATGCAGAGAGAAGAGGAAGACCCAGACAGACTGAGAAACTGAAACCCCCCCCTCTCATTTTCTCTCTCACACACACATCCAGCATAGAGGAAGGTGCCATGGCTCAGTGGCAGAGCATCTAATTTGCATGCAGAAGGCCTCAGGTTCGTTCCCCGGCCTTTCCAGGTAGGGCTGGGAGAAATCCCCAGTCTGAAACCTTTTGGCGCCTCTGCCAATCTGTGTAGACAATACTGTTAAGTTGTGGGTGAACATATCAGACGACACAGTGAGTCTTCAAACAGCTCTTCTTTATTCAGAGGCCAGAACAGAACTGAACTGAAGGGCTCAGTCAGCCTGCTTATATAGAGCTCCAGTACCTTGTTACTGTAACAACTTTCTAAAACTATCCAATCACTGAACGTCATTTTCGATCCTTCATTTGCATAACTATCTACAGTATCCCCCTGCCGGCCCAGGGTGAGAACTTCAGTACATAACAAATACTGAGCTAGATAGACCAGGAATATGACTCGTTTATAGAGCAGCTTCCTGCCTTCCTAAATGTAGCCCCAAACTGAAGTCATAGCTGTTGCTGCTCCTTTTCTCCCAATCGCTGCTCTTTTCTTTCCAGGACAAGAGGCCAAACAGGTATGTGGGGCAGTGCTGGTGGGCTCTCAGGTGGGGGTTAGGGGACTGGAGCCTGCCAGGTAAAGAGCCCTGTTCCGTAATCTGCCCAGTTTGTCCGGCTGACATGTGTCATGACTCCTGACAGTGCCTTTCCCATCCTGCTCTCCCCGTCCTTCGCACACTCATTCATCCCTGATCTCACCGTCCGCCTGGCCCATTCCTCAGGGGATCTTTAGCTGCCACTCCTGCATTGCAGAGGGTTGGACTAGATGACCTGTGGGCATTAAAAAGGTCCTTAAGAGACACCCAAAAGTTAATAGAGAGAGTCTGCCTATCTAATCTTGGCCGAAAGAGTATTTCATAGCACAGGGCTGGTGACATCCGACTTCTAGCTAAGGTCGGTCAGGCCTCCGTAACGTGGGGGACAACTATCAGCGCTTCACCAGATGATTTCAATGATTAAGCTGGGATGTAAGGGCTGCATCAATAGGAGTATAGCATCTAGATCAAGGGAAGTAATAGTGCCACTGTATTCTGCTCTGGTCAGACCTCACCTGGAGTACTGTGTCCAGTTCTGGGCGCCACAGTTCAAGAAGGACACTGACAAACTGGAACATGTCCAGAGGAGGGCAACCAAAATGGTCAAAGGCCTGGAAACGATGCCTTATGAGGAACGGCTAAGGGAGCTGGGCATGTTTAGACTGGAGAAGAGGAGGTTAAGGGGTGATATGATAGCCATGTTCAAATATATAAAAGGATGTCACATAGAGGAGGGAGAAAGGTTGTTTTCTGCTGCTCCAGAGAAGCGGACACGGAGCAGTGGATCCAAACTACAAGAAAGAAGATTCCACCTAAGCATTAGGAAGAACTTCCTGACAGTAAGAGCTGTTCGACAGTGGAATTTGCTGCCAAGGAGTGGGGTGGAGTCTCCTTCTTTGGAGGTCTTTAAGCAGAGGCTTGACAACCATATGTCAGGAGTGCTCTGATGGTGTTTCCTGCTTGGCAGGGGGTTGGACTCGATGGCCCTTGTGGTCTCTTCCAATTCTATGATTCTAAGGGTTCAGAAGGTCCTTACTTTGTCCTACTATCCCACTCACCATACGACCGCGGAGAAAATCTGGGTCATTTAGCAAGCAAATCGCCTTCTGCATGCTGGATTATCATAATGTGTGCAAGAATTAATACAAGGGACGGGAGGGACGATGTGGGGGTTGTCACAGCTTAAGTGTTTCAATGCAATCCGTCAAGAGTGACATATCAAGGCCAGCCACACACATACATACACAATAGCGTGTTTTATTAATATGGAAAAGTTACTCAGTGGAATTAAGGGCTCAGGAAAGGTGCTGACTGTGCATTTAAGCAACGGCAGAGTAAAATTAGCCTGAGTTGCAAACTGGGAACTGTGATTTAAGATATTGTGTTTGGGGGTCACAGAGTCTTGCCAGAAGATGCTCGAAGCAGCTACATCAGTGAAAGGCGCAAGACTGCTAAACAGCAACAACTTAAAAAACAAACAAAAGACATCATAAATAACCATCACATAGAAAAATGGAAAGGAAACTGGAATGCTAGCTGCAATATTTATTTTAGTATATTTATTTAGGCTGTTTTTCTATACCACTAAATATATACAGATATCTCAAAGCACTGTGCAACAAACTAAAACAACTAAAGTTACAAAAAATACATAATATAACCACTTAGACACTAATGCATATAAGTTCCTTCTTCTTCTGACACACCTCCCTGATCAACATCTCTCATCTTCCTCGAGATGCAACATAAATGGAATAAACAGAGAGACAAGTTGTATACTGTATTATATTTTTCAAAGGTGTGCCTTTGTAGAACTTGTAAATGTGCACCTAAGAAACGTGCTGCACAAATGAGACCTGTTTTTAAATCTGTGAATGTATTTATTCCTCATACGGTACCAGATACTGATTCCAGCCTTGAATAAAACCCACTGCATGTGAAAGATTAGCTGTAGCTCCCTGAAAAGCGCACGCTCAGTTGCAAAACCAGGTTTGCAGAGATGAAGTGAAGCATCTTTTAGCATGCTTGTTTTGCTATGGCACTGAAAAAAATGTTGCTTCTACTAAAGAAAAAGGAAGAAGCAATTACCATGTCCCATCTGGCTGATAGTACTCTTTTGTCCAGTTCAGAAGCATAAGTGATAACCATCTAATCCCCCGGAGCAAAGAGTTATACAGCTGAGCTTCCCAATTCCCTACTTAAAATGAAGTTAAGCACGCTATCGTTTAATTTATTTTGCACAGACTCATTTCCCCCTTCCAGCATTTTTTTCCCCAATTCTGAAGAAGACGCTGGAAGTGGAAGAGGAAGAAGGTTAATTCAGTGACAATGTGAGACATTTATTCAAGGGATTTCAAGGGTCATTTTGATAAACTAAGGGGTCACCAACCATTTTAGGCCTGTGAGCGTATCTGGATTTCTGAGCAGGTGCTGTGAGAGACACCCTCTCTGGTCCCCCTTCCTCCATCTCGCCCAGAGACAGAAAGAGAGAAAGCATGTGTGTGAACACCCTTCACTTTCCCAAGGAATCCAGGCTAAAGTCAAATATGGCAGAATTAATCTGAGCCTTGAAAAGCACAAAGAACCGAAAGAGGAAGTGGGAAAAAGCTCTTCCAACTTCCTCCTTCAGCTCTATGTACTTGCTACTTTATGTCTCCTCCACCACACCTGAATGCAGCAGGCTCTATCATCCAACAGAGGGGAATGGCTGGGGGCTCAGGAAAAACAGCTGGTGTGTGTGTCCCATTGCTGCTACCTAGCATCTGCCACCTGAGGGGCTGCCTCACTCTGTCTAACGGTAGGGCAGCCCGAGCACTGCACAAGGAGCAGAAGCTGCAATTATGGTGGCCACATACACATAGCCGAAAAAGGGAAAAGTGTCAGCGGAAAAGAGGGCAGAAGAGATTCCCATAGAATATGCCCATGGTAATTTTTTCAAAAAATAATAAGAAACGTGCTGGATAAGACCAAAAGCCCATCTAGTCTTGCATTCTGTTCCAGATGTCAACCAGGTACCGATGTATAGTTAATAATAATAATAATAATAATAATAATAATAATAATAATAATAATTTATTTATACCCCACCCATCTGGCTGAGTTTCCCCATCCACTCTGGGCGGCTCCCAATTGAGTGTTAAAAACAATACAGCATTAAATATTAAAAACTTCCCTAAACAGGACTGCCTTCAGATGTCTTTTAAAGATGAGATAGCTGCTTATTTCCTTCACATCTGAAGGGAGGGTGTTCCACAAGGTGGGTGCCACTACCGAGAAGGCCCTCTGCCTGGTTCCCTGTAACCTCACTTCTCGCAACGAGGGAACTGCCAGAAGGCCCTCAGTGTCCGGGCTGAATGATGGGGGTGGAGACACTCCTTCAGGGATACAGGACCGAGGCCGTTTAGGGCTTTAAAGGTCAACACCAACACTTTGAATTGTGCTCGGAAATGTACTGTACACTAGTTGTGTACAGATGCAAATTTAGAAATACAAAGTAAAATGTAAATAAAAATACAATGATCTCAAAATAGTAGGGAAGGCTGTGACCACATGACCTGTGTGCCTGCTCAGTCTTACTATCTAGGTACTATCTGGTGATGGGCATCTTCAAAGCCCCTCCTGTTCTCCCTTCTTAGCTTTCTAAATGAGACTCGGACTGAACAGCCCTTCAAACAGACGACTGTCCTCTGTAAAGCAGGACATGTGGTCACTGCAACTCCAGCCAAGTGCACGACAGTGAATATCATCTTGTCCTGCTGCCCCCTCCTGCTCCTCAACATAACCAAACTCATTTATATGTTAATGGCCTCCAAATGACTGCCAGAAAGATGACCAGCTGGAGAGAAAGACCGAACTGTGTGCAGCCGATTGACAGGGCAATGCCTTATTGCTTAATTAAAGACCAGCTGAGCCACAGCAGAACACTGAGACATCTTTGTTCTGCACGAGACTCAGCCTAGCTATGGGCTGATGGTTCATCACCCATTTCCTATGCACCCTCTCTGTGCCTCATTGCAACCCGTTCTCCCTACTGGTAACTGTGTGCGCTGTGTGTACATGAGTGCATGCGCTGGCTGTCCACAGTGCCTAGCTGTTGTGTGGTAGAGAAGTAATGCAGGGGGAGAAAAGCTCAAAGCAGGAGCGATGATGTCATTGGCAACTGATGGGAGATTCCTTGCCCTGGTAGGTGAATGAGGCGAAATATTCCTAATCATGGATCAGTGGTATAGCGTGGCAGGGCAGGGTGGGTGATGCCCTGGGTGCACAATCTGGGGTGTGTGTGAACCAGGCATCACCCGCAAAGATCTCTGGCATGCGCCCTCTGTGCCCCACCTGGTTTGCAAGCACCCGCCCGTTGGTGGCGAGGGCTGGGGAGCGGGGGGTGAAGAGCACCCTCTGCGCCCCGTCCCAGCCTGGGCTGAATGAGCACCCTCTGCCCCCACCTGCTGTATGTGTGCGCAGCTGCCCAGGCGCTGGCAAATGGTGCTACGCCCCTGTTATGGATCTTTTGCCTGGTCTCTTAAGCTTAGTCATTACAATCAAGTCGAAGAAGAGTTAACTGACTCAGAATAAACACACAACAGATCAATGAACTTGTTAATAAGATCAACAGGAATAATCTGATTATGTGACTCATTCCCAAGGAGCAGGCGAGATGAATGGTTTGCAGCACGGAATCATGCATTTGTCTGTGTTGAGGCTCTCCGTGGACATTGGAAGCCGCTTGAGAACAGTTCCTTTGGTTTGGATAGGCCGCCTCAAGACATTTTGACTGAGATGCATTAGGAGGGCATGGTGAGCTTGATTCAGCAAGCATTTGGCCACATGAATATGAACCCAAAACTCTGATCCTTGAATTGTCCTTGGAATTAGGTAGCTCCAAAACACACACGCACAATGTCTGCTATAGAAATCCATGGTCCACTGCTCTTCCTCAAGTCTGGGTCACTGGTTGCTGAGAGATGCCACTGGGCAATCCTGCAGGACCTCCAGACTTATCTCTTCCCTGCCTACTGTTCCTGCTGCTCCAGATTCAGAGTGGGCCCCATTTCTCCTGTGCCAGCCACCCGGTAAGGTTGATTTGATTCCCCCGCCTTTGTTCCCAATGTAGATATTTATTCCCTTTTGGTTCCTGATGTAGATCTTCACTCCCCTCATCATCCCTGGAGGTGGGGTGGGAGGGTGCTATTTTATGGTTCACCTCAGGAACCATAATGTCTTGAGCCAGCCCTGCTCACAGGGGCCAACCAGATGCCTATGGGACCTTCGCTGCGGGAGGTTGGACTAGATGACCCTTAGGGATTGCTTCCAACTCTACAATTCTATGATTCTATGACCTAAGTGCAACAGCATTCTCCCCAGGCAAAAACACTGAAGGGCGGCTAGTGGCCATGGGCTCTGACTCCACCAATGGGAGACAGCGACGCTTCTGAGTACCAGGTTGCTGGAAACCACAGGAGGGGAAAATCTTGGGTTTCCCACAGGCATGTGGTTGATCAGTGTGAGAATGGGATGCTAGGCTGAATGGGCCATTGGCCTGATCCAGTAGCCTCTTCTAACCTTCTTACGGTGCAAAGAAGGTCCAGAGAAGGATGTTAGCCTGGGGAGTTGGTACAGTTTGGGGAGATTCCCAAGGACCAAATGGAAAGACCTGGAGGGCCACATCTTGGCCCCGGGGTTGATATGTCCCCATCTCTGCCCTACAAGTACAGTCAGTGGCAGACCCCCCCCCTTGCTCTAGTGGAAACAAGTCACAAATTGCAGCTGGCAGATTGCCCTGGCTCAGTGACTCTTCCTCTGAAGGCCAAGTCGTGGTGAAAGAAGCACGGCAGAGGTGTTAAAATAAAGGAAGCAGGAGTTGCCCTGGGGATGCTGATGGTAATTGCTGTTTCTGCTTAGCTCGCCCAGCCTGGGACACGAGATCTGCATGCTGGTAGCAGGGAATCCGAATGCTGCTCTTGCAAGGGGAGGAGAGGTTATGAGCACAGCTTATTCTGCAAAGCTCCGGGTGGGGGCAGGCGGATGGAGAAAAAACGTGACCCAGTTAGCATACACGGGCAGAAGCCGTATCTAATGATAGGGCTGTTGGGGGTGGGTTTTTTGCATTTAATCACAAGGAAAATCCTCTGCCTGTAAGGCTGAATCTGGATCAGTGTTTCAGCTGATCATCCTCCTAACACAGAGCTTCGGCTTCTATTCCGTCTGTGTGATACGGCCGGCCAAGAAGACATTTGCTGCCTGAAGCAGAATAGTGAGCGATGACTCCCTACCAAGACATATAGACACATCCAAGACTGGTCTAGCTATTTTGGCATCCGAGGCAGAAAATCCCACAAGCGTCTCTCACTGGGAGTAAAAGCACAATAATGATGAATTAAAACAACTAACAGCAGGCTGCCCTTTCATGATACCCAAAACCAGCTGCCCAAAGTGACTGCCTCACTCTGCCCAATGGTCGAGCCAGCCTTGCAGTGTAGGGAAGAGCGAGTAAGAAAAGGAGGGTAATTATTCCAACCAGAGCTTTTAGCAGTGCTTAGTATACTGTTTTAGTAGAGTGCTTAGTATACTGCCTGGCGTGCTCTAGTCCATGGGGTCACGAAGAGTCGGACGTGACTAAACGACTAAACAACAACAACAGGATACTGTTTTATCTCTATCTGTGTATGCTGAATACTCAAACAAGGCAAAGGCTTTCACTGGTATTGCTGTTACTGAGCCTACTGCAGAAATATGAGTAATCTGAGAATTTCTCATTTCAAAGCATTGCTATGGATCGGACTGCAACCTTCCAACAGCTTCACCCCACCCCCAAAGGCACGCTCCTCCATTGTCTCCCAAAACAGATGTGTGCCAGCACACAGAAGTCGGGGCGGGGGAATTAGGCTGTTATGCTGAGACCCTGGATCCAGCAAGTGTTAAAATATAAGGACTCAAATTTCCAGAATAACAAGGCTGGCTTCCGCCTTGGGTGATAGCCTAGGTAATGGGCCATTAAGGGAATGAAGGAAGTGGATCTGTGCCAGACAGCAAATGGGTGGTAGTTAGAAATACAAAGGCCAGAGAGGGGAAAGGAGAGCTGAGTCTTGTGAGCTGGCAGCTAGAAGCTGGAAGCAGTAGGCTGGGAAGCCAGGGATACAGAGTGAGGCTTGATTTATGTTTGAATACAAGGCTATGGCTATGGGGGAAGCAAGATCCTCTGAGAGTGTTAATACTGTGAAGCCCTCCATCGTAGGCTCAGGGTGTGTGTGTAAATAAACCATATATCCTAAAGACACCACAGTCTCTGCTGTCTCTCATTCTAAGGAAAACACAAGCCCTGGGAAATCACCTTTGGAATCTCACATGGCTTGGAGGTTGGGGTGGCACACAACATTATGAAAGAGGTACCTGTTGTATGTCAGCCTTCCAAAGGGTAATGGTGGTATTGCAAAGAGATTACTGCAGGGGAACCTTTTTGGACCAATGGGATATATCACTATCTGTCCCCAAACCCAGCAGGAGAACTTTGACAGGTGGGTGGGACAATCCACCTGTCAATCACATGACATCATTATGGCATCAGCGGATTGATTGATTAGCAAGTGGCTTCATCCACTTGCCAAAGTCCCTTGCCCAGCATTTCCCCAGCCTCTGGCAGCCAGCTGGATGTTGGGTGCTTGGGGACCACAGCTCAAGGGGCTTTGCCTGTCCTATGCTCAGCAAAGGGCTGTCAAAGCTCTTTGCTGCAAGGAAAGTGTTAAGTTGTGGGTGAACATATCAGACGACACAGCGATTCTTCAGACAGCTCTTGTTTATTCACAGAATAAACAAGAACTGAACTGAACTGAACTGAAGGGTTCAGACAACCTGCTTATATAGAGCTCAACTACAAAGCAACAGTAACAACTTTCTGTAACTATCCAATCACTGAACGTCACTTTCAATTCCTTATTTGCATATGCAGACTTGAGTGAAAACTATCTACAGTATCCCCCTGCTGGCCCAGGGTGAGAACTTCAGTACATAACAGAAAGATCCGGCCATGTGTCCGCTTCATTTGTGATCGTCACGTGCTTTAGGGAAAACAGCCTCGCAGGTCAATTTGGTAGAACATGTGATTGGTTGGTTGGTTGTATTTCTATGCCGCTTTTCATTCAAATGAATCCCAAAGCAGCTTCCAAATAAGTAATTATAAAATGACAGAACACCACGAACGCACATAGCTGTCAACTTTTCTCTTTTCTTGCGAGGAATCCTATTCGGAATAAGGGAATTTTCCTTTTAAAAAGGGAAACGTTGACAGCTATGCAAACGCAGCATAAATCAAATAGAATAATTAACAAATATCAGTGAAACAACTGCAATCTATACAACACTATCAACAAAGCAACAACTAAAAAATAAATTAGACCTCGCCATTAAAGCAGAAGTCATATTATACGATTAACAAATCAATACAGGGTGTGTGTGAGTACTGGAGGGAGCAGAAATGTTCCCTCACTTCATGTCAGTCTCCCATGAATCTCACTAAGATCCAGATGTGCTCCACAGCATCTAAGAGAATATCCTGCACGCCCCCTTCCAATTCCTTTGGGACATGTGGGTTATTTGGGGTAGGGAAGGAGTCTTACATTGACCTCTGAACTTCTCATGTGCTCCTGGCACAAGCTAAGAATATATTGTTATCAGCAGGGTGGACCCTTTGCCCACCACGGGGTCCTGGCTAATGCCCAGCCTTGCTGGGTTATGGTGCTGGCCGTGCAGCTATGGCTTCATTTGCTGCTGTCCCTCTGTTCTGCTCAGGGTTTGCTTTACTAATCCATGCCAGCTGCTGAATCGGTTTCAGCTTAGCTCATACTTTTGTGGGAAGAAAACTGCTCTGGTCACTTTTTCCAAATCCAACCGCCTTACGGTGAGAGAGTTTTCCAATGACTGAGTTCATGTGTATTAGAAAATTCAATTTCTACGGAATGCAGGCATACTATGCAAGCCTACATAGATTTCCTCAGGAGTAAGTCCCATTAAGTTCAATGGGGCTTACTCCCTGGCAAGTTTATTTAGGATTGCAGGTGATGCTTCCCCTCATTTTTTCATGTATGCATGTTTAGCAATTTTAATTTTCACTTCCAATTTCATGCGCTTCAGTATTTTACACATGAAAATAGGGACATGTGTGAAATACCCCAATTACAATACAGTATCACCTCATTGAATATCCAGCTGTTTCATATTGCTAAAGGCTCTACTCTGCCTCTTATATGCTGAATTTATTTATCCTTCAACTGTCCTGTCTTTCTCCGATTCAAAACCCAAGAGGATTCCTGTTGTTTTGGTTGAAGTTATGCTAACTAGAGGATGCGGGTGGCGCTGTGGTGTAAACCATTGAGCCTCTTGGGCTTGCCGATCAGAAGGTCATGTTAAAGCACTGCAGCTGCCGATGTATTTTTTGTACTATGGTCTAAACCGCTGAGCCTTGGGCTTGCCGATCACAAGGTTGGCGGTTCAAATCCCCGCGACGGGGTGAGCTCCCGTTGCTCGGTCCCTGCTCCTGTCAACCTAGCAATTCGAAAGCACATCAAAGTGCAAGTAGATAAATAGGTACCACTCCGGCAGGAAGGTAAACGGTGTTTTCGTGCGCTGCTCTGGTTTCAGTGTTCTGTTGCACCAGAAGCGGCTTAGTCATGCTGGCCAAATGACCCGGAAAAACTGTCTGCGGACAAACGTGGGCTCCCTTGGCCTGTAAAGTGAGATGAACACTGCAACCCCAGAGTCGTCTGAGACTGGACAGGGGTCCTTTACCTTTACATTTTATGCTAACTAGAGAAACACAACTGCCCTACTATAACATTATGAATGTAAAGGACCCCTGACAGTTAAGTCCAGTCGCAAAGAACTCTGGGGTTGCGGCGCTCATCTCGCTTTACGGCCGAGGGAGCAGACGTTTGTCCGCAGACAGTTTTTCCGGGTCATGTGGCCAGCATGACTAAGCCGCTTCTGGCGAAACCAGAGCAGCACACGCAAACACTGTTTACCTTCCCACCGGAGTGGTACCTATTTATCTACTTGCACTTTGATGTGCTTTTGAACTGCTAGGTTGGCAGGAGCAGGGACTGAGCAACGGGAGCTCACCCCGTCACAGGGATTCGAACCGCCAACCTTGTGATCGGCAAGCCCAAGGCTCAGCGGTTTAGACCATAGTACAAAAAATACATCGGCAGCTGCAGTGCTTTAACATGACAGGCTGTGCACTGCATGGCCCCTCAGCTTCCATCTGCAAACACTTACATGCATGTGTGTTTGAGATAACTTGCATCCATTTCCCTATGTTTCCTTTAACTTCAGGAGACCCCCATTGAGAACATGAAACCCTGAAGAACAGCAGCATTAGCACCTTGATCTCACAACATTTGTGGGTGCCTCCAGGTCAGCATTTTGCAGAACTCGCCAGAACCTGAAAATTGCCACAGTCGCTTCTCTTCAGCTCTCTAGCGCTAGGGAGAGTCTGCCCTTTGATTCTGCCACCAGAGTCTGCCTCGTGTCATGGATAGGCCAGCCCTGTTAGGAAGTCAGCCATCATCACTGCATAAAACACTGATGGAGTGCTGATATGCACAGAGAAAAGCACATGGTACAGGTCCACTTGTGAGTGCACAATTTCAGAATGCAAGTGGAGAATCACATGGTAACATGTATGTCAAATACTCCCTGCCTGTGGAAAGTAAGTGCATTTGAAATAAGGGTTCAAATCTTTCTTTCTTTCTTTCTTTCTTTCTTTCTTTCTTTCTTTCTTTCTTTTACATGAGTGGAAATTTTGTGTTTTCACATTATTTGAGAAGGGTTGCATATTTGCTATATTGCAAAGCAATCACACAAATCTAATTAGGGAGAACAGTGCCTTCATCATAACTTTTGAACTGACAGCTTTCTCAGACTATAGATAAGTCTCCCCTCCATGCCCTAGCTGTACGTCTGTTCCTTACACCAAAGCAGCCCCCCAAATACATCACAACAAGTGATGCATATGTAAAGCACACGTTGTGAGCATTCTAAATATTTCTCTGTGTGTAGTATCCAACTCGCTGCCTCCATTCATTATCTGCTAGAACTGAAATGAGAGCACATTTAAAAAGATGAATGCCACCAGCCTTGCAAATGACATGGAGAGATCGTCAATGTTTCACACTGAAAAAAGTATTATTATTTTTTGCACGGGCAAGATTGTGCAAGAGAATATAATTCCAATATTGCCATTGGCTGCATTAAAACACAGCATCTACCTGCCTTAAGTAAAAACCATAATAATTCTGTTCTGAAGTATTTCACATTGTTGAGAGGGAAAGGGAACAAATTAATTTACCATCTTGCAGACAACTGTTAGTGCAAGAATGCTGCCGGACAACCTCCAAGAATTCCCTTGTTGAAATAGAGGATATGACACTCTTCTCGCAGCAGTTTTCCTCCTCTGTTCTGTTAAAATGATTTTTTTTATTTATACAGAATCATAGCCTGAGCTGCAAAATATTTACAAAAGAAAATTGCAAATTGTTGTTCTGCATTTGCATAGAAGGGATGTGGAGTTTCCTGAAACCTAGGAACAAAGAAAATCCTTGGCAATGTTCCCATTGAAAAATTCATTCCACAATAATCTATGGAAGTCTCCAGCGGTCTGATCTGACATCTCTGTGACTTATTATCAGCTACGCTTAACGCTGTGGACGTTATTAAACCCTGATCCTGTGTGGGTTCAGACTCTGTAGTTAAATCCCATGGAGTTAAAATGGAAATTACTGCTGCTTAAATCTGCTCAGGATCGCTGCTCCGTACAGGCTGAGATGCCACAGGTCTTCCACTCATTCAACCGATTCTCTCTGCCGCTACAAAAACTTTACAGGGACTAAGTGGGTTCGGTCCATTCTGAGCAGCCAGGAAGCAACCCCAGACAGCAATGCCCGTTGCTTTGATCCTATTACACTGGCAATGAAGTCATTCAAAGCAAACAGCACAATCTATGCCCATCAATCCCCTAAAAGCCCACCCACCCACTCGGAAACAGGCTGCATGGCAAAGGTAGGATTATGTCCTCTCAGGGCTCAAACATGCTGGGATGACCTCAATCGTTCCCCATAAAGCATTCTCTAGAAATAAAGGAAGTTGTTAGCTGTAGCAGAAACAGTGGGGAGAGAGAGATGGAGAAGGAGGGGACGAACAGCAGGGCTGGACTGCTTTTTGAAGCAGCTTCTGAAATATATCTTTATATAAAAAAAACCCTGCCCTCTGCGACATGCAGAGACTACACAATGCAGCGGTGCCTTTTAAAAGTTCGGTGCTGCAAACGGCATTATTTATTTTGTGCACACCCACCCACCCACCGCCACACAAAAAGCCAACCTGTTAGCTTGAAGAGATCCAGCTCTCTCCCCTGCTGTTTTTTCCAAGCCGCCACCATCGCTTCAGTGCAAAAGGTCCATTTAAGAAAACCAAACAAACAGAGCAGTTTTTAAAAAGTGCCTCTAGACAGCCTTTTTTTCACACAGCCTCTGGCAGGTCCTGCCTTGTTTTGTCTGGCTGGCTGGCTGGAGTGTCGCTGGTGGTGAGGCGGAGGAAGCAGGCTGTTCGCGTGGGGAGGGCTGGCCTCTCGCTCTTTCCTCTCTTCTTCCAGCAGGGATGCACTGGCTGCAGAGTGCCGGTGCTCCCTTCCAAGGGACAATCCCTGGATTTGGGCTTAGCAAGCGGTTTGACACAGGGGGCATCCTCTCAAGAGGGCTTAAGGGATATCCCATGTACTTTAAAGCATCCTAGTGCAAGGCTTAGGACTTCCTATAGGCGCATAAACTCCCTGAATTAACATTTATTTATTGCTGCAATTGAAGACACCTCCACCAGGATGAGTAGGTGTCTATTTTGTATTGTATTTTAAATACAGTGGTACCTCTAGCTGCGGACTTAATCCGTTTCAGGGAGCAATTTGCACCCCAAAAAGTCCGCAACTAGAGCACCTCTTCCGCACATGTGCGAGGCGCGATCGAGTGCTTCTGCGCATGTGCAAAGTGTGCAGATCGCTTCTGCGCATGCGCACGTGGTGAACCTGGAAGTAAACACTTCCGGGTTGGTCGCGTTCGTAAGCTGAAATTCCGTAACTAGAGCGGAACGCAACTCGAGGTACCACTGTATATGTGCCGGGCCTTCTCCATGTTTTTCCTGGATTTTGCTGTTTGTACATCACCCTGAAACACTTGCATAGAAGGTAAATAATAAAATATGATGATGATGATAATGTTATAAAAGTTGGGTGCCACTCCCACTCCCTACTGAGTGGTAGCAAGATTTCAATGGGTTCCAGGCACTCACCCAGGGTGTGTGTTCCTTTGGAGCAGTGGTTCCCATTTAGTTAATTACTGAGAATCCCTTATTTTTCAAAAGCCAAGCCACAGACCCCCTACTTCTGAAAATAACTCTATGGTAGTTACCAGTGCAAAGCAATTTTCTGAAGAAAATGTGGGGCCCTAATAAGCAAAGGATTTTAGGTATACTAAAAAACCGACAATAAAAAAGACATTTTTAAAATGATAAGCATGTGAATCCACCCCGTGGAGCAAGCCATTTGTACTCTCTCATGCTCTCTCTCTTTGCGCCCTCCAATTGCAAGAGCCTCAAGAAACTGTGTCAGGGGTTTTAGCCCAATCACAGCTCACTTGCCATCCAGCAACTCTTTCACAAGTTTTTCCCCTGCCAGCAAGAACGTCCTGGTCACGAGCAGAGGCTGGGTGAGCCATGTATCATCATTGTGGCTTTCTCTGTGTAATTAACAAGATAAATGAGTCCCTGGCAGGGGATGGTGCCACGGACCCCCTGGGTGTGTTCCGTGGACTCCCAGGGGTCCCTGGACCCCTAACTGGGAACCACTGCTTTGGATAATTGAGTCACAGCAGAGACTGTCGTAGCTTTAAGAAATGTGGTTTATTCACCTATTTACACCTACAGTCTGCATGGAGGGAATCCAGATCTTACAGCATGGTCATTTCAAGAGGGGCTTGTTCCCCACAGCAGTGCAGCCCTGGAGTCTAAGGCAGCTCTCTCCCATCCAGCCTTCAGCCAGCCTGCCCAAGATGGATCCCATTCTTTCTTCTCCACCTTCTTCCCAGAACATCTTGCTGAAAAACACACATTTTCCTGCCACTTCAAACACACACCCCATCACCTTGGCAATATCTGTCTACCCAGGCCAAAGGACTCCTCTAAGATGGGCCATCAATGTATTTTGGCTTTGATCTTCACTAGCCTGGCCAGGTTGGTTTGCATAAGCCAGCCCAGGGATTCTTTGCCTGGCACAGTTCAGCAGCTTGTACTTTCATCCATATCCCAATTCATCAAAATCCTACACCCCACAATCTATGACAACACTTTTTCTACTTAGAAAAATCTCTGTACTGCTTGGGGGGGGAATCTATTTCTCCAAGGTAAGCATACATTAACAAAAAGATTTTTAGCAGAGGGTGAAAACAGTACAATGAATGTGCTCCTTAAGAGGAAGGGCTGAGAGTAGATTTAAGCACTTGCAAAAGGTGTTGGGCGCTGTCTGGGAGGCCAAGCGATATCCGCCTTGGGTGGAACAATGTATGCCATTCAGCTTCCGGACCAACATGATTCCTCTGCCTTGCCTGCTTACCCCTGGGTTCCTCTTTACTGCTGCTACCCCGGATTATGTTTATGATTGTGGCCCAATTTCTTCTGCTTGACCTTGCTTTCTGGACCCCACCTGTTACAGTTAGGTGGTGGTGTGTGCAAGCCTAAGCCTTCAAGGTGTTTTACCTGTTCCCACCTATCTCCCAGAGCAATGCCGAACCCAGTCTCAGTAGTAAAATCCCTTTCAGTGAAAACTGGGCCATCTAGTGTCAAAGATAAGGCAGGCTTTGCCTTCGTCGCCAGAATGTTATCAAGCAGTCCTTTGGAGAGCCAGTGTGGTGTAGTGGTTAAGAGCGGTAGTCTCATAATCTGGGAAACCGGGTTCGCGTCTCCGCTCCTCCACATGCAGCTGCTGGGTGACCTTGGGCCAGTCACACTTCTTTGAAGTCTCTCAGCTCCACTCACCTCACAGAGTGTTTGTTGTGGGGGAGGAAGGGAAAGGAGAATGTTAGCCGCTTTGAGACTCCTTAAAGGGAGTGAAAGGCGGGATATCAAATCCAAACTCTTCTTGGAGTGAATCTTGGCTATTCAAAAAGAGGTGAATTTTGGAATATAGATATACTAAGCTCCCTAGCCCTGGTGATTCCAGCAATCAAAGTCACAGGGAATCAAGCAAGCTTCTAATTGCTGGGTCCCACCCTGAGTTCTGTTTCTTGGTTACAATCACATGTGACAGAACGATGGAAAGGAGCTTGTGTGTCAAAACTGGCATTCCACCAGGTCTTGAAGGAGATCCTCTTATCTCCAGACCCGAACCTCCTGTTTAAATGGCTGTGTTAACTGTTGTGCTGTTTCAATGGGATTGTTTTACTGCGCAATTTCAGTTGCGGACATTTTTTAAAAAATGTTATGATGGAGTTGTTTTATTGCATGTCTCTATTTTGCAGTTGACTTCATACATGTCAGCTGCTTAGAAGCCATAATGGCAGTTAAGCGGTATATACAATAACAAAGAGCAATAATAAAATGTTAATAAGATGAGGGGGGGAGAGACGTTTTCATCTCTGCACTGTGCTTTACAACAAATATGATGATAGGCTTCACAGCTCAGAAAGGTAGGCCACTCTTAGTTCAGTTTTACAAATGGAGGGCTGAGGCTTAGAGACAATGTCTTGCTCTAGGCTGTACTACAAATGTCTATCCTTGATGTGGGCATTCAAGCCCAGACCCCTTAAGATCACACACTCCTTAATCCTAAACATGATTCCTAGGGAGTCCCAATGAACTCAGCGAGCCTTACTTCTGAGTAAATTTACCCAAAACCACACATGACATTTCCAAATATTATCCACCAGCCTTCAGGGGCAGAAGAAGTTCAAAGTCCACAGGAAAATAATTTAAAATGCCATAAAATTCAGCCACAAAATCAATAGGGACTTGGATCATACAACAGCACTCCTCCCTTCTAAAGACGGCATAACTGAGCGCTTTTACCATGGAATAAATCCCACAGAACTCTCTGGTGTTTACATCTCAACAAAGCTGTCTGAGTTCCTATTGTAAAGAGGCATCAACATACCTGCACCAGCCATTTTCTCCAGTTTTGCGCACTCCCGGAGGAAATTGTAGTAGGACTTCATTTCTCCTTCTGTTATCCGGACGGTGGAGAAAGGAGGGTTTTCACACACATGCTTCCTACATCTGTTACACCAAGAAGCCATTGAACAAGCCAGCGCGAAGCTGGCTATCAGACACCCGCCCCCTTACCATGCTTCCCTGACAGTCGTCAGCTTTTACTCATGCCAGCTTTCAATCCCTGCAGATGACTTATCCAGCTTAAGTTCATTCAAGGTCGTTTCAACGTGCAGAAATCTCCCCGATGCCATTGGCCAAGGCCTTGATAGGCTTATTGAGTGCGCTTACTTCCTCTCATTTGTTTTAAATATCAAATCCATGTACTTTCATATCGACGGAAGGGGATGGCTGTGTGGGAGTGGCAACCTGGAGTACAGCTCCTTCCTGGCATGGTCTCCTTATCATCCATTGATTGCTATGGCTTGCAGCTAAGTTCAGGAAGCACCTATTCAAATACCGCTGTGCATCTCAAAAAAGGAGACCATTGACTCTGACCTTGCATCATTTCTACCTGAAACATCTTCTCTCCACCCCGCTCTTGCTTGATGATGCATCATAAAGCTCGTGCTCTTCACCCAAGGACATTACAGCGTTTGTCTTGGCGTTGCATTCTGTTCTGGCCACATACGACAATAAGCCTCCAATAATACGAGGAAGAACACCTGATTCATTTTTGCATCTATACAAAGCAGGCCAGTGTGCCGGAGCCGAAAAACAGGAGGGGGATATGCAGATGAAGAGGTGGGGCTATGCAAATAGGAGGACGCTTGACTTGTTGGCGTTGCCAAAGGAGAGAGTTTAGTGACCCATCCCTGCCATTCATTCCTGTGGGGGAAAGCTTCCCATCCACCCTAGACAGATGATGACACTTTTACAGACATGGATCCCCCCAGGTGTGCAAAGAATGCCCATTGAGACCACACACCTGGCATGTTGACAGACCTTTTCCTAGTTATTTAGCGTCAGGAGTGAGCTGGCAGTAAATCACACCATGTAAGTTGGAGTTAACTCTTTATTAGCAAGAGTTAAAAGTCAACTCTTTATTAACTATCTGCACAGACTTGGCAGAGTGTCAGGCCTAATGAGCAAAGCAGCTCATCCCCGGTAGGTCTTGCCCCATGTGTCAGTTGCTGAGGCTAAAAGTCCCCGCCTCCCCATAGCCATCTAAGTCCCCTCCTCCCCAGGGTTTTCCCAAGCAACTGGAGACTGTGCTTGCATCAAGACAACCTCTCATCCACCTTTTTCAAGCCTCTTCTGGTTCTGGGAGACCAGGGGGAAGGGGAGCTTGTTGCAGTAGAAGGGGGAGACCCCGTGACTCATCTCTGCCTCTTGGCCTCCCTCTTCCCACCCCCCTGCTTCAGCCTCTGCCTCTGATTCTGGACTTCTCTCTGCCACAGACCCCCCCCCAGCTCACTGAGCATTGCTACCCCTGTCCCTGGGCATCTCAGCTGACAAGAGGGTTGTGCCTGTGTTGAATCCATCCAGCTAAAGCTGCTGGCATTGACTTTTACTGCACTGTCTTCTGATTTAACACCATATGTCAGGGTCCAAAATAGCATTAGCCTGATTTGCTTAATGAGATTTTGTCACTGTCAAGATGGGCATTTTCTATTCTATTCTTTTCTCTTTTTTTGTCATCACCATTAATTATCAGACGGAAGAGCCACTACAGCATAGCTGTCAACTTTTCCCTTTTCTTGTGAGGAGTCCTATTCGGAATAAGGGAATTTCCCTTAAAAAAAGGAAAATGTTGTCAGCTATGTACTACAGTGGTACCTTGGGTTACAGACGCTTCAGGTTACAGACACTTCAGGTTACAGACCCCGCTAACCCAGAAATAGTACCTTGGGTTAAGAACTTTGCTTCAGGATGAGAATAGAAATTGCGCGGCGGCAGCAGTGGGAGGCCCCATTAGCTAAAGTGGTGCTTCAGGTTAAGAACAGTTTCAGGTTAAGAACAGACCTCCAGAACGAATTAAGTTCTTAACCCGAGGTACCACTGTACTAGGAGTACTATTGAACTTTGCATCCGATGACATTTTAAGTTCAGTGGCACCTTCAGTATGCTTCTGAATACTATCTGATGGAAGAGGAGAGAGTGCTGTTATGCTCAAGTCCTGCTTGCAGGTTCCCACAGGCATCTGGCTGGTCACTGTGAGAACAGGACGCTGGACTAGATGTTCTTACTGCCATGTAAATATGCACAAGTTGTTAAGTTGCAACCCTATTGCACATTATACCTGGGACTCAGCTCCACTGAATCACTTATTTATCTGTCTATCTGTCCCGTTTATATCCTGCCCAGGGCAGCTAACAACATAAAGTCTGATGAAGGAAATTCATCCAGACTTGCCATGCATACTATGCGTGCTTAAATTCCACCTTCTACAAAAGGTGCCCTGGCCTCTTTGGCCGCCCTGTTCACGATGCAACTGAATTTTCTGTTAAAGAATGAAGCATCTGCAGGCAACCAGTAATGGGATTTGACAACATCTGACAAACCCCCAGGAATGCGAGTTTGGTTCATGCAAAGCAGAACGCCATACAAAACGATGCAGAGGAAGGCAGCTATAATGAGCCTTGTAAAACAGAGTCCCGCTCAAAACTGCAATTTTACATTACTGTTGCATTGTAAAAAAAGGGGGGAGGTTGGACCCTTGGCAAAAATTCATCATCTGGCATAAAATATGCTTTTCTTTTCTATGGCCCCAAATGAGAAGCCCTGGTAAAGGTAAAGGTAAAGGTAAAGGTAAAGGTAAAGGTAAAGGGACCCCTGACCATTAGGTCCAGTCGTGGCCGACTCTGGGGTTGCGGTGCTCATCTCGCTCTATAGGCCGAGGGAGCCGGCGTATAACTTCTGGGTCATGTGGCCAGCATGTCTAAGCCGCTTCTGGTGAACCAGAGCAGAGCACAGAAACGCTGTTTACCTTCCCACCGGAGTGGTACCTATTTATCTGCTTGCACTTTGACGTGCTTTCAAACTGCTAGGTTGGCAGGAGCAGGGACCGAGCAACGGGAGCTCACCCTGTCGCGGGGATTCGAACAGCTTTAGATTATTAGCTGGGAACACAATATACCAAGTCACGCCAACAGCTCACTTATCTCAATATTGACTAAACTGACTGACACAGGAGTCACTCTGCATTTTGCCATCCCAAAGTACAAATAATTAGGGTTTGAATTTAGGAGTTTATCTTTTGCCAAAGTTACACTGCACTTCGTAGCTGCCAGTGGTGATGTACTTGCTCTCATGCAAGAAGTTCTGGCTTGAAGGAGCACCAAAGCTTATCCTACAAGGAATAATTCTGTAGAACTTGTTTCTTGAAAAGCTTATCTTATTTATCCCCTTTCCAATTTATAGCACTTTGGCTGAAAGTGTCTGGAAGATTGGTAAAAACCTGATCAGTTTCTCAACCTTGTTGGAATGCAGAGCAATCTGTCATTAGTTTGTCTGCTGTGAGCTTGCAATGACAGACAGGGAACGAAGTCATTTTTTTCCTAGGTTTTTTCTCTCTCCACCTTATAACAGATCAATAGGACAGCTCTTATGTATAACTCCAGTGCTTTGCTGACAGCTCCTGTGTAGCAACACCAGTATTGATTCCCTTCAGACATGCAAAGCTTCAGTGGCATTAAGAAGTGTAGCAGGTCTCAACTTCAAAAGAGCAGGGAGAAAATATTTACAGTCCTCCTCTGTTGTTATAGGGAGGTAGGTTTTTGATCGGCCAGGAACAGCAGTAAATGGAGCCAGAGTAATCCCATTAAGAGGCTGACTTCAGAGCCAACACGTTGTTAAGTCTATTTTAAGCAACATTAATGTTATGAAATAGGTAGTGAGCTGTCAGCAACAAGCTTAAAGACCTGGATTCTAAGGACAGAAATAGATATTGTAATTTGGAACGGCAGCAAAATGTTGCAGCGTGGAGTGTTCAGGGTCGCTGCCAGGCATGCCCTCCATTCTGTTCTGCTCTCCATCCCTCACCCTAAAAGACACACATCATTCCATGATTTACTGAGCAGAGGGGAAACCTACAAAACTGTAGCTTAGAATTACCTGTGAATCAGAGACAATGGTTTGCCTGCCTCCAAACAAACGATGAGTGGAAACCAGAGTTTGTTTCTAGCTTACAAGCTCAAGGTTTGTTTGGGAGAAACAAACCACACTTAAGTCAGCAATGTGATTGATTAAATGGATATTCAGTTGTTTCCCAATCATGTTTTTCCATGGGGAGTACTACTTTTTCAACAACAATTAAATATATATTTTTTAATAAAAAAACCATATATCTGGAATTTGTCAGATACCAACAATGCAATACCGTAAAATAATTTTAAGTTAATGCTAGGAGGCAATACTGGGCGATCAGAGATAAAAAATATGTCCAGATTTCTATCTCTAGCATCCCTTCCCCATCTTTCTTTGGAAATGATTTCCTTTACTATCTTCTGCTCAACCAAGATTTGGTATATTTGAAATAGCCACATCCCCCCACCCCACTCCCCAGCTGAAGTTATTACAGTCCCATTGGATGATAATTCGGATTCCATCTTCCCCTCTCTCAGATTTTCAGCCAGAAAAGCTTCTTAGTTATTGATACTGAAACCAAGGAAAGGTTTTGTGCCTGCCTTCCATTTGCTAAGCCCTGCTTAGCTTCCTTTCCCCCTTAGGTTAAAAAACAATAATGTTCTTCCCATCCTTCTCACCTCACCCTCTTTAAAACCTCAGCTCAGCTCTGAAATCCTGTGCCAAGAAATGCTGAAACGTGAAGCTTGCATGGCTCATGCAAGCTGCCAATATTTGCATGTTTTTCTTAATTTGCATAAATTGAGCCTACTGATCCTAATAAGGGAGAGGAGCAGAAAGCTATATTGAGCTGAAGACCAGGACAACTACTTCACCCCTCTCTGACCATGAAGCCTATTTTTCCATACTATGAATATACTATTACACGGGCAGAGATGGCCACTGCCTAGTCTAATTCTTAATATCACTTGTTAGCTGCTTCTTATACAAAAAAGATCTCCCAAGTGACTTGCAACATTTTAAAGAGCCTAAGCAAAGGATAAATGAAATTCATGTGCAATTCATAAAAATCCACAATGCTGCCCCCAAAACCAATAGCAAAATGCACAGCTAATAATGAACAACATCACCACAGTCCATCGGCAACCAGGGGAAAGAGGTAGGATTTTACCTGGTGCCAAAAAGACGTTGGCAAACACACCAGGCAGCCCTCACTGGACAGTGTGTTCTACAGACAGGGAGCCACAAACTGAAAAGGCCTTCTTCTTTGTCCTCCTCCTCCAAGCCTCCCTCAGAGAAGCCCCCCAGATGATGATCTAAGGGTCCAGGTAAGTTATTACTGGGAGAGGTGTTCCAGAAGATGCCTAGCTCTGAATCCTTAAGAGCTATAAACTGTGAGAAACAAGCAAGCCATCAAAGCTGAAGACACCCAGGATATTCTGCTCTGCGCCTGTTATCAATTTTTTGCACTTTCACAGTGCAGTTGTGGGAAACATGCAGTCAGAGCTGGCTCCAGATTGTGTGGGGTCCTTGGGCAAGTTGACGTCGGCGGGCCCCTTTCCTGACTGGGGCCACCTGCTTACTGCTGTCACCCCCTGCCCAGAAGGAGAGAAGACAAGGAGAGCGAAGGCAGCTGCTCCTTTTTTTTTGCTCTCGCCTCTGCTTGCAGAAGGCAGGTGAACAAGCCAGAACAGCAAGGAAGAGGAGGAGGAGGAAGAGGAGCACGGCAAAGGGGGTCTCTGGAAGGGTCAGCAATGGGTATGGTCCTCAGTGCTGACCTCCAACGCCAACCCAGCAAGCACCCATGCTTCTCCTCTTCTTAGATCTGTCCTGCCCCCCGTTCCATTTTGCCTGCAGTACCCCCAATGCAGCAAGGCAAAGGAGAGCTCACCCAAGCTGGAAGCTGTTGCCGCGGCTTCTTCCACATTAGCGCCAGAGGTCTTGTGCATCCTCTCTCTCTGCCAGCAAAATAACTGCAGCAGGCAGGGGTAGCTGCGAAGGTCTCATCATCGCCCCCAGCAAATGGGAAAATCATGCAGCCCGGTTGTAGTAGGCAGCAGTAGCAGCAGAAGCAGCCCAGATGCGTAGCGTTTCCCTTGGCAACTGCCTGCTCCGCACAACTCACCCTCGGTTCCAAGGAAGGCTTTGTCAGAAGGTTTCAAAAACCCAGATCAGCACTTGGAAAGCCCTGGGCTTGAGCCTTCTGATGCTACAGTAACGCAAGGAACATCCAAGTGACTTGGTCAGGTAGGAGATTGAATCCTGCGCTATTCGGTTTGACAAATTACACCTGAGAATCGGAGGAATCTCTTTGTACGTATTACCTAATCCCCGTTTCTCTTGCAAACACAGCTCTAGGACCCTAGATGGGGTTGGAATGAAGCAGTCAGGGAAGGGAAGTGTTTGGGATGGGGGCAAATTGTCTCCCATGGCCCTATAGATGTTGCTGAACTACAACTCCCAGATTCCCTGACAACTGGCTGATGGGAGGTTGGAGTCCAAAAGCATCTGGAGAGCCAGGTGTTCACCATCCCTGCTGTATTATCTGAGCCCTGAAGAGACAGAAAGCACTGAAACAGCCTCTCTGGTGAATCCCCAAAGGTTCACATGTATTGAATAAATACATGCACAATTTAGAGAGGGGGTCAGTTTCCACCACTGTGTGGTTCAGACCACAGATGACTCTCCTGCAGTAGCACATCTCTCTCCAGTTATTATTAGAGCAACCACAACAAATGTTCATTGTATTTTGAAAGCAATCATTAGTAGCACCCAGACCTCCAGTTAAGAGCAATTTAATCATGAAGGTGTCCAAAAGAACAAGACGCTGGTGGAACCTTGCTGTTAATTTTCCCTCCCCGTCCTTGAAATCTCCTTGACTCCTTCCTATTAAAACCTCGACAGCAGCACTCCTGCCTGGTCTTCCTGCCTCTAGGAAGGCACAGAGGCACTGCGACTAATTATCATAACGAGGACAAAGCAAACGAAGCACTTAAGCTGTTCTTACTTCTTGTAGGATTACCACTTATTTTCTCTCCCCCTGCCTTTTTCTTTCTTTTTTTGGTCTTTGTTACTGACTTGGCCCCTGTGCTTTTAAAACAGCAAATGCCCAAATCAAGTGAGCGAAGATTTTCCTGTGATTTCATCTGCATGCTGTGAAAAGGTTCACCAGGTTGATTTCTACAAAGCAGGCTGCCGGTTGAAAACACAGGTGTGGGGGCCTGTTAAAGGGGGGAAGTGGTACCCAGCTCCCACTTCTGCAACAAGTGTCCTTATCTCCTGAGAAATAAGCATGGATCGGATGGGTGATGACTCAGCATCCATTGCTGTGGTGAGTCACTGCTCCTGGGTGACTTAACTGGCTTAACTGAGATCATTGTTTACTCTTCAACACCAGCTTTAATTCGGTGCTGCTCTTGAAGCCGACAGTATAGGGCCCCGACTAAGGGCTAAAAGAGGAAACCACAGATGCATAGAACAATATGCAAGGTGACCTGAGCACATCCGCCTGTGCACAAATGCAGCACAATTAATAAAATGCTTAGGCTCACGTTGATAATGTAAAGCACAGCTGCTAATCGAGGAAAGGCGGAAAGGCGTGACAGGGTGCAACTTGGCTTGAACTCTGTTTGCTGTGCTGTCTGGGACACGGCAAGGAACAACAGTGCTGTATGAAACAAGACTATTAAGGATCGCAAACAAAGCCAGTTTTCAGGCACAGTCTGCAGCTTTCAAGCAACAAACGTAACATAGAAAGAGAATTGAAGGGTTGTTTATAGTGCTGTCACTACTGTGCAAACACATGAACAACAAAGCTTATGACGTAAGAAATTTGGTAGACCTTATTGTTGTTTTTGCTTCATCAAGCTAACAAAGCTATCACTCAAGAAACTGCAAACACACACACATTTTTCTGCCCTGAGATGAACCCAGAAAAAAGAATCCGTGCAGAATCCAAGGTTTTCAGCATCATGCACTGAAAAAGCCAGCTGTGACGGGCACCTATTGGCTAGCGTCTGTAAAGTCATTAACCTGACTCCTCCCCACCCAGCTATCAGTCTTCCAACTATTTTAAAAGGGTTTGTGAATATTTTAGCAAGATTTATGCACAAAGTATAAATACAAAATATATTCTACATGCTGTATCCAGAGCTAGCCCTGCTTGGAACAAACCCACTGAAATTAATCAAGATGGCTAACTTTGGTACGTTTATTGACAAACTTGCCCATCCCCAGTTAATGGCCACAAATGGAGATTCTTGTTCCAGCCCATCTCTTCTCACTGCAAAGTCTTGGAAATACCAGCATTAATAAAAAGAAACCAAGGACACAAGCTGAAGTGCAACTGTCCAAGGGCAAATGAATGTAGAAAACAGCACCAGGCATTAATTGCAAGCGATGCTGTTATTTTGCTCTTCCCATTTATGCAAAAAGGAGCCGCCTTGGCTTTTCCTTAATAATAGCTTCACTCCCACCCATTCATCAAAGAGATATATAAATAAAAAGGGGGTGATTAACACCAATAAATGAAGTGAGCAATTTCTCCTGAATGCTGGCAAGGAGGGAAAAAACCCTTGATATTTTTAACAATGCTATATGCGTACTGAGAAGGAGTAAAGTTGTTCACAGATGTTCCTCCATGCTCTGGATGCCTAGAGTGTGTTCCTTGCTTGCCTGCCAGGTTTGTCATTTTGCCTGTTGCTTGGAGTTGTACGCCTTGCAAAATTCTCCACCTAGGAAGAGTTATGGCCACTGCCGTTTGTTGTTAAGGATTGCTGGGAGTTATAACTCTGTGCAGTGTAAACTGCGGTGCCCAGAATTCTTTGAGGGAAATAATTAGCAGTGATTGCAGGGGGTTTGGGTCCCTGCCAACTCTATTGTTCTATGATATGTGCTTCGAATGTGCTTTGAAAGTATGGGGTATGCATAGCTTGAGTGGAGGGTTGTGGAAGGGGAGGAAGGCTAATGCTCTGCTTTTGTAGCCACTGGTCTATTCAAAATACTCATATGATTTTCTTCCTACCACAGGGGTGGGGCAGTCCTCCAGGCCTCTCAATATAGGCCTTGATATTTCCCAGTCAGGCCACACCTTCTTATCAGGCCACACCTCTCACTAGCCTGGTTCACACCATTCTTGAGTGGGTGTATATATATATATATATATATATATATATATATATATATATCCTTTCTGTGTCTTAGAATTCTGATAATGACTCTTGTTTCCCTAGATGGAGGAAAGAGAAGAGTGCGTAGACCGTACTGTACCCTACTGTACCAAGGTAAAATTTCCATTCCTTGCTCTGGCCACTTCTGCCTCTGGCCATGCCCAGTGTTAAGTTGTGGGTGAACATATCAGACGATACAGCACTTCTTCAAACAGCTCTTGTTTATTCACAGGCCAGAACAGAACTGAACTGAAGGGTTCAGCCAGCCTGCTTATATAGAGCTCCACTACAACGCAACAGTAACAGTTTCCTGTAACTATCCAATCAATGAACGTCACTTTCAATTCCTTATTTGCATAAATGGACCTAAGTGAAAACTATCTACAGTATCCCCCTGCTGGCCCAGGGTGAGAATTCAGTACATAACACCCAGCACTGGCATGTGGCCCCCAGAAGCCTGCTAAGAAGGCAATGTGGCCCCTGAGCTAAAAAAATCCCCTGCTGCCCTGAAAGGTAAAAAGATATAGATCTGAAAAAGTGTACAGTGGTACCTTGGTTTACAACCATAATCCGTTCCGGAGGTCTGTTTGTAAACCAAAACAGTTTGTAACCCAAGGCGTGCTTTCGCCAATGGGGCCTCCAAAAAAAATTTGTTCATAATACAAAAAAATGGGTTGTAATCCCAAAAAAGGTTGCAAACCAGGACACGCACTTCCAGGTTTGTAATCCAAAACCTATGCAAATCAAGGTACCACCATACGTAGATCCACCCTTACTTTTGATCTATTCTCAGAGCTAAGAGTTTTATGATGCCATTGTAGTTATTGTTTGTTTTCCTACTACCTTTGTCTCATTACAAAACAGGAATTATCCTGTGACAAAGACTTGAGAACATTGCATATCAATGTTCAGAACTTTCCCACGTTTGGCAGAGGGCAGATCTAAACACAGGAAAAAACCTGCTGTAAGTAAATCAGAAATTAGATCATTTTAACAAACGGGGGAAATCTCCACGGAAAATCATGTTTTAAAATGTCCTGCTCTCTATCATCATCTGGTGTTGCATGCTTATAGCACATTCAAATTGCTGTTTCTTTACTAACATAGCTGAGTCCAGTCGCTTTTCGAACTCTAGTTTACAGTGTAAAGGTGGGTGGAATTGGTTGTAAAGTCACAGAGCCGTAAGCCTGAGCAGCCAAAGCACACCATCCTCCTACTCAGAAAAGAAAACATCCTGTGACGATGAGTTCCACAGATTAGTTGAGAGCAAAAGAACTGCTTTCTTAGAGCAGAGCAGGTCAAGAATGCTTCTAGATGAATTGCTGAACATTCATCATGTTTGCAGAGAGATTAGACAATGCTGGTTATTTAAAAGAACGTTCTAACATTCTCAAGGGAGAGTACACACTCAGGATTACTCAACACAGGTCACTTATGCCTTCACTGGTTAGTGATCCTGAGTATGTACCACACAGGACAGGAATGAAGCCGCTCCATCTCTGATCTGATGGCCATCACAGTTTTGTGGATTAATTGGTTTCGAGCAATTATGGAATTGCTGGGAGGGGGAAGCAGGGACTGCAACAGACCTTATGAAATATGCTCTTGTAAAATAGTGCTTGCCGCTGCACTGAAATTGCCTTTCAAACAGATCACATCAGCCACCATAAAAGGTGCTCTTTTTCCTGACCTCTAATAAGCTGGTGCTGATTCAGCTATAACATGATTCATGGCTGACTGTGTCATTTGGGCTGGAGTATATCGCTAGGATATACTATTTAAAACACAGGCGAGTGGTCCAGACAAAGAAAAAATAAATAAGGAGACTTTACAAAATAGGTCCCTTCCAATTTTGCATAAGATGTGTACCTTTTCACATTGCACAACCTGTAAACCAGTCTTCTCCAATAGCCGTACTGCCTGTGGCTGATGGAAGGTGCAGTTTAAGATATCCGTCGGGCATCAAGTTGGGGAAGTCTGTTGAAAAACACCAGTGTGCACTATCCAATGATTTAAGTTGTGATGGGTGCGAGAATGGGCTATTCCATGCCTACTGCCCCACGCAAAGTGTTCATGCAGTGACTAGGGCAACAACTGATAAGCGTTTTTAAAAATCACAAAAATAAACTGTTGATTTTATAGATAAGTGCAGGCAGTTGCAAACCCCCTGCATCTGCAAGCCTAAGGAAGAAGCTTATAATTAAAGTTGCAGGTTGTGAGAGGAAAATCTGAATTCCTACGTTGCGGGGGGGGGGTGTGTGTTAAACAAAAGCTGCCTGGATTCAAAATGTGGGTCAAAACTCATTCTCCAGCAACAGTGACCACAGTAGCAGAGTTTAAACTCACAAAAGTCAAGCAACAGTAGAGAGTTGGGAATATAGGTTGTTAGACCCTTTTATTCCGTTTAGCCCACTTGCAAACAGCACTCCTCTCTATTATTATTATTATTATTAGGATATACTTCTGAGTAAACACTGTATAAAAGTCAATGGTGAGGATTGCTGGATAATTTGAGGCTATATTAATTGTTGTCTGGAAACACTGTTTTGATTTTGCTTGTACAGTAGCTTGTATTAGAAAAGCAGTGCCTCAGCAGTGCAAATGGGCCCAGCCTTTTCACTGTGTAAAAAGGTAAAGGGACCCCTGACCATTAGGTCCAGTCGTGGCCGACTCTGGGGTTGTGGCGCTCATCTCGCTTTATTGGCCGAGGGAGCCGGCGTACAGCTTCTGGATCATGTGGCCAGCATGACTAAGCCGCTTCTGGCGAACCAGAGCAGTGCACGGAAACGCCATTTACCTTCCCGCCAGAGCGGTACCTATTTATCTACTTGCACTTTGACGTGCTTTTGAACTGCTAGGTTGGCAGGAGCAGGGACCGAGCAACGGGAGCTCACCCCGTCGCACGGATTCGAACCGCCGACCTTCTGATAATAATAATACTTTAGTGGCTGATAGATAATAATGTGGGATAGGTTCTGTGGGAAAGGCAGACTGCATCTCACATCGGCTACTGAGTGCTCATATATTGCTTGTGGGATTCCCATCGGCATCTGATTAGCTACTTCCCCCAGAGAATCCTGGGAACTGTAGTTTGTTAAGGGTGTTATCGCCTTTATCTTTGAGGGTCAATCTGTAGTTCCCACGATTCTTTTTTTGGGAGGAAGCTATGTGCTTTAAAGTCATGGTGTGTGTTATGTACTGAAGTTCTCACCCTGGGCCAGCAGGGGGATACTGTAGATAGTTTTCACTCCGGTCTGCATATGCAAATAAGGAATTGAAAGTGACGTTCAGTGATTGGATAGTTACAGAAAGTTGTTACAGTTGCATTGTAGTGGAGCTCTATATAAACAGGCTGGCTGAACCCTTCAGTTCAGTTCTGTTCTGGCCTGTGAATAAACAAGAGCTGTTTGAAGAATTGCTATGTTGACTGATATGTTCACCCACAGCTTAACATCTGTCTGCTCTGGCAACTATTTCCAGGCCTGGCTTAATTCCTCAGAGATCTGCTGTGCCAAAGAGACTGAAAAGCAGAGTGGAACACCTGATGACTGGTCATAAACCTGTGCAAGCTTTTGCCCTTCCTTGTATATTATGAATATATTGTAGCCTGCTTTAGTTGAGATGCATTGCAGGGGGTTGAACTAGATGACCCTTGCGGGCCCTTCAAACTCTATGATTCTATAATCCATATATTTCGTGTCTTTTCTTGAGAGATGCTGCTGTCTGATGTGTTTTCCCTCAAGCTACCTTTCATCTGATCTGGAAACATAATAGTGATGCTGAGGGTTGCACATTTTAGGCATCAGTTTTGTGTGTGCAGACAACAGCTTCATTGCACAGGAGTTTGGGGGGTTGCAGGCATGGGGAAACAAATCAGGTAATGGTGTGGACAGCAATGTAAAATGTAACTTGAAATGCAGTGGGGGGAGAATGAGTTTTCTGCATTTTAAGTGCATGCCCCCAGTCTAACCATGTAAACTCTGTGAGAGCAAATCAGGATAAGTGCTCAATAAATAAGGTCTCTGGAGGAGAACTGTGTGCCCTAGTTCATGTTTCAGGATCCTCTGCAAAGCACATGGGTTTTGTGGCAGATTCAGGGATCCTCAGCGATCTACAGCACACAAGTCAATATGAAAACAGCTCCAATAATAATAATAATAATAATAATAATAATAATAATAATAATAATAATAATTTTTTATTTGTAGCCTGCCCATCTGGCTGGGTTTCCCCAGCCACTCCAGGTGGCTTCCAACAAAAGATTAAAAATACATTAAAACATCAGTCATTAAAAACTTCCCTAAGCAGGGCTGCCTTCAGATGTCTTCTAAAAGTCAGGTAGTTGTTTATCTCTTTGACATCTGATGGGAGGGCGTTCCACAGGGCGGGCGCCACTACCGAGAAGGCCCTCTGCCTGGTTCCCTGTAGCTTTGCTTCTCGCAATGAGGGAACCGCCAGAAGGCCCTCGGCGCTGGACCTCAGCGTCCGGGTAGAACGATGGGAGTAGAGACGCTCCTTCAGGTATACTGGGCTGAGGCCGTTTAGGGCTTTAAAGGTCAACACCAGCACGTTGAATTGTGCTCGGAAGCGTACTGGGAGCCAATGTAGGTCTTTCAAGACCGGTGTTATGTGGTCTCGGCGGCCGCCCCCAGTCACCAGTCTAGCTGCCGCATTCTGGATTAGTTGTAGTTTCCGGGTCACCTTCAAAGGTAGCCCCACGTAGAGTGCATTGCAGTAGTCCAAGTGGGAGATAACTAGAGCATGCACCACTCTGGCGAGACAGTCCGCGGGCAGGTAGGGTCTCAGCCTGTGTACCAGATGGAGCTGGTAGACAGCTGCCCTGGATACAGAATTGACTTGCACCTCCATGAACAGCTGTGAGTCCAAAATGACTCCCAGGCTGTGCACCTGGTCCTTCAGGGGCACAGTTACCCCATTCAGCATCAGGGAGTCCTCCACACCTGCCCACCTCCTGTCCCCCAAGATCAGTACTTCTGTCTTGTCAGGATTCAGCCTCAATCCATTAGCCGCCATCCATCCTCCAACCGCCTCCAGGCACTCACACAGGACCTTCACTGCCTTCACTGGTTCTGATTTGAAAGAGAGGTAGAGCTGGGTATCATCTGCATATTGATGGACACCCAGTCCAGACTCCCTGATGATCTCTCCTAGTGGCTTCATGTAGATGTTAAAAAGCATGGGGGAGAGGACAGAACCCTGAGGCACCCCACAAGTGAGGGCCCGGGGGTCTGAACACTCATCCCCCCCACCACTTTCTGTACACAGCCCAGGAGGAAGGAGCAGAACTACTGTATATCAGAGCCCCCAGCTCCCAGCCCCTCTAGACGGTCCAGAAGGCTGTTATGGTTGATTGTATCAAAGGCCGCTGAGAGATCCAGCAGAACTAGGAAACAGCTCTCACCTTTGTCCTTAGCCCACTGGAGATCATCAACAAGCACGACCAAGGCAGTTTCAGTCCCATGATGAGGCCTGAATCCCGACTGGAAGGGATCCAAATGGTCCGCATCCTCCAGGCGTGCCTAGAGTTGTTCAGCAACCACTCGCTCAATCACCTTGCCCAAGAATCGAAGATTTGAGACTGGGCGATAGTTGGCCATACTGGCTGGGTCTAAAGATGTTTTTTTAAGAAGTGGTTTAATGACTGCCTCTTTCAGCGGGTCTGGGAAGGCTCCCTCACAGAGGGAAGCATTCACCACCCCATGAAGCCCATCGCCCAGCCCTTCCCGGCTCGCTTTTATTAGCCTAAAGTTAAGCCACTTTCGAAAGCCAATTAAGTTAGTCAATAAATTAGCCATTTGCAGATGATTTTCTTTCATTCTTTAGCCAGCTGATAGCTCCTGTTTAAAGGAATTCTGTAATGCAACCAGCAGTCCATGAATTGCTTTCATCTTCTGTGCCCACTTTTTGATTCTTAAAAGCCAATGAAAGAGACATGCCAAACGACATCCAGATGTGGTGAAATGTAAGCTGTCCATAGCAAATCATCTGGAAACAAGAGAATAAAACCCACAGCATATACAGATCACACGTAAGGCATGTCTAGGACAGAGTGGGCAAAGTTCAAAGACAAATTTACTACATACAACCCTTTAAATGGAACTGGGAGCTATTAAAATTGCTTCCATGGCGATTCTAGCTTAGTTTTGGTTTTTTTAAAGAGCTGAGCAACCTAATTTAACATAATTAGGCCAAGCTTTAACTGCAGGCAGTGCGTTAAATAGAGGTGCCTAAATGTGCCACGGGTCCCAGGTTAACAGTGGCGCTGACATGGTTTGCAAAGACATGGAAAGGAATCACCACACAAATAACCTCTTGCTGCTCATGGAGGAGGCTAACAAAAGACACAACAGCTTGGCTGAAGAAGTTTGGAGTGCTGCCCGAACTTTGACATCACCCCCATTCTCAAACTTCTATTCCTCCCTTTGCATCTGTAATGTAAATGCAGTTATGACGTATGCATATAATCAAAATTCACATTTCTCAAATAACCCCACCTCTCAAGGCACACATGTGACTACCTCCACTAAAAAATATCACTCTAGGCTGCAGTTATCTAGTGATTACTACAATATATGTATGTGAACTCCCACTGCCAGTGTATCCCACGTGGCTCAAGGATGAACACCACTGTATCTGAAAGACAGGTCAGCCATGCATTTGCAGATAACTATCTGTGCTTCAAACACTGCAAGGTCCTCTATAATCTATTCCATCTTGTTTAGGAAGGAGTCTAGTTCCGCTGAAACTGGTGGGTCTCAAACACACAAGTACTGGAGTGAGGAGAGAGGAGGTATACCCTACTGACTTTCCCAATAGCATTCCCATTAGGACCTCTTGAGTGCTTATGGCAGGACCGGCTACTACTACCCCCACTGCAGGTGCAAAATAATTCTAAAAGAAAATTGCTATGTCCTCAAAGGAAAATGAAAGGATCTTCCCAAGAGAGTTCAAAACCAAATAAGGTTCTTGAGACTTGCCCTATAAAGGAAGCTAGATATGGGTTTTGGAGTTAAGACAAAATGGACAGGGAGAGAATCTGTGGAGATGTCCCTTTGTTTAACTGCTTCCAACCAATTGGTTCAATAAATGACTGATTAGGGTCTACAGGATGACTCCTATTTGCATCCTCTCTTTGAATGCTACAGGATGGAGATGTAAATTGGTGGACCCTCACTTCTGCAACAACCAGCCCTTTGACATTATTGCCATCCAAGAGCATTGGTTACTAGAGGTTAATTTTATTTCTGCCCAGGATGAGCTCCCGATCCCATGCAATTTTATACAATAGTTCTGCTTAGTGATTGTATATATGTCTCTCTGTGTGTATTAAATGTTGCCATTTTTAAAAGTATTTTGTTTATTTTAGATCTTGTATGAAATTCATTTTTATTCATTTTAATTGCAATTTTATCCTACCTTTTCCCTCAAGGAATTCAAGGTCCTCTATCACTACAATTCATCCACACACAACAAAAACCCATGAGAGGCAGAGGACAGGCATGGTATAATGTACATATGTTTTGGATGTACTTTCTTTTGTAAACTGTTTTGAACACCAATTTGTAGAAATAAATAAATAAAAAAGTAATAATCATCATTTTTGGATAAACAGCCTCATATAAAATAAGTACTGCTTGGACACCCACCCACTCCACAAATGGCTTTGTGTGGATAGACCCTTTAATTTTTTATTTAATAAGATTACCCTTTATTTCTTGAGTGCCCTGTACAAACAGAACTGCTACCAATCAGTGCCTTCGCTTTCTAGCAGAAATCATCACCATCAGCTACTAGTAAAAAGACTAATTAGACTGTAGATCTCTGGGCAGGGCCTGCTTTTCTTTTTAGTAATTTGCACAAGCCCTAACAACATTAAGGACTTTGCAAACAAAGAGGCAAATCAATGAAAGGGGTAGAAAGAGCAAGGCTGGCATCAGAGGGTTGGCACTGCTGAGAACCCACCAAGATTCAAAGATTCACCCACTCTGGAAGAATGGCAGATGAAAGTGATGGACTACATGGAGTTGGCGGAAATGACTGGCAGAATCCGAGACCAAGGAGAAGAGTCGGTGGAAGACGATTGGAAGAAATTTAAAGACTATTTGCAGAAATATTGTAAAATTAATGAATGTTAAAACGATGTTGGATTGGATTTAAGTGGACTTAGTAATAAGATTAATAAGAATATGTAAAAATGGTTTGATAACAGATGAAAATATAAAGTTGTAATTCGTTGAGATATTGAGTTAAATTTAAAGAAAGAGGATAAGGATTTGCTGAATTAATTGTGTGAATGGGAATACAAAAAAGGGAGGTGTGAGGAGGTCAGAGAAACAAGTTAAGGAGAATTCTAAAAATCTGAAAAATTGATTTGTTTTTAATCATCTTTTATGTTTGTTGCATTTTATGTATTTCTGTATTTTTTGTATTTTCTTTTTTGTTTTATCTGTATTTTCTTTGTTTTGACATCTTTGTTTTTTTTATAAAACCTTAATAAATATCTTTTTTTTAAAACAAAAAAAGATTCAAAGATTCAACTCCATTGCTTATCCCTGGAGTCTCCTGGCACCATTGCTGCCTGCTCACATTCCCTCTCCAAGTAAATGAGCAGTGAAAGGAACATGGAGGAAGAACAGCAGCTTTCACCATCCATTGCCTCTCCCTCTGGGAGGTGGGTCCAAAAGGAGAAGCAACTGAATTGACAGCTGCAGCCAAGGTGAGGAAGAGGAGGAAGAGGAGGGTCCCATGGAAAGCAACTTTTTTATTTAAATTTATATTGCATTTATATCTCATCCAAGAAGCTCAAGGCGGAGTATATGGCCCTTTCCACACTATCCTCAGAGCATCCCTATCAGGTAGGTTAAACTGAGAGGTGGGCCAAGGTCACCCTCGAGTGAGGACTTGAACCCTGGTCTCTCAGGTCCTAGTCTGACACATCACACCTGCCTCTTGCCCACAGATGGATAGATACAAAAGCTGTGTTTTCTTCTATAGGATATGGGCATGTCATACAACACATCGCATCTTCTAATCCGAAATGGGCTCTTGTGGGTGGAAAATCTCTTCCTTTGCATTCTCTTGTCAAATGTGCCAAGCATGGCGTCACGGCTCCCTTTCAATGAGCCGACGGCATTACTGAGGTG
Source organism: Podarcis siculus (assembly GCA_034642415.1). NCBI lineage: Eukaryota > Metazoa > Chordata > Lepidosauria > Squamata > Lacertidae > Podarcis > Podarcis siculus. Next base: position 5,881,284 of record JAXCMG010000046.1, on the reverse strand, counting down.
TACAAGATGATGTGCATGCGGTAACCTCATTCAGGGGGGGGAAAGAGGGAGCAGGAAAATGATCCATCTAGAATTCAAGGCTGGGGCTACCCTCCGGCTTCCTTATTCCAGAACCGCTGAAGCGGCACAGATGGTTGGGAGAGAGGCAGCACCTGCGCTTCGCTTCTGAGCGTTTCAACCGGTTGCAGTTTTTCAGCTTGACAAGACGACGCTCGCGGACGTGCTGCATTTAACAGCCACCCCCCTCCTGCTCCCAAATGGCTTCGCCTTCTAGAATTCATCTGCAATAATTATTCATGCATGTGCAACCTTTGCACACATCCTGCAAATTTAGCTCAGTAGGACGAAGCCACATTTAGCACGAAAGGTAACCACCAGAACCTTTACTTACAAACCAAAACCACACGGATCACACCAGGCTCGCTTAAGTGCATCAGTTGCAACAATTAGCCAGGCAGAGCCGCACGTTAAAAGTATCCGGCTAATTGGCGAAAGGCACCGACCATATTTGATAGCTCAAGGCACAGAAGATGCACGAGGAGGCACCACCCCGCCTTCCCTCTGGGCGATGCACAGATGTACCAGGATGCCACACTCGCACCCTCCCCAGGTGTAACACTGACACACCAACGCTTCCTAGCCTTTGTGAGTGAGCAGCATGGCACCATCGCAGCCCTGCAGGGAGGAGATCCCAACACATCCACGGAAATAATAATGGGGAGATCGAAGAAAAATGCAGGTAGAGAGAGGGGAAGAGATGCTTTCCTTACCCACATGGGTGATGACCGTAGCCAGCCGCTGGCTCAGCTCCTGGTGCGACATCTCTTCTTCTTTGAGCCAAAAAAGCATCTCCCACCGAAAGGACCACACAGCATCCAAGAGAGGGAGAGAGGAGGAAAGCGCCTACCCACACCCCACACCGCCCCCAAGATGTAGCAGGAGCGGCAGGCGGCTCAGCCACAGACACGGCGCCTGTGCCACTCCCACTGCGCGCAGGATCCTTCCCGGCTGCCGCCGCCGCCGCCGCCGCCGGGCTTCGTAGGTCTTACACCGGCTTCGGCATTGGCCGGCGCTGGGCACATCCTGAGCGCGCTGGCCCGCCCCTCGCCAGGTCCTCCCCAAAGCGCACAGGCGCCGGGGGGCTCAACCTTCCGCCCCCCAAATCTTCTTGGCACACTGAACCCTGGTGCCACTCGGCCGGCTGCCCGGCGCCACCATTCCTGGATTTCAAAATCACTAGTAGGAGTGATGGTAATAAGACTAAGAGAGCTGTTCCAAGGGGACCCTAAGGCTGCAAGATTGGGAAGAAAAGGCAGCAGCGGGCTTGCACAAGGAGATCTTTTGGACCCAGGGCCCCGGAATGCATTCCCCCCGCTTCCCTTTTCTTAGGCGGAGGCATCAAGCGTCTCCCTCGCGCGCCCCCACCCCGTCTCTCTTCCTCCGCCTCCCCAGCTCCACCTTTGCTATTAAAGGGATGGATGTGGGTTAGGCACTCAAGGCTGATGGCTAGGAAGAGGCAGGGAAGAATGAGGAAAGCACAAATGGGATCATGGACGCACGCGCGGGTGCGTGGATGGAGGGGGGGGGGGAGAGATATGCCTAGGGAGGAGAGCAGGATCTTCATCACATGTTTGCTGGCAAAGATAGACATGTACCAGGATCGGTCTAATTCAGTCATTTCTTAAGATTCATAAAATAGGCACAAGTCACACTACTGCATAGGACAGACCACTAAGGATACAATGAGCCTCTTGCAAGAGGGAAGGCTTGCAGGAAAATGTACTTCCTTTCAACAAAGTGACATTGGCTAAGGCTTGGATTTTTATTTTATTTTTTATCCTGTGTGTGGTGGACAATTCATACGTGCAGTAGTTAACTTGCAGGAACAAAAAGGCATACAGCCTGCGGAACACTGCAAATGTGATGAACTTGCTGCACAGAAAACACTTCTGTGTAGAAAGAAAATGTTGTTGATGATAGCCAGCATGTATATAACATTCATTCATTCATTTATACACTGCTCTTCATCATAAGACCTCAGAGTGGTTCACAGAACATTGTAGAGGATTTAAAGTGTTTTGCATATATTATCTTGGTGTAATCCTTACAACAGTGCTCTAATGATATTATTCCTGAAAATACATAAAATACACAAAAAAGGGCAGTCCTGTAAGGCAGATCAAGTTGATCACACACTCAAAACATGTGTACACACACACACACACACACACACAAAATAATTCAGGTAGGAAGGCTGGGGCAGAGTGACTTGCCTAAACCTATCTAATGAGTTCATAGCAAAAGTAAGATTTGAACCCGGAAATTCCCAGTTCAGGCAACGACAGACAATATGTTGCCCTTAAGATGCTGATGGACTCCAGTTCCCACCAGCCCTGGCCAGCATAGCCAATGGGTAGGGATGATGGAAGCTGTAGTCCACAACTGGAGAGCCTTGGCAACGCCTCCACTATGCTATACGAGGAAACAGTGTGACAGCTGCATACAGTGGGACTCTCTCACCTGCAGGAGAAAACACACACACATATATTTTTACATGGGATTCCCCCCCTCCCCTTCTGCTGTGTGTATTGTCTGATGATATACCTTGATTATTGAATTCAGGCTTCACACGAAATCAGTAACATATCTAGTTTTAAGAACCTGGCCTCTCCTGTTTTTTGTGTTAGTGCCATTTTTGTGGGTATATTCTGCAACATATTATCAATGCAATTATAATGCATTAATTTGTATATTTGTATTAAGACTGTCCACATAACATTTCATTTTAGTAGCAGCTCTGCAATGTTTCTCCAATGTTGCTTTCCGGACTCTTGCACTATAGCACAACAAAATCAGGGCAATAAATAAATCAGACCATTTCTGATGTTCAAAGTTACAGGATTTCAGGAGGAATTTATGGGACATGCAGTGATTGTACCCCAAAACATTTGCAGGCGCAGACAGTACTGAAAGCAGGATTCTGGAAAGAGCCCTTAGCACAGGTCTACAGCAGGTATTTCCTAGGCCAAGAGAAGTAAGGGAATGAGAGTGGAAGTGTTGCTGACCTTTAAAGCCCTAAACGGCCTCGGTCCAGTATACCTGAAGGAGCGTCTCCACCTCCATCGTTCTGCCCGGACACTGAGGTCCAGTGCCGAGGGCCTTCTGGCGGTTCCCTCGCTGTGAGAAGCCAAGTTACAGGGAACTAGGTAGAGGGCCTTCTCGGTAGTGGCACCCGCCCTGTGGAACGCCCTCCCATCAGATGTCAAAGAGATGTCAAAGAGACAAATAACTACCAAACTTTAAGAAGACATCTGAAGGCAGCCCTGATTAGGGAAGCTTTTAATGTTTAATAGGTTATTGTATTTTAGTGTTTTGTTGGAAGTCACCCAGAGTGGCTGGGGAAACCCAGCCAGATGGGCGGGGTATAAATAATAAATTATTATTATTATTATTATTATTATTATTATTATTATTATTATTGGTATTGTGCTTAAGGAAACTTAGTTAATTCACTGCGCTTGACCACAACACACTGTGCTCTGGGGATTATATCTACTGTAGCCCAACTATGATTTTACTTTTTGCTTTATACAGCATTTTACAGTACATTTTTGTATGTATGCAAACAAAGGTAACAGAACCAGCCCTCAAACCTGCAAACTGTAATGCATGAAGAAATCCTAATATGTCAAATGACAAGCCATAAAAGTCATTGGCAGTGCAAACAAGGGGAGTAAGCATAATTTTGTACACTGTGCAGGTGACTGTGTATAAACTGGAGCACGGTAATACAGTTTATCACAGATTACACCAGCACAGAGACTAATTTATGTCTAATTCTGCTCTCTGTTAGGGCAAGCAAAGAGAAGCCTTATGCAAACATAGCATCCATATGCAGGAAATCCCATGGGACACCAAATTAATCATTTTCTCATCGTTTAAAAATAAAACATTAATGTGATTCCCTGTGCACACTGAGGGATGCTCTCAGGGGGCTGGGTCAGGCTGGTAGCAATTTTTAGAAATGGAGGAAGAGAGAGCACGAACTGGCTGTTTAAATTGGGAAAGGTATAGGAGCAAAACCTATTGGGTGGAATAAATTAAATAAGAGTGGGAATTGCAGATCAGGGCTGTCTAGAAGCAGGCCTGAGCTTGAATACATGAGAGGAGCAGCTGCCTTTGGATAGATGCTGATGGATCCCCTGGGTATTTCCAGATGTCCTTCGTAACAGCCATAATGGACAGAGAGCTCTGATCCCAATTTGGAGCCCAGCTGGTCTGCTGGACTAGATGTATAAAAAATGGATAGAGCAGTTGATGAAATGGACAATGACAATCACATTACAATCATATTTTTTTAAATCATAGAATCTTAGAGTTGAAGGGACACCAAGGGTCATCTAGTCCAACCCCCTGCAATGCAGGAATCTCAGCTAAAGCATCCATGATGGATGGCCATCAAACCTCTGTTTAAAAACCTCCAAGGAAGGAGAGTCCAACACCTCTTGTGGGAGTCTGTTGCACTGCTGAATAGAACTTACTGTCAGAAAGTTTTTCCAAATGTTTAGTTAGAATCTCTTTTCTTGCAACTTGAAGCCATTGGTTCGAGTCCTGCCCTCCAGAGCAGGAGAAAGCAAGCATGCTCCCTCCTCCATGTGGCAGCCTGTAAGATATCTGAAGATGGCTTTCATATCTCCTCTCAGTCTCCTCTTTTCCAAGCTAAACATACCCAGCTCCTTCAAGAGCTCCTCGTAAGGCTTGGTTTCCTGCCCCTTGATCATCTTGGTCACCCTCCTCTGCAAATGTTCGAGTTTCTCAGCATCCTTCTTCAATTTTGGTGCCCAGAACTGGACACAGTATTCCAAGTCTGACTAAGACAGAATAGAGTGGTACTATTACTTCCCTTGATCTGGACACTTTACTTCTGTTGATGCAGCCTAGAATAGCACTAGCTTCTTTTGCTGCTGCACCACACTGTTGACTGATGTTAAATTTGTGGTCCACCAGGACCCCTAGAGCCTTTTCACATGTACTGCTAGTAAGCCAGGTGCCCCCCATCCTATATTTGTGCATCTGGTTCTTCCTAAGTGTAAAACCTTACATTTGTCCCTATTGAAATTCATTTTGTTAGCTTGCACCCAGTTCTCCAATCTATTAAGGTCGTTTTGAATTCTGCTTCTGTCTTCTGCAGCATTAGCTACCCCTCCCAGTTTGGTGTCGCCTGCAGATTTGACGAGTATTCCCTCAATTCCTTCATCCAAGACATTATACAACAACAGGCCCAGGACAGAACCCTGCGGCACCCCACTTGTCACTTTTCCCCAGGATGACGAGGAACCATTAATGTAATACCATTACATAGTCATACAACAATTCAAAACAATTGTACCATTCATATCAATATCAGTTACACACATAGTTGGCCCAATCATATAGAATAATAAAAATAAAGTACAGTGGTACCTCAGGTTAAGTACTTAATTCGTTCCAGAGGACCGTTCTTAACCTGAAACTGTTCTTAACCTGAAGCACCACTTTAGCTAATAGGGCCTCCCGCTGCTGCCGCGCCGCTGGAGCACGATTTCTGTTCTCAACCTGAAGCAAAGTCCCCTTCATGTACACACAGGAGTGCTATCAAAGGGTTAGGTTTTATTATTTGGCTTGTTATTATACCAGCTTTGTGAAATATCATTGCCCTGAAATCCTGGACCACTGGGCAGGTCCACCACATAGGATAGAATATACCTGTCTCCCCGTACCGTCTACAGGATAGATAACTGGTGGTTTCTGTGATTTTGCTAAGAGTGTAGGGAGTCAAATACAAACCATGGATCAGCTTGAACAAGTTATCCCACAACCTGGCTAATACTGAATGAAAGGGCTCCCTCTTCCACACTCCACCCCATTTTGTTGGATCAATAGTTATGTTTAAGTCATATTCCAAGGTTTATTCAAGACAGGCACCCTCTCATTTCTGATAACAATATGCTATAAAGTTCTGATAACAATTCTTTATCTGCAAATGATCTTTGAGAAATTAAATTCTCAATACATGTAAATGCTCTAGTGTCTAGTCACCTCTTTTTATAGAAATAAAATGTTGTATTTGTAACTATGGATGTCTAGTGGAACCTAGCTTTCCCTTCATTTCAGCATTTGATATGGGATTACGTCCAGAGAAAATGTATTTAAAGGAATAAAGTCCTTGTTTCTCCCAGTCTTTAAATTGTTCAAATTTATATTTATTATAGCACAGTGGATGGTTTAAAAGAGGTATCAAAGAGAAAGTGTCTGAGATTAGAAGTTTAGCTTTCTGTGAACTGGGTAATATGGCTGTTTGGTCTTGTTCTAAACATTCTATATTTATTTGTTTTGGCCTTCGATGCAGTTGTTTTGACCTTGTACCTGTCAAGGTACAGGGGTTGGTTACAGAAAAGGGAGAATTTTTTTTGGCATATAAGTTAGCTGCACAAGATCCAGTTGTATCTGGGTTACTACTGCCTGTTGCCTGGTATTTTTCAAAGCAATAGTTTTCGAAGAAATGAGAAAAATCAGAGTATGTACTGTACTGTCAGTTTAGTGTAGAGGTTCAACAAACCTAGTTTTTGCTGTATGCATTGGGCTGCAGAAAGCCAGGTGGTATAAAAAACAAGTAAGCACTCTCAGTTGGGGACGTATGAATTTGTTCAATTTAGTTTCTCTCCGTATCCAATTTTGCCAATCTTAAGGTGAGTTCTTAACATTTCAACAGCAGTTTACATACCGTATTTTTCGCCCCATAGGACGCACCGCCCCATAGGACGCACCTAGGTTTTTTTTGGGGGGGAATAAGGAAAAAAAATTATTTCCCCCCCAGGCGCAGGGCTGGTGCGGGGGAAGCCTGAGCTTCCCCCGACCCCATCCCCCAGAACAGGCTGCTGCCTGCAAGCCTTGCGGGCCCGGCGCGCAAGGCTTGCCGACACCTGCCCGAAGCACGGGGCGGGCTCCACAGTTCGCCCCATGCTTCGGGCTGCAGGCTGCCACCCCAAGCCTTGCGCACCCGGCGGGACCTCCTGCAGGGCGCACGAAGCTTGCCGACATCTGCCCAAAGCACGGGGCGGGCTCCGCAGCTCGCCCCGTGCTTCCAACTACAGGCTGCCGCCCCAAGCCTTGCACGCCTGGCGGGACCTCCCGCTGGGCGCGTGAGGCTTGCGGATAGCTTGCTGAAGCCTGGAGAGTGAGAGGGGTCAGTGCGCACTGACGCCTCTCGCTCTCCAGGCTTCAGCGAAAGCCTGCATTTGCCCCATAGGACGCACACACATTTCCCCTTCATTTTTGGAGGGGAAAAAGTGCGTCCTATAGGGCGAAAAATACGGTATAAAAAAATCTAATGAAAATTCACCAGCCTTTTAGTGCCAATTCCAGTAGTAGTAGTAATAATAATAATAATATTTAATACCCTGTCCATCTGGCTGGGTTTCCCCAGGGACTAAATATATACATTTGTATGCATTCTTAAGGAAATCAGACCTGAGTGCTCACTGGAAGGACAGATTGTGAAGCTGAGGCTCCAATACTTTGGCCACCTCATGAGAAGAGAAGACTCCCTGGAAAAGACCCTGATGTTGGGAAAGATTGAGGGCACAAGGAGAAGGGGACGACAGAGGATGAGATGGCTGGACAGTGTTCTTGAAGCTACAAACATGAATTTGACCAAACTGCGAGAGGCAGTGGAAGACAGGAGTGCCTGGCGTGCTCTGGTCCATGGGGTCATGAAGAGTCGGACACGACTAAATGACTAAACAACAACATGCAATTTGGCCTAATATACATATTATTTTTTTGCAAAGCATTTCCCCCTAATACTATGCATGCATTCGTAAAAATAACATTTTTACTAATGCATGCACACTTAACCCAGGTAAACACCTGGGTGTTTCCTACCTTGGTGAACTGCATTGCAAAATTCCAGAGAAGTGCAAATTGAAAAGGATGGCTGTGTTTCAATTCCTATGTAAATTGGGTAGATTCTCCTTTAAGTGCAAACTGAATAGAATTTCTCCTTCTTCCCTACTCTACTGAGACGCATTCCTTTAAATAAAATAACCACTACCACCTTCTGTATTGTTCCTGACTTTGAAGCTGGAGATACCTCAGAGCTATGGTATTTCCTGAGAGTACAGAAATACAGACAAGGGGCCTGAACTATACCTTTGCTTTTGCATTTGCTTGAAAGTTTATGGCATGAATTTGTGGTTAAGGAATGGTAGATGAACCTTTAGCTGGATAGAGTACTTTGAAGTCTCCCCCATCATGCACAGAAAGACTCAAATAAGTGAATTACACCAAATGAGCATTGCCAATTCAAGGGAGCAAGGCTGGCCCTGGACGTTTTGCTGCTGGGGCCAAACAGAAAATGCCATCTTCTGCATCCTCTGCTGTGTTTCTGGGGTGCAGTGAAGGAGGAGATGGTTTCAGAAGACAGGGGCAGGAGGCTGAGTGGCTTACTCCATGGAGGCTGGATCTGTCAGCTCTGCAGCTTTCTGGAGCCTGCAGACCTGAGGCCAGGGATACTCCTGCAGATGCTCTCAGCGATCAAACCAGGATGTAAGGGTTTAGGTGGTTCCTACGGAACCCTGGACAAAAGTTGTTCAGGTCTTTGTAAATTAATATAATTAATTGCACATGCAATAATTAACATGTATTCTGGGGTTATGCATTTTGTCACTTAAGGCACAGAAGCCAAATGGTTAGCCCTTCTAGTGGTTTTTTTATTTTTTAAAGAAACACCAAAAGCAAACCTGACAACTGCTGGGAGAACATAGAATCATCTTTCTGTTGTATAGGCCTAAGCTGCAAGTGTACAGAGACTGTAGGATTGCCCTGCAAATTCATTTTAAATGGAGGGTGGGTGTGATAAATTGTTGTGTGGAAATAATTCATGGAAAGCCGGATGCATATTGTGCCAGAGCAAATGAGCTTCCCTTCAACTCTGTGAAGACAATTCTATACACCCAGAATTTCCACAACCCGTTCCTTTTTCTTCTTTAAATAAATGTCTATAATCAATCCATTCTGTACAAGTAACACCCCCCCTCCTTGTACTGTACAGAAAACAACTCCTGTGTGTGTTTTTTTTAAAAAAAAGACAGGGGCCACACTGCACAAATACTGCTGACCCTTTGCTGCCCTTGAGTTGTGATTTGGTCTGATTCAATAGAGGATGCCGCCACTGTGCCCAATAACAGGAAGCTATTTATTTCAAATTGCCCAAAACAAAATTATAGCTTTCCTTTCCCAGTAGAATGATGTAATTTTCAGTATGTTGCCTTCCTTGCAGCTTCCTTTTCAATAAGCTGTTGTTGCTATAGAGACCCTCTCCAGGTTAGCTGTACGCCTTTGTATAGCTCCTCTCCCAAGTGATTACTCCTGTTGCCGTCTAGTTTAATTGTCGGTTTGTGCCTTTGCTTTTGCTCAATAATGCGTGTAGCGGAGCACTGTTGACTCTTCAATGCCAATCAGGGCCACGACAACAGGATAGCTACAAATCTGCTGAGAGAGCTGGACTTCATCTATAGATACGTGTTGTACAGTAAAGTAATGGGCCCTTTCTAGTCCCTGTTGCACAGACTCTTATCAGTGGCGAGCTGGCCATACCACCTGGTGCCTGTCTGAAAGGAAGGAAAAGGTAGCCACAGGACTTGCCTCAGCATCCTTGAGCAGGAGTCAGGGCCCCCAACACTTCAGCAGGTCCAACCACTCTACTGACCTTTGTACAAATCTGCTACAATGGAAAAACTGTGTGCTGAAAACAATACATATTATGCCTGCCAACCAATACGTATGAGATCTCCATCTGAAGAGCACAATGTATCTGTGTGGACGTAGATGGGGCAACACTGCTTTCTGTGTTACTTCCTTTCAGTGTCACTCACCTCCATGTGCAATGTTAAGTGATTTATGTAGGCGTCTGATTATTTATTTAATAAACATTTTACACACCGCTTGATTGTAAAAACAACAACAACCACCACCTCAAAGCAGTTTATTCAGTTAAAAAACCAACAGCAGATGAAAGTGTGTAACTATCTTTGAAAATAATGCTGAATAAAAGTGCAAGGAGGTTTTTCACAAGCATCTCTTGAGGCTCCTCCACCTAGCTTATCCACAACATAAGGATTATCATTAATAATAATTACATTTGTTAATAGCTTTATCTTGCCCAAGGCTACCCAAAGAAATAACCAACCAACCAATCCACAAAGATGCATTAAAACACACACACACTCAGCACGGTTGTTACAATCTCTTGCAACCTATCTGTTGCCTTAACCTCAAACTTTCTTCCCCACTGCCTGTGTTGGAAACTGAAATATACTCGGAGTCATGAGTGGATTTCATGTTCTTTATTCAGCTCATAGTGGTGAGAAGGAATAGAAGTTCCCCCAGAATGTCTGCCTTATATACATTATTTACACAATGGGCCCCACATGATTAGCTAATTCCGGGATTCTCCTGTAGGCCAATCAGGTTGCGGATTCCCTTCCACCTGGAGCTGGATTGGGTGGCTCCTGTGGACCAGTCAGACTGCTGCATTCTGGATCCTATTGTTCTAGGACCAATCAGACTGCTGCCTTTTGGATCCTATTCAACTCAGTACATAACAGAAACCATCTGTCTCGGGAGGCAATAGAGAAATGTGCCCTTTGTGGGTAATTATGGATTATTATGTTGGGATATTTGGGGTGTTAAGGGAGGACAAGGTGGGGGACATGCCTTCTGGTGGGGGACATGCCTTCTGGGGTAGTTTGTCCACCTTTGGCCCCCCATCCTGCACTCAGCTCTCACCTGTGGCTCCAATAAGCTGTCAGCTCATGGCATTGTGGAAACGGCTTCGACTGGCCACGACTGGCCTACCAGGTGAGGGTAGCCAGTGGGTCTCAAATCCTTGGTGAGTTAGGGACTTCCCCTGCATGCAAAGACAGGATCCGGCAGATTGAGCGGACAGGACCAAAAGCAGGTCTAATGGTCAAGAAGGCGGTTTCTGCACATGCTGTAGGGGGGAAACTCTGATCCTAAACCTCAACTGCCTTGCAATTATACTCAAGGAAAAATCCGTACCTGCTGCCTTGTGGGACATCTTCAGGAGAGGAAAAGGCTGAGCAGTAGACCCTAAGTCCCTAAGGAGGTTGGATGGTGCCTTGTATGCCTCTTTCCGGCAACTCCTGCAGCCAAGCTGGTGCCAAATGGATTGCTCTGCTTTCCTTTGGGCCAAATAAGTGAGGACGAGAGGGGGGGGGTCTTGTCATCTGGGCAGCCCAGGACCTCCAGACACACTGCCCAGGCTTGCGCCCCAGGGAGGTCACTTCAAACTGCTAACACTGGCTCCCTCCACCCCCGGAGGCGCACTCCTTTGTCTCTCGAGACTGACAGATGCCAACCATGTGAGGTGGTTGGTTGCTTTCCTCCTCGGTGTGATTGTGTACAGCTGAAAACGCTGGCAGCGTTAAGATAAATCCAGCAGCGTAAACAAGTTTTGATGGATGCAATAATGGAATACTGAATGGCATAGTTTTGTAAAATATGCAGGGATTTATTATACTTAAAATGAACCACGGAATGAGAGTGGAAGTGATTGTTATTTTAAGGATGTAAAACGAGTATTAAACTTAAAAGTTAATAAAAATTACATTTAAAAAGAGGAGGCAGGGAAAAAGCACCCAAAACGTATTTTCACAGTTCACAGTATCAGTCTGAATCAGGGCCGGCCCACCCATGAGGCAATCGCCTCAGGCGGCAGGATCCACAGGGACAGCAGATGATGATGTAGGTATTTATTTGTCCGTTGTTCCCAATATATATCTTTATTCCTCGCTCTTGCTCCTCATGCAGATCTTCCCTCACGCCTTCTTCCCTGACAGGGAGGGCGAGGCGCCATTTTGTGTTTCTCCTCAGGTGTCTAAATGTCTAGGGTCGGCCCTGGTGTGAATGAACATAGAAGGACTGGGGTGGTGGGTGCGAACCCGAAACGTTTCAAAATGCCTGGATTTCTACATCGTTTCCAATAAGCGACGAACTAACAAAACGCTGCCTGCAGCTAAAACCCAAGTTCAATACTCGAGGCACACACTCGCGCACGCATGCGCCCCACGACCCGCGCCTGCAGGGAACGGTCGGCAATACTTTGTGCGCGCATGCTCAAATCTCTTCTCACGCGGACAATTCCCTCCTCCTCTATCCAGAGAACGGGGAGGAGCTTACAGTTCAGCGCACGCGCGTCGCTTCCCTCTCGCAAACGACGTTCGCCTTTCCCCTTATGCGACGGAGGGAAGGCCGGCCGGCCGGACCACATCTCCATATATGGCGCGGCACGTGATGCGCCAGTGCCCTTCCCCCCGCCCACCTTCCCTCCCTCGGGGAACGGAATTTCGCGTCGGATCTCTATGGTCCGTTCGTATTGCTAGCGCGCCCTCATACATACGTATATACACGGAAGTTGTCCCGCCCCTTGACCCAAACGATGCGTTTTGGCGGGAGTTCTGGGGGAAGGGAAAGGAAAGGGAGGCCGCTTCAGCTGCGCGCTAAAGAGGCCTGAGGAGATCTGTGCGCGCGGCCGCTTCGCAGGTGCCTTAAAGAGGGGGGCGCGCGGACGAGCGGGGGGGGGGGAGGGGAAGAAGGGAGTTTATTCCTCCACCTCCGTCCCACCCCCTTCAGGGATCCGGGGCACTGCTGTGTTTTGTGGGCCGCGAAGAGTCCCTATGTTTACTTAGATAACGCAGCTGGAGCATTGAGGGGGTGGGCGGAGGGTGGTTGCTTACACTTCTTGTTGTTGTTATCGCTTTATCCTGCCCAGGGCAGCCCAAAGCGACTTACATCCAACCAACCAGAGAGACAAAAATCATCGCACAGATATGTAGGTAATATAGATATGTAGGTAATAGATATATATGCATAAAACACACACACTCTCTCTATATATATATGATATATGTGTATGTGTGTGTGTATAACATACACACTGTGTATATTATATATACGTACAGTCATACCTTGAGTTGAATGTGCTTCGGGTTGAGTGTGTTCGAGTTGCGCTCTGTGGCAACCCGGAAGTAACGGAGTGCGTTACTTCCAAGTTTCGCTCCTCGCGCATGCGCAGACGCTCAAAATGACCGCATGTGCAGAAGCGGTAAACGCGACATGCGCAGACGTGACATCATGTCTTGCATTCCGTTCGGGATGCGAACAGGGCTTTGGAACGATCCCATTTGCATCCTGAGGTACCACTGTATGTATGTATGTATGTATGTTGATGTTTAATTTTGGAAATATTGGACAAACTGAAATAGAAATACCCTCCCGCAGTAATGGGGGTGGGGGTTGCTGTCGCTGCCCACCTGCTTTTGACAGGCAGCTTCCAGGCCCCAACTGCTCCCCTTCCTTAGGGCTGCTTGCTTGCTTATTTGTATTTATAGTCTGCCCTTCCCCCATGCAGTCTCAGGGTGGGCTATATGCAGCTTAGTTACAGTTAAGTGTAGAGTGTCCCACCCCAAAGGGGCTTGTGCAAAAAAGGTGTGCCTTAAATGTATGTACGGATGGCACCAAATGCTCCTGGAGGGAGAGTGATTGACAATGGTTGGTGTGTGTGGCTGGCCATCTCTTGCTTGACTGCCTCGCAGGATTTTAGATAGTGGCAGAACTGCTGGCAGGGTTATAAAATCACAGAATTGTAGAGTCGGAAGGGACCACAAGGATCATCTAATCCAGCTCCCTGCAAAGCAGGAGTCTTTCACCCAACATGGGATTTGAACCCACAACCCTCAGATTAAGAGTTTCATGCTCTACTGACTGAGCTATCCCTTCGCCCCTCCAGATCTCAGAACTTGGGGAGCTTGATACAGTCTGCTTATCTTTGAACAGGAGATGTAAGCCAGGGACTCCTTCAAACAGAAAACTGTTCTCTGACAGCCCTTCAGATATCCACTGTATAGAAGAATGCATGGACATCAGAGGAGTTGTGTAATTGTCATCAGGGTTTCTGTGCAACTTGCTTGCAGATTGTAGTGTATGTTTCATGGATGTGCATAGAAAAGCCATGATTGGGTGCAGCTCATGACTGGTCCAAATAAAACATACACAACAAGGTAGCCAATGTGATGCTATGCAGGTGCTGTGGACTACAACTCACATAATCCCATATCACTGAGGTGGAAGCCAGCTGGTCCATGAAATCAGCAAAATTAAACTACTTGTTCCTGTTGTATAGCAGGACTTTAATCTCATGATTTTAAAGTGTGAAAATGACATTTCTGAGTAAAAAGTCTTTGTTGGTTCTTGATCATGTGACAACATATCCTTGCAGACTTCACCCTATTTGTTCTTATATCAGAAGAAAAAAATATAGCCTTGAAGGCTTTTCTGCTTATAAATGAAATGGTTCAACAAAAGTAATTGCTTAACTGTTTATTCTTATCAGTGGTGACAGGATTGAGGCAACTGAGAAAATAATTTTTTCAAATGACACATATGCATCATTTCCTTCCCATTCCTCCTTTGCAGACTGGTGAGAAACAGCAGCAATGCAGGCATTTCTGAAAGGACCATCTTCAATCAGCACTAAACCCCCATCTACCAAAGATCGGGGAACAGCTGCCACTGCAGGAGGCAGTGGGGAGGGCAAGAGGGTCAGAGCTATTCCTTGGGTGGAAAAATAGTAAGTATTGGACTCTGCTTTGGAATCTAAATGCGTGGTGTAATTGCCCAAGATGAATGCCTCTTGCTTGACTGAGTGAAGGGGTGTGTGGAAATTGACTCTTGTATGACTGGCATGTAGCCTGCTGTGCAAAGATAAATAATTGCATCTGTTGATCTGCCCACTATTTCCTCTTGACCCACCCACCACTGGCATGCAGCCCCCAGAAGGTTGTCCATGTGGAAGTGTGGCCTTCGGCATAAAAAATTTCCTAGCCCCATTGCTAGGGGAATGTGATCATCTACATGACCTAAATCATAGGTTTTCAACTTTTTTTGAGTCCATGGCTCCCTTGACCAACTACATTCTTTCTGCGGCACCCCTGTGGGGCTCAGGAGCCCAGTTATGTCACCCCTTGCCTGCAGAGCTGGCAGCCCCTCACCACTCCCTTGTGGAGTGTTCCCTCAGCCTCCTCTCCCCTCTCATTGGGAGTCCTCTGGGCAGCCACTGCCCATGGTCTCTGAGCTGCCCCCCCCCACCCCAAAGAGAGGTGCCTGGGGCTGGTGGACTGGCTGGCTGGGTTCCCTCCCTTGCTTGCTTACTCCAAGGCCACCTCAACTCCTGACAACCAGCACCCCTGGCAAGTCCAGAGGCACCATTCGCCTAGGGAGCTTGTAGCCAGGGCTGCTGTAACAAGCAGCCATGCAAGCCTTTGGAAGGCAGAGACACGAGAAGGCATCTGAGGAGAAAGGGAAGGAAGGAGGGACAGAGGCCAGTGTTGCCCTCAGCACCCTTGACCATCAGTCAAGGCACCCCAGGGTGCTAGGGCACACTGGTTGAAAACCACTGTTTTAAATAATGACTATGACTGTAACCAGGACGTGGGTGGCGCTGTGGGTTAAACCGCAGAGCCTAGGACTTGCTGATCAGAAGGTCGCCGGTTCGAATCCCTGCGATGGGGTGAGCTCCCATTGCTTGGTCCCTGCTCCTGCCAACCTAGCAGTTCGAAAGCATGTCAAAGTGCAAGTAGATCAATAGGTACCGCTCCGGCGGGAAGGTAAACGGCGTTTCCGTGTGCTGCTCTGGTTCGCCAGAAGCGGCTTAGTCATGCTGGCCACATGACCCGGAAGCTGTACGCTGGCTCCCTCGGCCAATAAAGCGAGATGAGCGCCGCAACCCCAGAGTCGGCCACGACTGGACCGAATGGTCAGGGGTCCCTTTACCCTTTACCTTTATGACTGTAACCACTAGATGTCTCCACTTATATTATGCCTCTCCTTGGGTTGGTGCTCTGTTTCACTTCACAGGACAGTGTTATATGAATGCCAGTCCAAAGTTAATTCTCCTATATAAGCAGTGCAGTGTCAGAGGAGTGGCTTGTGGAAGATTGCAGAGGTTCTTTCTGTGGAAAAGTAGAAGCTGAACTTCTGTTGACAGCTTCTTTGATGTTGCACTGCTTGCACACGCAGGCCAGGTTGCTCATCTGTGGCTGGCTACTACATCGCCAGATGTCTATTTTTTGCATCAGAGTATTAGCTATTAAGACTTGCTGCTTTGACTGAAATATTTGTTAAGCTCCAGATTTGACGGGTTATTTGCTTGTTTATCTCTGTAAAAAGAAAAAGAAAAGCCGGCAGCAGCAAAAATTTATTAGACTGCAGTGTATTCATTTAAAAGCTTTCCTAAAATCATTTTCAGCAGGCAGTGAAAATAGCAAGGAAGCCAAATGCAGGCCTTTGGAATGATTTCCATAGGATGGGTGACACAACTGTGACAGCTGTGCTCTGCATCCTTGGACCACTAACTTCCATAAAAGAGAATTGCTTTGCTCATTGATCTAAAGGAACAGAGAAGTTACATGTATCGTTACTTCTGTTCAGAAAATATTAATAATACATGCTAAGTTTTTTTCATTCTTTTTTTTATGTAGCCGCCCAAAATGCATGGATGAAGTTGCATTTCAAGAGGAAGTTGTTGCAGTACTGAAGAAAACCTTACAAGGAGCTGATGTGAGTGTTGTAGTTCTCCCAACGCTTCGTGGCATATGCAAGTTAATTTTTCCAGTAGAAGATAATTATTGTGTGTAGTCTTATGAATCATATTTATGTGTCTATATATTCAGAATAAAATTTATTGGCCATTCTGCAGCTGTATGCTCCCAGAACAACAACAAAAATTGCAATAAATCCTTAACAGTTGAGAGTTGAGTGTAATATGGGACAACTTCTTGAGTGAGTCTCCAGGAGTATCATGCTCTTGGAACTCCTTTTGTGCAGAATAGATTTTGATGGCAAAAAAACAACCAGAAGGGAAAGTTTTGGAATGGTATAGGAAGCTGCATTGTCCCGTTGGTCCATCTGGCTTGGTATTGTCTATACTGATTTGCTGCAGTTCTCCAGGACTTCAGAGAGACATCCTTCTCAGCCCTTTCTGGAGATGCCAGAGACTGAACAGTGTGCTGCTCTGCTGCTGAGCTACGGCTGCTGCCCAGTTTAATCAGCCCTTTCCCAGTGCCGCTGCTGAAATAAACTTCAAAGGCTTCCCTCTGCATTTCCTAAAAGAAGCAGATGAACACCAAACTCTGAAACAACCAGGGTTGCATATCCAGTGCTAGTCCTACTCAGAACAAACCCACTGAAGTTAACAGGCATGACTAACTTACAGTCATTAATTTAAATGCATTTCCTCTATGCATAGAACTTAGCTAGGTACAACCTCATGTGTATTTTTAGGGTTGTTAAACAATGCTTTAAAATGCGGCAATAGAAGCTAAGACAACTCTACCCCGCCCCCCAGCCTTTCTCTTGTCGTTTATGTTAGTGGCTGGTTTGGCTCTCTGGCCCAAAAATACACCCGTACTTTGGGTCACAGAAAAGGTCAATGTAATTCGCTTGCCCCATCTCAGGTTTCCTCCCAGGCCAAATCCAGCACTCCACTGCATGCAGACATTTCACACTCCATTGACCTGCTTGCAGCCAGTTCCCCATTGCACTTTTGTCTCAGCAAAACATCAAATAACCAGAGCAAGCCAACCCTTAGGTCACAGTTCCTTACTCCTGCCTTTTTCTACCTCTGTGGTGATGATTGACTTGGGACAAATGATTGACAGATAATGCTGAGGCTCCAGACCTACCAATTTAAATTGTAGAAAACTGGATGTCTGGATGATTGAGGAGATTAGGGCCTTTCCGAATAGGGCTCCCCCTTACCCTGAAAGGAACACATGAAGGTACTACAAAATAAGTACTGTAGTATATTAAGGGCTATGGCATAAGCTTTCAAGGACTACAAAAAATAATCTGGTACAGTTAATGTGATGGCACCATTATAAATCTGGCCATGTCTATGTGAAATAGAACATTGTACAAGTGGACTTACTCTTGCAATGGGACTTCCCCCTTCCTCTCCTTCCCCTGCCCTGAAGTTCCTTGAACAGTTCCCAAATTTGCTGTAAAGGATTGGGGGATCTTATGGAGTAGATATTAGGGGGCTTTAAGGAGAGGAGGGAAGCGGGGGAAGTCCTGTTGCATGAAAGGAAGTATGTTCCTCTTGTACATAAACCCAAACTTCTTCATAGTATTGGTTGCATTCAACTTAGTGCTAAGATGAGCATTCCATCAATACAAGGATTCCCTCTTGCACAATGAAATGTTCTTCCCTTTCTCCTTCTGCATGGCCCCATGATCTGTTCAGGGGTTTCCCTCAAGCCTCCAGAGCAGATTTAGGGACAGCATAGGGCATGTGTGGAGGGGGGAACTACCTTTGCCCTAGAGCAAAAAATTAGCTGAATGCCATCCTTTTTCTGTATCTGATGTTTCACATAGAGCTCGATCTTGCCTTCCTAGGGAAATGTGCATCATGTTTAATCATATTCATCCTTTGTATCATTCTTCCCAGTATCTGCTTTGTACGAAAGGCCAGTAGTACTTTGCTCCCCCTAGTCTTGTAATCTTTTCATTCCAGCTGTTCATTACAAGAACTCTGTAACTAAGAAATAGTACCTGATTTTTTTGTTTTCCTTTCCCCCCTCAATTCCTTTTCCTTTTGTGTCATTAAAAAAAAAAGATGCCTGAGATCTTACATCTGTAAGTTGCTGTGATAAAGCATGATAAAAATGCTTTTAAGGAAATAAAATACTTTGCAACATAGTCTTTTGGTAAGAATGTTTAGCTGGAGTTTGAAGAAGATATGCTTCCACCGGAACATCTTAAAATTTGCAGCTAAACTGCCACTCCATCTCATGCATTCTTTGGAGGAGATAGCAAGTGCTAAGGCTAGTTACTAATACTTGTGGGGGAAGGGCAGGGCAGTAATGATGGGTTGTACACGGCTCATTTCTAAGAACTCTACTACAACAAACA
Source organism: Podarcis siculus (assembly GCA_034642415.1). Lineage (NCBI taxonomy): Eukaryota > Metazoa > Chordata > Lepidosauria > Squamata > Lacertidae > Podarcis > Podarcis siculus. The sequence continues at coordinate 5,862,255 of JAXCMG010000046.1, read as the reverse complement.
TTCCACATGTTAAAAAGCAGGACATCTCTTGTCAGCACTGCTCCAGGGCACCTTAATCTGCCCCTGAACATGTCCAGTCTCTTTAGCACCTGAAGTAGCTATTTGCATCCTGGCCATTGTAATGAATAGCTTCATTTTAAGATGATTCACATGGGATATTTTTGTTAAATAATAAGTAATCAATTGACCAGTGTCTTGAAATTAGTCTACATCTTGTTAGAATGGCTCAGTTGGTTAGAGCGTGGTGCTGATAACGTCAAGGTTGCAGGTTCGATCCCCATATGGGACAGCTGCATTTTCCTCCATTGCAGGGGGTTGGACTAGATGATCCTCAGGGTCCCTTCCAGCCCTACGATTATGACATGTTTTCTACGTGGAAATGTCCATGCTTTTGAAAGTGTTTTGCACCGTGTGTTGTAAATTTCCACGTATCTTTAGCCTGATAATAGGCCACCTATAGGCACCATAACTTCATCATTGGCAACAGTCAGAAATAGCGTAGCTTGGTCATGTTACAGCTCTGCTAAAAATACAGCCATAAAGTTAGATAAAGGATTAGGAGATCCTTCATCAGACCTTACTGTAGGTGCCGGCTAAATGTGCTGTTCAAGTTTGTGGTATTCATTCATTGATTGGCAAGTGTAGGTTTTCTATAAAAGTACCAAATGTTGAGTAAAGTAGCAGGATAGTGGCTGTTTGGTGTGCAGCTCTGCTTGTGTATGAACCCCACAAACCTGCAGAATAGTGCATTATTCCTGCCATAGCATTATGAAAATGAAAATTCAGATGGGTCCTGTTATAATCCTAAACATGATCTGAAGCATGGAGGTTGGAATCCACAGAACCAAGCAGTGAGCTCTCAGCACACCCAAGGGGAGCACTAAGTGGCAAATGGCTCTTTAAAAAGATCGGTGTTACTTTTTGTCTTTTGCAGTAATCGGAGACAAAGACACAGATTTTAAAAATGCAAGCATGAGCTTCTTTTAAAAAGGCGAGTGGAGAGGATGACTTTCAAAAGACAGTCTGATATTTCTGTGGTTGCAAGAGAAAGGACCAGAAATCCCACTGGTTTCTTTCTCTTTCTATTTTTTCTCGAATGTTTAAAACATACCGTATTTTTTGCCCCATAGGACGCACTTTTCCCCCTCCAAAAATGAGTTCCCGCAGGGCTCCCCGCGCTGCGGATAGCAGCCTGCTGCCCGGCGTGCGAGGCGCCCTGAAGCAGAGCGCCCCTCGCGCCGGGCAGACATCGGCCAGCCCCACAAGCTCGGGGGACAGCGGGGAGGCGCAGCGCCGCCATCCCGCTGTTCCCCGACCTGGTTTTGGGGGGGAAATAAAGGGAATTTTTTCCCCTTTATTTCCCCCCCCAAAAAACTAGGTGCGTCCTATGGGACGAAAAATATGGTACGTGTTCATTAGTTAGTATGTACTGATCAAATATTGTCAATAGAGCCCCATGTTGGGCAAAAGATTCCTGTATTGCAGGGGGTTGGGCTAGATGACCCTCATGGTCCCTTCCAACTATACAGTTCTATGATTCTAATTGACAGCCTACTTATTTGCCTGCAGCCCAATGTTCCATGAAGCCAAAAATGCTGCTGGATAGGTGGCCATTGACTTATTTCAATTTTATTATAGTGTCATTTTGTCAGCAGGTGTGCGAGGGCTCCTGGTCCCCTAGACCTGCCCTGCGACAAAAGTCTTGCTTACTGAAGGACTTCCTCAATGTGATCTGGCTATTTCCCCCCAATGTAAAGCTCCTTTGAGGGATTGGGCAGAAACAGTCACTATTTCAAAAAAAAAAAAAAAAAAAAAAAAAAGCTGAAGGAAATTGGTTCAAGTAAAACACAAAAGACACTTGTGTGTGTGTTCTGTGACAAAATCCAAAGCGAATAACTCCTGTTGATTTTAATAGAAAATGTTCCTTTGCTTTGTTACAAGCATTGTTATAATTCGTTTTTTTAAAAAAGCAACTTAATATCATTTATTCACAATTAGTTCATTTCATAGTTAGCTTAATTATCAGACCTGTTGATGATTAAATTGCCTTTTGTTATTGCTTTAAAGCATTAAATTAATTAGAACACAAGATTTGTATTTGACCAAATCATTTATTGACCTGTCCTGTGTCCAACTCAAGTATGCATCTCTGTATAGTATTTAAAATATTATCTAAAGCATCTGTTTCACTTCTTTCCTTCTGTCTTGGAATTACCAATTACAACATTCTGAAAATAAAAAACCAAAGCGTAAAGATAGCATTTGAAACAGGCCGGTAAATATTGTTCAGATTAAAATCTATGCCTGTAATTATACACAGCTCTTATTTGCAAAATCGTGTCACGTGCTTGAGTTGTGGCATAGACACCTATGTAAGTGTTGTAAAACAAATACTCAATGATAACATCGCCTGAGGTTTCTTGTTCCTCTAAAATATCCACTTACAAAATATTGTATGACAGCATTCTTTAACCTCCTGCTGTTGCAGCTTCCCAATCTCTTGTTCTACGGCCCACCTGGAACTGGGAAAACATCCACTATTTTGGCAGCAGCTAGAGAACTCTTTGGGTAAGTGTGGGATCTAGTGGCATCCAAGTGTCTGTTTTGAGTCCGACAATCCTCTAGTACTTTTGGTGACTTAACAGTAGGCACTTGGTTTAGTGCAAGATGAAGAAGCAGAAATTAGGCAGAGTGAATCTTGAGTTTGCAGGCATTTCTCTTCCTCCACAAGAGATAAACCTGTAGCTAACATTGGCAGAACAGTTTTAAGGCATAGTTACTGAAGCTGAGACTTTAAGAAAGGTAACCAAAAGTCAATTTTCCAAACTGAGATCATGATGATTTTGAGTGTTTGGAAGCAAAACAGTAATGCATGGATGCAGAATTTGTGGCCACAAAGTCTAACACTATGTATTATGGAGCGAGAGAGGTACTTGAACTGCCCACCCCCATTCATGCAGTCTCCTCCTTGAGACTAGGTGGGTTTTTTAAAACTGAGATTTTCCTTCAGTTGCATATTCATAACTTGCATATATAAATAGAGAAGAGATGCACAAAAATGGGGGGGAACGTCACTCAGTGATTTGAGTGTTTTGTTAATTATCCAAGTGAGTTCCTTTTACAATCAATATAGATGTTTTAACAAATTTAGGACATTCTGATCACTAATCATAGGGCTAGAGAAGGCCTTGTATGCCTTCTAGTACATCCTTCACCAAGCTGATGCCCTTTGGACTGCAATTCCCACCAGACCTATCAAGTACAGCTGATGGGAGTTGTAGTAGGGAACATACGGAGGGCACTTGGTTGGAAAATGTTGATCTAGACCAACTTCCTACTCCATGCAGGAAAGCCAGAGCTTAGAGCCTTTCAAGTAGAGATGCTTTATCCTAGTCTGTATCTGTACTGGGCACAATTGTTTTTATAGTTTCATGTTTTTGTTGTCAAATCACTTTGGGATGTTAATAATGCCTTAAGTGATTCATAAGTTAAATACGTAAATAATGAATCTGTAGTCCAGTTACCCAAACAAAAGGGAAGAAGGGGAGCGAGAAAACCTTGTTTTAACCAAAGAAAACCAACATCCAGAATTCAAAATGCAAAACCAGATTAATAGCTCGGTATAACAAATAGGTTAAAATTTGACTGAATTTCTGTTCCGATAAACAGACCCGAACTGTTCCGGCAGAGAGTCCTCGAGCTGAACGCATCCGATGAACGTGGAATACAAGTCATTCGAGAGAAAGTGAAGAGCTTTGCTCAGCTAACGGTGTCGGGAAGTCGTTCAGAGTAAGCACAATTATGAAAGCTGCCTTGTAGGATTGTATTTCTCTCCGCTTTAGTTTTATAAGGGTTCGCTCTGTAATGCTAAATTCAGCCACGAGTCAGCATCGCACGGTGGATTTTGGGCTCTCAAGTGAGTCACGGGAGCATAACTGCATTCTGAGGGAATTTATCCTTCACATGTCTTGCACCACTGTACCAGATAGGACATTTATGGAAGCCGTGAAATTGTGTGCAAGCTTCCCAAACGCCGAATGCACTTGTCTTCTATTGCACCCTGAATGATTCAGTTGCTGGCACACAGACAGCAGCTTGTCAGTCGTTGTGTGTGACATTTTATTTCCAACATTCAGTCTGCCAGTTACTTTGAAGAGTTGGCTGAGTTATGGCCAAGCTGGCTGGGGAAGATGGGAGTCTGTGGGCCACGACACCAGGGAACTCAAGATTGCAGTACGCTGGAATAGTGTGAGGGACGTTAGCTTGTCCTTCGGGCAGCAAATTGTCTTGGCCAGCCCTGAATACACTGTCAGAACTTGAACAGGATATGTTCTGAGACACGTGTCATCCTTGAAATAGAAGTTCTGGAATATTAAAACATCTTTCAAATCTCAGAAATGGATAAAAGTGGCTAAGCAATACTGATATCATCATTTAATATAACCTGCACTAGTAGCTTAAGTTGTTAATGCATGTTTTTGCAATGGGTGTGTGTTTAGTGGCAAGCCGTGTCCCCCGTTTAAGATTATAATCTTGGACGAAGCAGATTCCATGACCTCAGCAGCCCAGGCAGCTTTACGGCGCACCATGGAGAGAGAATCCAAAACAACGCGCTTCTGCCTTATTTGTAATTACATCAGCAGGTATGTATGGGTTTCACCATGCTTTCTTACTTATTGTTTGATGGAGGAGATTTAGTATCCCACATTTATTTCCTAGTTCCCATTGTAAAAATCCGAAACTTGCATTGTAAAGAGTTGCTTAATTCCCCTTGGAAAATGAGGAACGTAGCACAATTGATGCATTGCTAAATTTTATTTTTTTTGCTAAGGGGCAGGAAGTAGTGGAAAAATATATTGCCGTGTTCTGCCAAAACTAGAGAGGATGGATTCCTCTTGTAATTGCATTTCACTTTCTCTTTTTCACAGGATAATTGAACCCATAACATCCCGATGCTCCAAATTTCGTTTCAAGCCCCTTTCAGACAAAATCCAGCAACAGAGACTTCTAGACATTGCTGAAAAGGAGAATGTGACAGTCAGCAGTGAGGTAGCTTTTCTCTTCATTCAGAGATTCATTGTTTTTAATTCCGTGAAAAGAGACGGACGCAATGCTTAGTGTATTTTTTTCTGGGTCACTGCTGAGCTACATGCATAGTATAATCATTACCCATATTTTACAGAAGGGGCGTTGGTCCAGCAACTTAGTCAAAATAATTAAGCATAGTTAGGGAATTTCTGTGCCAGGTCAGTGGTGGCTAGTATTTTTGGCAAGTATGCCACAAGTTCAAAGTACAGACCAGTGGCATTCTAGAGTACACGAGTGGTTTTGCAGTGCAGTGGTATAGCCTTACCTCTTTATTAAGTTTATTAAGCTAGGGTGCAGACTGCAGTGCAGTGCTGCAGAGGCTGGGTTTAGGCCTGTCTCTTCAACATCAAGACACATGCTAACCTGCTTTTATTCAGGAGTGCTGCAGCCTCATGCTGCCAGTGTCACGAGGCTTTGTCTGGAGCAAAGAGTGCCTACCCATTCATATCAGTCCTGGCATCTGCAGTCACACTGTACTGCATCTCTGTTTAAATAAACACAGTAGGCCTCTCTGGCAGCAGTGAGAGAGCTCCCACATAGTTACAGAAGAGGGAGGAGGAAAACTTATTTGTAAATTATTTGTATATTTGATTAACTTTGCTAAAGGAAGCATTCTGTTCTAGCTCAAACTTGTGAGATTAAACTTAAAGCTTACTCTTGTGTTCCTAGAACGTTATCTGTGTTGTGATACAGAGATCTGACAGTGTTGGACAAAAGCCATGGGGACAGATCACACCACTTATAACGTGATTACCATGAGAGCATTTGTTGATTTGTAGTTGAGAAGGAAAATGCGTAACTACATGTGACAAATGGGGAAAGTGCTGTGTTCACCCCCAGAATGTGTTAGCCTTCTTTCTGATTTGGGTAAGATATGGAATCTGCTGTAGGAAAAGAAGAGTACTTCAGAATAGGATCTCAACTGCCTCATCTCTTCTTTGATTTTCTTATAAAGCAGTATTTCTTCCATAGGCAGTCTCTTACCTTGTCCATGCATCAGAAGGGGACTTGAGAAAAGCAATCACACTTCTTCAGAGCGCTACACGATTAACAGGCGGGAAAGAAGTCACTGAGAAAGTTGTCACTGAAATTGCAGGGGTAGGTCTAGTTTGCGTACTTCAGTTGGCCCAGTCTATGCTTGCAAATACTGGAAAACTGCTTACATAAAATGGTATTTTTTCTTCACAGCTATCTGTTCAGTTGCACCACGCTTGCTTTTTCTTTCATGACTTGCCCTGAATACTAAAGTTCACAGGGGTGGAAAACAGGGCATACAGAAATATATTCCATAGAAACTTGTGAATTATTCAAACATGAAGAAAAGCTTTTGAATACAGTCCTCTTTCATTTTGCTTAATTTTCTGTTTCTGCTAGGTCTGACTGATTTATTACATGTTTATTTACTAGGTGGATGCTATTGCATCTAACTTATGTCACAGGGTCATTTATAAGTTTGGAAATGTGAGACCAAATCCATTCCCAAAGCAGAATCTTGGGGCAGAGCATGTTGTCTCTGAACATCTGTGGTTCTGGAAGTTTGAAACAGACTTATGTTTGCTGATCCAGCAGAAGACAGAGAGGCATAGAATATGGCAGAAATCAACAGTGGATTCATAATCTTTCATAAATTGCATTGCAAATGTGGCAGAACTGATGTTTCTACCATCTTGGTTCCATGATGAAGGGGTGGTTAAAACATAGGAAGGATGCCTAATCCACTCTGAACCACTTGTCAGGAGGGAAATTAGCCAAGGGGTGAAGTTACGGTATCCCCAACAGATACTGCAACTACACACGACTTTCACTAATCTGCTGCTGCTGCTTTACTGTTAATCTAACCGCTGGCTCTCACTAACTGTGGGGCAAATGGGTTCTGCCATCCCCTTTTTGGCACTGCGCGATGAATGAAACTGGAGGAAAATACCACTGGGGCAGCAGTTGCCATATGAGTATTTTCCTACCTAAAAAGTGTGTGTAAACCCAAGAACATTGGTTGAAGTGAAGAAGACCTATGGAAAATGGTATGTTCCGGTGATGCCTTCTGAACTTTTGCCTACACATCAGGACTTGCAGTCATTGTTTTTATTTTTTATTCTTGGTGCTTCAATAAGATGTTTTTCTTTATGCAACTTTTGTTTTAGATTGTCCCTCAAGGAATTTTAGATGGTCTACTAACCGCATGTCAGAGTGGTTCATTTGAAAAACTGGAAGCTGCAACAAAGGTAGCTTGCTTTAGATCTAAAATGTACAAGGATCAGATCAGATTTTTTTAAATGCTACTTTTCTTTCTGTATTGGCAAGTTGTAGAGGAGGCAGTAGTGGTGGTTATGTAAGCATGTTGAAACAAAAAACTGCTCGTCTTTAAGCCAGTCATGGTGTAAATGTAACATGAACTCTCTGACATTTATTCCTTGTGACCTTAGGTGGGAAAGCACTCTCAAAGGGAGGAGCAGCACTCCCTGGCTACAAAAATCCCCAGAAGTAAATGCATTATGTGTGGGTAAAATTTATTTTACCCAGAAAAGCACTGCCTACTTTTGTCCCTGGCTCTGTCCACTGATACGTGCCCCCTTTCCCCTAAGGTTTCCCAGAGGGAGTGGGGCCCTCCAGCTACAAAATCTGCCTTACACACCTGCAAACAGCTCTAGCAGTCCATATTGCAACGTGTATCCAAAAACTGTAGGCTTGCATTAAACTCCAACACACTTCTTGTGGGGCGGCACATTTGATAATCCCAGATCCTTTGCTGCCAAGCCTGTCATTTCAAGCCTCTTGGCAGCTTCACTAGCTGCCCTACTAAGCGTAAGTGGTAGCTGCACATGAAATGGCCTTTCTGTAGTGTGAGACTAGGTGGATGAGACATTGGCTTGCGATTAACAGTGCACGTTAGTACTTTAAAAGCAGGAGTGGCTAACATTTCATCACAACCCCTGGTGATGCTAAAAAACTTTAGCTAACTACAACTGTTTTAAGGTTAGAGCTTCCCCAAACTTCACTTCTTGCTTTAGAGTGTTGTATATACTTCCTTACAATTGGGTGATGGAATAGATGAATTGCAAAGATGATTTTTTAGTTTATCATACCTCTTTAGTCTTTCCCGGCAGCTGGTCTGTGCTTAGGCATGTGACACACACACGTACTCCAGAATACTCAATGGGGCTGACTCCAAGACTTCACTTAAGCTAATAATCTAATTTATGTCTAAAATGACTCATTAAACAATGGTGTGGTACTTGTGTACAATAAAACAAGATAGCCTCCTGTTGTCTGAACCATCAAATAATCCTCTGGGTATTAGACAAATCCAATTTAAACTACCTGCTCTGAATTTGTATCACGTAGCACGCTTGTATTTGGTTAATACCGTTACTCTCTATTTTCAGAAATCTCATGTTGCAATATACCTTACGTGGTATTGTAGGGAGCCAATGATAAACTAAGCTTCGTCTCTCCTAGCTTTTTGTGGTTTACAGTAAGTCAAGGAGTACTTTCCGTCTGCATTGATGTAATGTTTTGGTTGTCTAAGCCTGTGGCTTATTAGTCTAAATCGGCTAATGCTAGCTGCTTTCAATATTTGTTTTCCCCTATGTCCAGAATCTGATCAATGAAGGTTACGCAGCTACTCAGTTTATAAACCAACTTCACGATACCATTATTGAGAGGAAGGATCTCAGTGACAAGCAGAAATCTGTTATTGCAGAGAAGCTTGCTGTGAGTCTTCATTGTTTAAGTTCTTTTTACATCTAGAATACGTTTGCTTGTGGTTTGGGGGCCATAAGAAATCCTTAATTTGTGTATTAGTGAATTCTTCCCAAAGAATGGTATACTAATGGCACTCTCCCTGCAAGAGGCAATTCTCCTTTTATGGTAACAGGCAGTGGTAAGAAGGGATTCAAGAGAAATGGCCATTGGCCATTGTTACCCCAACCAACTTGCTTGAGCTGTCTGTCTAGTCATTACACACAATGGAAAAGCAGAGGGAAGATTTTTAGCATTGCTCTACATTTATGCAGTGATTAACAGATATTTTATTCCTGTTCAGAACAGGAAGACACAATGATTTTACACGGATTTCACAGGTGTGCTTTTCACTCCTGCTAGGAAGAAACAAAGGCAGAACTTTTTGGGTGTGCCTTTTTCCGTCCTGGTAGGGAAGGAGACAATACCTGTAGACCAGTCTTGTTAGATACAAGCAACTGCCGTGCCTGCTTGCAAGACTGGCTGAGAAATGCAAATTTAAATTTAGGTAGGGATTCCTCTAACAAATGGTCATACAGAGCTCTGCCAACCAGCTTTAGAAAATGTTGGCTTGAGTAAAGCGTACTTGGGGGTGGTCAAACTATTGATTTTGAAGCTCCCTTTAACAGCTTGAAAAACTAATTTATGTTCCCGAGAGGCAGTAGTAAAAGTCGGCTCTTCTGAGACTGCAGTATATAGTTATCTTGGGAGATCTTGAAAACTTGTAATTTTTCCCTTTTTTTGGCAGGAGACAGACAAGTGCTTGGCAGATGGGTCTGATGAGTTCTTGCAGTTGATTAGCCTCTGTGCGGTGGTGATGCAGCAGCTAATTCAAAATAACTAACAGCAGGGCAAAATATTTTCCTTTTGATTACTTCATCCTATTTGATGCAGCTATTTGTGGTACTTTCTGATAATAAAATGCAGCCTTTGTGCCTGACATTCTAGTGGTATAACAGTAGAATGAAAATGAGCTTTACTTTTACAGCATTTCTGCTGCTTTAAAAAAAGGAATGCAACTTTTTATTTTGGTACTTTTTCCCTAAACGTTATACTTTAAAACTAATAGTGCTGTCATAGCTAAGCATTTGTCATTTCACCTTTCATAGTCCATTCACTTTAACATTCCTTCTACTGTATTGTCATTCACTGGGATTTTGGTTGAGGTTGCTGTAGAATGCACAAGAACTCAGGGCAAGTTTCTCTACACCTAGCGGTCTTATTGAAATAAATTATCCCGTGGAATTTGAAGACTTTACACAAATTATGGCATAAGCTTTACAGACTTTGCTTGTGTCTTAAGCAGGGATACCTCCTGGAAAGTTTTAGTGTAAGCTACATTTCATAAAAAAGCAAAATACTTTGTCCTTGACCACCAACTTTGAATCTGACTCCTAAATACCTTTCACCATGCACATTTTTGCATTGATTTTTACTTTTCCTGTTGACCCACACTGGAATGTGGCTAATTTGGTGTTGAAGACCTAACATTGCTGGGGCATGGGAATGACACACAGGACAGAGGTACAGCCTATTGGAGACCAAATCGGTTCCAGCATTGTTCTTGCAGTGGCCAGCAGCCAATACCTGTGGAAAACCCTAAGCAGGATCTGGGCACAATAGCCATCTCCAGTCCAGTTTCCAGGATCTGGTGTGTTATAGTATTATAGTTAATATTGTAGCTATAAGCTAATAGTGATGGATAGCCTCATCCCCCATGAATTTAATCCTTTGGTGGCCATCGCTGCCTCCTGCAGAGGCAAGTTCCATAACGATCTTCCTTGGATGTCCACAAGTTTTCTAGTGTGAAAAAAAATTAATTCATTGATCTCCTTTTCATTCCAACGCATTTTTTAAACTTCTATCATGTCACCTTCAAAGTCCCAAGACATAGTCCCCATTGCAAAGCCTGGATCCAGCCACTGCTTTTGCCCATAGCGGTACCTCGGGTTACATACGCTTCAGGTCACATACTCCGCTAACCCAAATAGTACCTCAGGTTAAGAACTTTGCTTGAGGATGAGAACAGAAATCGTGCTCTGGTGGCACAGCAGCAGCGGGAGGCCCCATTAGCTAAAGTGTTGCTTCAGGTTAAGAACAGACCTCTGGAAGAAATTAAGTACTTAACCCGAGGTACCACTGTAGTTGAGCTGAAGGGATAAAAGGCTGCAACCTCCAGTGCATCAGGTAATGGGAGAAAGTACATTCACAGCTGACCTTCCGAATTGCCCAGGAGTGTGTAAAGCCCTTTGGTCTGGCCACTTGGTTGTCAGCTGCATCTATATCCCCCTTTTGAGATAATCTAACCATCACCGGCAGCAACCAGAGTGGGGGAGCTGTTCGTTTACAGGTGATTTCTTTTGCTTCACAAATTGTGACGGAATGCAACACCTTGTAGCATTAGTAGGCTTTATGTAAACTACTGGCCATGACATGAGTGAAAAGCCAACCCCATAAGACAAGTAGCTGATACAACGTACAGCATGTATGCTAAAAGTCTGGATTGTAAGCCCAGGGAAAAAACTTAATGACAGAATATATTTCTTTTGCCCCATTGATCACTTTTCAGTGCTTTTACAGAGAACTTGGGAACAGGCTTGTTTCTAAGCAAATGATCTGCATGTTTTACTAGATCTCAAGGTATCCATTTAACCTATTCGTTTTGTCCCTGTGAGGCAAAAGTGCAGGATATAAAGAACTACAAGTTAAATAGCATCGACACCCCTATTTAAATCAGTTTATGTTAGAAATGAATCTTGCCAACCACAGTAGCAACAGTTGATGCTCACTTTTGGCCAAATCACGTTGCAGAAAACAAGGTGTGCATTAGACCAGATGGCACATTAGAATGAAGTAAATATGGTAGTTTCCCAAGGGTAGAATGAAATATTGGTGCATCTAATGCAAGACTATAAGCACCTACCCAAAGAAACCTGCAGCTCAGTCAAGTGAATATATAAGCATTTTATTGAACATTCAAACTTCATTAAGACATGTGCAAATGGCAATTTTAATGGGTTTAACCCTAACTAAGACAATAGTAATGATTGCTTGCTGGGGTTTAGCAACAGGGTCCAGATCACACTTAACACTAATTAAATACTTTATTCAATAAATACATAGCAAACAAAAATGCATTTTTAATGCTCTTATAAAAGATTAGTCATTTTGAAAGGCCAATTTAGTCTATTATAGAACTATAATATACAATAAAGGTAGGTATGCCAGTTTAACATAATTGGCTGATTTTATGCAGCACTTATACCTTTTAGTCCATAAGTAAATAATTAAATGAAAAAGAACATCTAGCACAACCACTTCTACAGAACTAGGAAATAAATTTCTAATAAAGAAAAAATTTACAGACCCCATGACTTTCCACCCAACCCCAACAGTCTAAAACCCTAAAGAGGAGAAAGCCAAAGGCTCTCCCCACAAAAGCTCACGACAAAATGTCGTTTCGCTTATCAAAAATCTGTATTTCTGATCCGTAATGAGCATTGAGACAAGATTCAATGTATCTCCCAAGAAAGAAGCACAATGCCCGTTGTGGATCGCCTAGTCAGCAACAGCGAGCACTGCATTCCAAAAACATCTCAATCCCAGGGATTAAATGAGGTCAGCCACATTCATTGGCATTTCCTCCACTGTAGTATTGTAGAAAGTCTCAATATCCCGAAGGATCCGCTTGTCCTCCTCAGTGACAAAGTTTATAGCCACACCTTTCCTGCCAAAACGACCACCGCGGCCAATCCTGCACAGAACAGGGAAAAGAGTATGAAGAAGCTACTTTTAAACTCATTTTAAATAGCCTGTTTCCAGGGACAAAAAATGTTTTAAGTGGTACTCACTGGCAGATTAATGTTGTCACACATTGTTGCGCTGTACTATAGCACCATTTTTCTTTTGTGCCGAAAGCATATGCAAGATTTATTTTACTCCCGAGTACTGGCAGATACCAACTAAAGAAAGGTTTTGGCAGCACAGACAAGCCACGTTATACCCAGCAAAACGTTACCTCCCCCACCCCACTTCTGCATAACTCAGGCAAGTTATAAGCTCACTATAGGCTTCTGAACATGGACAGAGCTTGATGTCAGCCTACAAACCTTTTTTTAACCAAAATTTTTCAAATCCCTTGAAGCCAAACATTACATTTACTTCCTCAAAGAGACCAATTTATTCAGTGGGAAAACTTACCACCACTTTTTGCAGAACCACCAGTTTTTGCAGTATCATTTACAGGGCACACTGGAGATATACAGGTTAACAAAAAGAAAACCCACAACTTCTGCTTTCACCTGACCAAGGTATTAAGAGCTTTTAAGACAAAACATAGCTCACAACAATCATTACAAAAGAAAAGTATATAAATACCAACTCGCTCTTTATTGAAACAGTGTGCCGCTTACGAATCCACGTCCTAAATTACGCCAACGTCGCTTCTGAGCACCATCCCGTCATCAACTGGGCTAGCGACTCCTGTATTTTTTTACATCAAGTAACAAGGTACAATTTACTTTGTTTAGGGGACAAAGCCACTATGATAGATAGCTAAGCTTAGGGAGATAAACTGAAAGCTATTAGAAGATACACCAGAGAAAGAATCCCACTGTAAGAACCAAAGAGCAGCAGTGAAGGTATTGGCACAAAGAAACTTCCAATAAAGCAACAGAACAAGCTGAAAGAGGCAAAGTATTTACTTCTAGGAAGGAAAACTAATAGCAACTTTGGAAACAACATAAACCTCTGCTTTCCTAATCACAATACAACAGTAGTAGTTCTTTAAAGAACTTTTGCAGACTCAACACCACATGCCACAGAACATTAATTCAGTAGCTCTATCCCGAAAACCAATAATTAATTGCTGAGGTTCCAATACAAACAAGTTTTCCCACTGTTTTGTTTCATTGGCTAACAAAGAAGCTCTGCCCCTCCCATCCTCACAACACTATGTGTACGTACACACACACACTGTAGTATATGATGCAAGAAAGCAAGACAAGTATTCAGGGTGTGCGGATTCTGAAGAAATTTTGGAATGGAAACTGAGTGGAAATTCAACTGACCTGTGAATGTAGTTCTCACGATTGGTCGGCAGATCGTAATTTATAACCAACGATACTTGCTGCACGTCAATGCCACGAGCCTACAAACCCAAGTAATAAATTACTATAAACACAAAGAAACTTCCCCCAGTGTCACAGTATACTTATAGCTTTGTTGACCATGTTATAGTGATGAACTACAATAATGCAAGTCCATAGTGGAGCATGGTCTTTACTCTTCCAACAGCTTGAGTAGCTCAGGTTACAAGAACCTGCACCAAACAGAACAGCTTTGGGTAAGTACGCACAAAAGGCGGGGGCCATGGATACTTACCAATAAATCAGTAGTGATCAAGACACGGCTTGAACCTGACCTAAATTCTCTCATGATAACATCTCGCTCCTTCTGGTCCATGTCACCATGCTGTATGGATAAAGAAAGCTTGTTAACCAACTTTTTAAGTATCCAAAGACTTCTCCATTTTAACTTATGGCCTTTTAAATATAAAATATTAAAAACTTCACTAAACTATTCCTCTGGTAACTGAGGCACATTTCTTATCTGCAATAGGCAGGTATACTGGAAAATACAGAGGGGATGAAGAATGCAGCAGGTTTAAACCTCTGAGAATAGAGTTAAGCAAAAGAGGAACCTTGCTTCCAAGGGGTCTAGAAGTCTCTTCCAGTGCTCAAATGTCACCACTCATGCCATTAGGACTAGGAATGCCACTTCCCATGACACTGCACCTTAGTATTTGCTTCTCAATTACCATAGCATGCAATGCATCTTCAGTATCAGCACTTACCAGAGCAGAAACAGTGAAGTCTCGTGCATGCATTTTCTCTGTAAGCCAATCTACTTTCCTCCTTGTGTTAAGGAAAATAACAGCCTGCGTAATGGTCAGGGTTTCATACAAATCACAGAGAGTATCAAGCTTCCATTCCTGTAAAGTTAAGGAAATTGTCATGTACACACAAGGAAGAGTTGCATGAGGTACACATAAAACTCCAAAGTACAATCTTAAAGGTGACTTGTATTTCTAGACATTAAGTAGTGTTGCACCAAAACTCCAGACTAGGACACTGGACATTAAGAAAGAGGTCCACCCAAGTCTTTTACTGATCCAGTGCATTTGTTCTTCTTCTTGTGTGTACCGTGCTAGCATTACTACAGAAGCCAAGGCGTAACCCCAACTTCTGTGGTTTTAGCACAGTGCTTGTACAAGAAGTGCCTTCAAGATTATTAAACTTCCCCCTTACCTCTCTCTCCACATTAATGTAGAATTGTTTGATACCCTCAAGGGTCAATTCCTCTTTCTTCACAAGAATACGAATAGGATCTCTCATAAACTTTTTGGTCACCTCCAGCACATCCATTGGCATAGTGGCAGACAGCAACACAACCTGAACAGGAAAGGAGTGTTACTTTTAAGTGGTTTGGTCTAAAATTGCTCAAGAAGCTGGTCAATGAGGAGATAATGTATGAAACCAAGCGTCCCTGTCTGCCGTGGAATCAAAACAGACAAGGATAGAAAAGAGACAATTTTGCTTTGTGCAGGGGGAACGACAATACAGCACTACGCAGCTACATTGTAACTTTACCTGCACTAGTACAATGCAGCCAAATTTAATGGCCATTGTTACTGCTGAGATTGCTTTTACCTGAATGTTTGTGCTCAATTTCTGAAAAATTTCATAGATTTGATCCTTAAATCCCCGGCTCAACATTTCATCTGCTTCATCCAATACAAACATTTTGATCCATTTAGGTGCTAGAACGAAAAGGAAACATTTTGGAAGCATTATAAGGGTTCTTTTAAACTACGCTTTTGATTTCTTCTTCAGCAGGAAAAAACAATGCTAAACCACCAATCTTGCACATTCCTACGTCTGGAAATTCTGCCTATTCAGTTGAATAGTACACCTATTAAGATATTTTAGTCACTGCTTGTTCAAACACATTCCCAGTAACAGTTTAATTAGTACTTCACTACTTACACAGATAACGCCTGTTTAACATGTCAAACACACGTCCTGGAGTTCCCACCACAATATGGGGAGCTTCTGCTTGCAGCTTCTGCATCTCATTGCGAACATTTGTGCCACCAATGCAAGCATGACAAGTTGCACCCATATAATCGCCAAGAGCCAGAATAACTTTTTGGATCTGAAATAATATGTCTCAATTAGAATGTTATTAAGCATTGCTCCACTTATTCACCAGCCACAGCTTCCCAATGAATCTATACTGTATGCAGTGACTGACACATGCAACTTGTACTTGATTATTTTACATGCAGCTTGCAATGCCTTTCCTATCCACAAACGTTATCTCCAAAAGAAATGCAATACATCTGAAGCTGTCCTCAGTCAGGTAGTCTACTACAGAGAAGTATTTGTTCTTCTACACTGAGGGGAGCCTTGGTTTTGCAAAGCAATATAAAGTACTACCAATGTAGAATTGCAGATTAGTTTTGGTTGCACATTGGAACAGAAAATAGCTACTAGTCACCACACATGCAGAAGCATTGTAGTGCCTTTTAAAACTAGGATCTACCTGGGCCACATTGTTTCAGTGTACAACTTTATGGTAACATTTAAATAAATGACCCTCAGAGATTAGAGGTGAAAACTTGGCAGGTTCTTTACAAATGTCCACCTATCATTTATCAAACAGCTTGGTATATCCACTTAAGAAATGCAAATTACCAGTTATAGATAGCTTTCTTGACAATGCTATATTTAAAGCAGTTTAACTTAGGCAAAATCATCTAAACTGAAAAGTAACTGATGCTGTGTCAACCCATCCTAGACTCCTTTCCTTCCCTGATGCAAGTTATGGATTGCTGTCAATGCTTAATTTCATTTCTAATATCCTGCTGTCCTCCACAAGAAATGATGTAAAATTCAACTCAAAAGTTCACTAGGATCTTCTTGTTGAACTGTATTAACAGCAAATGCATAGGTCCCACCCCCTCCCCCTAAGTCACTTGGACAATTGTTTCAAATATTTTTTAAAGTTGTTATGCACTCAGTCAAACTATAAAATTCTCCAGAAGTTCTATGTTGGTCTTAAACATTTATCGCAATATTGAATGTTCTATTCAGAAGAACTAGAATTTAATGGAAGTGTGTAGTGCCACAAAAAGCTGTTCAAAACAGAAGATTTAAGAGACTGAAGCACACACAGTACAAATTACATACATACAGAGAAAAATCAACTGATCACATGCGCACTGCAGTTTCCATGTTGCACAACTGCATGCATTTTTAAAGAGTGCCCTTATTTTTTTTTACGAAGGTTTAAAATTCAGATTAAAATGTTTTAATATAGTGGAGACTTGTGGATATGCCCCTTCATCACTCCTACACAGCTGTTACCCAACTTCATCACAGCTTCAGAGGCCCATTGTCCCAGCTGACTTCTCTCCATGTATTTAAAGGAGAAAAGTTAGTGGGACAGAGGCCTGTTTCCATTTTTATAACCCAGAGATAAAAAGTCACCCTGCAAGGAATGTTAACTGTCCTACAGTTGTGAAACCTGAAACCTATGCAACATGTAAGCAGCTTTAACTACACTATCAATACCTGTTGAGCCAGTTCTCTGGTTGGGGCCAATACTAGTGCTTGGGTCTCCTTGAGATCAATCTCCAACTGTTGCAGGATGGAAATAGCAAATGTGGCTGTCTTGCCAGTACCTGACTGAGCTTGAGCAATCACATCATACCCTAAAAAAAGGATAGATATTTACTGCTCCCACACAACACACCAAGGATTCAGTTTAACTGTTATTTCCTTTTCAAGTGATCAGCAGTTACAAATTATCTCCATTTCAGGTCAGTCCCGAAAGATGGTATACCATCATCTCACTTTACAAGGAAAGATGTGTTTTACTTCCACCCCAAGGCTGGGAACTCAAGCCAAAGAACAGTATTTAGTACCTACCAATAATAAGCACATTACTACTAGCTTACCTTTGATGCATGGAATAATAGCACGCTGCTGAATAGCTGAAGGTTTCTCAAAACCATATGCATAAATGCCCCTGAGGAGGGATTCTTTTAAGTTCATATCATCAAAATTGTCAACAATTTCATTCCAGTTGCTCTGCAAAAGAAAAGAAAAATGTTTTACTTCACTCGTCATCCCTATCGACATTTTAAAGGAACTATCAATGAAATACTAACCTCAATGACGCCATCGGGGTCCATTCCCTCTGGGCCATGGTCTCTGTTTAAATAAAAAAGCCAAAGCTGTCAGCCAAACCAGTAAGTTTCTAACTTCTATGGATGCAACCAAATTAAATACTGATACAAATACTATGATGAATTACTCCAGAGCACATCTACCAACAATGTTACAGCTGCCATCTCCCAACTGCCAACCTAAGTTGGAAATCAACTAACTTTTATTTAGAGCAGATAAGCTGAAATTGGTGACTAAATGAGGGCCAATAATTTAAATTGGTTTACTCTAAGCAACTTATCTGAATATCACCATTATTGAACTGCTCACTGTACTCCAAAGTATTTTTAAAAATCACCCTTAAATCAAGGAATACCATTTCAAAAGAATCAGGGATTTGGTTTTATTCATTTTCCAAACCCTTCAGTATGTATATTTTGTAAGCACAAAATGGCAAGACCCAGATTAAATGCACTCTCAGAATTCAGGATGAGCACCCACATTTATTGCTTTGTCAGAAATGTACTTGGTGTACTGTGAAATGGAAATTTTTAGACCCAAGACTAACTTGGCAAGTCTTCACTCAACCTACTTTTCCACAAGGTGGTGAGCTCCACCATTATACACTAAAGACTTAATACATTTAAGTCTTCGTGATAAAGCGTAAACTCTCAATTTCTATTTAGACCAGAATCAAACACCAGTGGTACTCAGAACTGAAATCTTTGTGCAGTATGATGCTGGCATGGCAATCACATGGCCACACACAGCACGTGCTGCATACAGGCCACCATCAGGAATACAAAGTCTAAGGAAATACAAATAAACTAAGGAAAATTTGGTAGGCGTTTTTGTTTTCCGAAGAAAGCTAGAAGCAGATTGCAGTCTACTTCTCACATGTTACCTGCTACCTCAAAAAAATTCTCAGAGGTTGTTTCACTGTTGCAAACAGTTTGTCCCCGCCATTTTAGGTTGAGCAGATCCAGATCACCCCCCACCTACAGCCCCGGCTATAGCAAGTTAAAGTCGTTTTCTATGGAAATTTCACATCACCAATATGCATTGCATTAAGGAGGGATCTTTTTTTGGGGGGGGATACATTTTCGCGTTAAAGGGAGACCCTGGCCTACACGTGGAAGAGAAGCTACAACATTTATCTTCAGTCAGCACAGGTTGCATGTAATGAAAAGTTGGTTTTGACAAGCAGCTCCCGCACCTTACAATGCCTGTAAGGCGGTGTGCGAGAGGGGAAGGGGGCGCTAAGAAAAATTAAGACAGAGCACGTGCCGCGTTATCGGCAGCGAGACCCGCTCTCGACCCGTGCATTCCCGTCCCCGTCCTCAGCCCTCTCGCCGAAATCTCGCGAGAACTCCGCCCCTGAGCCTCGACTGCGCAAGTCGAGGACACGCCGGGGACTGGCGAGGCCGCCGACGGACGAGAACAGCTTGCGAGCCGCACCCCTCCCGACCCTGTTTCCCCCCCTTTTAGATCGAGTGAAAATGGAATCTTCCGAAGCAGGCGCGCTCGGGGAGGCAGCCTTCCCCGGCCGCCGCTTGGACGAAACCATGCGGCCTCCATGCGGGGGTGAGGCCCGTCCCCCGATGCGGCGCAGCTTAAACTCGGGGAAAGGGCACCAATCATGAAAGCGATATGGGGGGGGACACCAACCGTTTCGGGCTGTACTATTCGAGGCATTTACAGAGGGGAGAGCGGGGAAAGGCGGCCCCGCCGCCCCGTGAGAGGGAGGCAGGTGTCTATTGAGACATTTTAAGAGCGGGGCCTCGATCTACGGAGCGAGGGGAGGGCGAAGAGGACGGCAGCCGCAGCGGCCTTGGGAGGCAGCGCGGCGACCATGGCGCGTCCCTCTCGCCGCCCCGCTTGTCCAACGTCACGGCCCTCGAAAGCGCTTCTCCCGTCACTCTCGACGCCTCCGCTTCGAGCCTTAAATAGCCCGACGCCGCCCTTGGCACGCAGGGCCGCGCCTCCCTTTCCCCGCGCGCCACACTTTACCTGCCGTAATCCGCGGAGCCGCCTGACATGTTCCGATAACCACCGCTCTCCTCAACTGAAAAGGCAGCGCCTCCGCGGCGCCGGCTTTATATAGCCTTCCCGTTGGCCGGGACTACTTTTACTCCCCCTTCCTCTTGCTGCGGAGGGATATGGACAGTAACTTGCGGTGCGATGTGAGAGGGGGGCAGGGAGAGCGAGAGCAAGCCCACCACAGAACCAGCCATTTCCTCCCACCTGCTGGTCCCGAGGAGGACCAGTTGCTTTGTACGTTTTCCCCAACCCCCATTAATGAAGACTAACGAGGATTCTGGCTTTTTCAAGCCGGAAAACGGCGAGACCTTGTGTGGGACTACTTTGCGCTGTGAGTCGCGGAGGGATATTGCAGCAGTTGAGGAGACCGACTGCGTCCCGCTTTTTTCCCCTCCCCCTCCTCCCGCCACCCCGAGTCTTGTAAACGGGGTTTCCGAGTTCGCCCCTGCCCCGCCGGGGAAGGCGGCTGGGTTGAAATCGTAGTGCGGAGGAGCAATGAAGGGAGGGCGAGAGGGGGGAATTAGTGGCTGCTGCTGCTGCTGCTTCAGGACGGGGGAGGGGAGGTTAGTTGTAGGGTAAAGAAGGGGTGGGGGAGGGGAAACCAGGGGGCGTTGGGCGATAGATGAGGAATAAGAGGAAAAGGGCGCCGATGAAATGGGTGTGAGGAAAAACCGTGAAAGGGGAGACTGTAAAATGGGTGCAAGACGGACGGGCTGAGGGCATTCATGAGGGGAAGTAAGAAATGGAGTGGCCTAGAGAAGGGCAAAATTGGAGTCGAGAAGGGGGACGAGAAATAAGGCACCTGAAATAAGCCTGATCTTGATGATTTTATATCTATCTATCTATCTATCTATCTATCTATATAGATCAGGCTTGTTTCAGATATATATATCTTCCTCCATGGAGCTGAAGGTGTGCTACAAGGAGGTCTCCCATCCAGGCAGAGACTGGACTCAAGGTCTGGCTTGCTTCAGCAAAAGTGGCTGCTTCGTGCGCCTTATTCCTCCTCTCTTCCCCCTTCTTCACTCCAATTCTGCCCCTCTCCCACCACTCCATCACTTACTTACTTATATCTATAACCTGATTTCCTTTTTTGTTCCTTTTTCTTACATGTCCTGGGCACCTAGAATCCATTGAGCACCTTCTGGCCCAGTTTCCACTACTTGCTATCCTCTACAGTCGTCTTCTCCTTCTTTGCGTTTATATACCACCCTTATCTTCAGAGAAGCTCAAGGTGGTGTGCATGGTTCTCCCCATTTCACCCCCCACAACACCCCTGCGAGGCAGGTTAGGCTAAGAGATGGTGTCTGGTCCAAGGTCACCCAGTGAGTTCCAGACCCTGGTCTCTCCCAGGTTGTAGTCCCGCACCTAGGCTGCACTGGCTGGCTCCTACTGCTGAGACCCTCCCTGCCTGCAGACTGTCTCGCCAGAGTGGTGCATGCTCTAGTTATCTTCCGCTTGGACTACTGCAATGCGCTCTACGTGGGGCTACCTTTGAAGGTGACCCGCAAACTGCAATTAATCCAGAATGCGGCAGCTAGACTGGTGACTGGGAGTGGCCGCCGGGATCAGATAACCCCGGTCCTGAGAGATCTGCATTGGCTCCCAGTACATTTCCGAGCACAATTCAAAGTGTTGGTGCTGACCTTTAAAGCCCTAAACGGCCTCAGTCCTGTATATCTGAAGGAGCGTCTCCACCCCCATTGTTCAGCCCAGACACTGAGGTCCAGCACCGAGGGCCTTCTGGTGGTTCATTCATTGCTAGAAGTTGAGGCATCTAATCATAAGCCTGCATTTTATTAATGTTTGATCAGGGCTTGTATATTAAAAATGGGCTTAAAGATTTTCAAAAGTTTCATGCCAGGCAGAAGAGAGAACCTTGGGCAATGTTTTTCCTCCTAGACAAGGGGCCCCTTGATTTATAGCAGAAAACAATTCTCAAAGTCGTAAAAGGGGGAATTACAGGCTGAAAGCGAGGACACTGATACATGTTACAGAAGATAAAAAAAGCAGAGATAAACATAATTAGGAATGAGTAAATAGTAAAATAATACCAATGTGCCTCCCAGTAAAATGAGCCATATCTTCCTAAGGTTAAAAAGGCCAAGAGCAATGGAGAAGCATCTAGCTGGCAGAAAGAGAGCATTTTTGGGAAATCTTTTCTAAAGCTATTTCTTTCTTAAACTGAGAGAGTTAAAGAGCAATAAATGTTGGGAAGAGCAATGGGAAAAGCAGCTGGCTGAAGGGGGGGGTGTAAACTGAAGAGGCTTCTTTTGAAGCTGTCTTTTACTGAGTTCCTTTATTACTTTACAAAGACCTTATTCCTTTTAAAAGGCTACCTATGTTATGTATTAAATATATTGGCTTAAATGTAATTATGCAAAGGATTTAAGAAATGCTAGATTCTTATTTCATATAGTTGTAAGAGTTGTATTTATCCTGAAATTAAGTCAGCCACCAGCCTAGCCCCCCTGCCAGACAGGAGACGCCAATTGAGCACTCCTGATATATAGTTGTCAGGCATTTGTTTAGAAACCTTCAAATGAAGGAGATCTTTCAATGTTGATGTGAACTCAAGATCCTTGACATATGTTTAAGATAAAAATTTAAGATTAACCATTTGTTTTAGAAGGCAATAGGGCAAGGAGGGCAAGAGGTGAGCTGGTAATTAAGATTCCTTGTTGAGACACATGTAAGATATATTACTACTTATTTGTCATTTATAGATAGAAGAATATATAGCTCTTTGTGTTCCATATAAGGACAGGAGGAAATGGGTGTATCTTTTGTGATTGGTCCTAGCAGACAACCAATAGGAATTTCAACCAGGCTGATTGGACAGAGGCAGCCACAGGAGGAGCAAAGGGGGCTGGATTAAGGGAATATAAGTGCTGGCCAGAATGGCAGGAGGCCAGGCCAGAGCTTGGTAACCATATACCACTGTGCCTCTCATTTATTTGTCTGACAAATAAATTATTATTTTAATTTCTCTATTGCTGCGTTGAATATTTCATTCCAGCTAAGCGTTAACCACAAGCAGGGTGCTACAAAGTGAGGTTACACGGAACCAGACAGAGGGCCTTCTCGGTAGTGGCGTTCTGCAGGGCGGGCGGAACGCCCTGCCATCAGATGTGAAGGAAATAAGTAGCTATCTTTAAAGGACATCTGAAGGCAGCCCTGTTTAGGGAAGTTTTTAATATTTAATGCTGTATTGTTTTTAACACTTGATTGGAAGCCACCCAGAGTGGCTGGGGAAACTCAGCCAGATGGGCAGGGTATAAATAAATTATTATTATTATTAAATAAGTAAATGACAGTTGAAACCTGGAAGGTCCTGATTCATATCTCGCTTGGAGCGCAAGCTCCTTTGGCAACACTGTTCTTGCTCTACCTGCCTCAACTCTCCTGCCTGCAGTAGGGGATTATTCAGGTTGCCTATCTTGCAGGGCTCAGTGGAGCACTTTGAAAACTTGTTTAAAGCAGCATCGAGCACATGCTCTCATAATTCAAAATGATAGCGCTGGGAAAGATTTGTAGCTACTGCCAGCGAACGTAAAGCAAGACAATACTGGCCTAAATGGTGCGGCCGTGTAAAGCAGTTTAAGGAACACCATTGCAGACCACGGCAACTTAGTATGTAAAATTAGATTGTTCATTAGTATAAGATTGCAGCTTTAAAGCTGATGGGTGTGTTGCTTGCCAGAAGCTACTTTATACTAGGCCATACCAGATCATTGATCAGATTGTCTACTTTGACTGCCAGCAATTCTCCAGAGCCTCAGGCAGAGCTTATTCCCAGCCCTGTTTCCTCACCCTGTGATGCTCAGCTAGAGGTACTAGGCACCAAACCTGGCTCATTCTGCATTCATTCCACCACACTTTGGGCCCTTCCTAGTCTTTACATCTGGATTTATCTGGCAAGCTCGCCACCATTACCGTCCACATAGACACTGCATACCATTTAGGTCTGATTTTACCCATTTTTGAAGCAACACAGTTATTCTGGAAAGCTTGCTGCCTTGAAAATAAATGAACCAGGAGTAAACCTGAAGCAGTACGTTAGCTTCGGGTCAGTTGCTGCAATAGCCACATGCTAATGCTGCAATTTCAGTAGCTGTCTGTAAAAGAACAGCTTCAGTCTGCCCACTGTGGTGCTATGATCAGAAAGAGTAGAAGCATCTCCTCAGGCTGTCAGCTGAGCAAACAACTCCAAATAGCTGAAGCTGTCCAAGCAAAATAGTACAAGAGGAAATAGGTTTGAAAGAAAAACACTAAGTTAAGTCCAGGGATTTATGTGGGCCAAGGGGCCAATTGGTCATTGTACCACCAAAATCCAGGGCTCAATATGTTAATTTATTTTTTGTCAGAGGTATACAAATTGTCAAGTATATAAAGGATGACAACCTCTTTGGTGAGATTATGGACCTTAATGCCAATACTATACTGGACAAGGGCTGTTTGTTATTACTGTTTGGACTGCAGGAGGACTTTTTAAAAAAAACAAAACAAACTAGCGTTGTCCTTGAGTTGGGGTGTGGACCCATCTCAAAGAAGCATGTCATTCACCCAAGTAATTCTGTGGCAAGCTAGCAGGAGAAATTTCAGATAGAATCTCACAAAGAGAAACATGGGGGGGACGACTTATATTTCTCTTTTTTTTTTTTAAATAAATTTTTATTAATTTTCACATATAAAACAAACACAACAAAAACATAAACAAAACATAAACAAACGTAAATAAACATAGAATGGACCTCCCCATACCACCCCTTTTCTGCATCCTTATTCCAAAATTTCCAGCAACCCTTTAATCATAACAATATTTTACCTATTTCATAAATTTAATTTCTTTGACTTTTTAGAAACAGCTGTAGTTCTTTGTCTCTTATTTCCCTGACCCTTAGTTTCCATCCAAATTACAACAGAGACTTATATTTCTCTGCCCTCATAAAATCTGTTAGGAAGATGGCCTTCCATTCTAGAGGAGAAAAGCTTTCTCCAGCATTTTGGTAGAGTCTTTCCATGCCCAGCATATAGAGATCATAGAATCACAAAACTGTAGAATTGGAAGGGACCCCAAGGGTCATCTGTTCCAACCCCCTGCAATGCAGGAATCTTTTGCCCAGTGTGGGGCTTGAACCCACAGCCCTGAGATTGAGAGTCCCATACTCTACCAACTTACATATTGAATGGGAAAGTGATGCACAGTGCTCAATGGGAGAAAATGTACACATGTTTGAGTGCAGAGTTTGCCCTTCAGGCTGCACAGAGATAGACTAAGGGAGCTGAAGCAGGTGATAGCTGCTGATAAACTTCTGAAATTGTGTTGCATTAACATTTCATTTACAGTGCACTGTATTTCGTTTCACATACAACACTTGGTGAAAGCCAGAACGTAACGGGAATGGTTTCTTCACACTCACAAGGAAGATTATTTATCCTGTATTCTTAGCTGCTTAGAAAAATTCTCAGAGTTTTAATAACAGCTTTCAATGTGGCTTGAGAGAATGGCTATTCAGTTGGGAGGAAAGGAAGAGGCTCCATTGCATGCCTAAGGCTGTTATTGCGCTCTCTGAATAATACCTAAAACCTACATGCTCGGAAATTGATCTTATACAGGTTACCAGTTTCTAGTTCCTCATTCCAAAATGAACACTTCACTGCCATGTCTTTCCTCCAACAAGAGTCCCAAATGCAACCCAAGCCTACAATGGAGGGGTTCCCAGCATTACACCTCAAGAAGGTATTGCTTCCTTCACAGGTGCAGCTTAGGATCCAAGCAAACATCAGCCATCATGCCATGCCTCCGGCCTTTCTGCTTCCCCGTCGCATAACTCCTGCCCCAAGCTTCTAGCTCATACCGCTTTATATGTGGCGTGAAAGACCCCACTTATTTTGCTGTCTTACACAGAGTTCCCTCTGGTTTTTGTGGCCAGTCCCCAGGCTATCACCTCACATAGGAGGCCAGCCTGGCTTAATTACCACTTAACACATGCTGATTCCAGAGGATTAGCATGGTCTAGCACACAGCTTAATACACAAGGGTCTGGCCTACAACACATGCTCAAATGGTGACCATATTTTATCCCCCTTGTTTAGGAAAGGCATTGTGATCTGGACCCCAAACCCCAAAACTGGTTCAGGGTGCCTGATACAGACCCATCTCTATCCAGTTCTCAGAGGCTTCAACCTGGGAACGCAGCCCATCTAGGAGAAGGAAAACTCTCCACTACACAAATCTGGAGTGGAGTCCCTAAGACAGTTGTACGCCTCCTTCTGGCAACTCCTGCAGCCAAGCTGGTGCCAAATGTATTGCTCTGCTTTCGTTCAGACCACATCAGTGAGGCCCAGAGGGGGGTCTTGTCGTCTGGGTAGCCCAGGACCTCCGTACATGCTGCTCAGGCCTTCGCCCCGAGTTGACTTCACCCCCAGAGGTGCACTCCATTTGTCTCGAGATAGATGGATGCCAACAAGTGTTACAGCTTTAACAACTGCGTTTATTTTATATAATCTAAAACAAATGTTAGTTTTCCTAGGGAAGAATAAGGCGAGCATCCTGAGAGAAGAAAAAAAGAATAAGCAAATTTTGCAGTTTTGTGGAAACTATTTGCAGTAGAAAGGCGCACTGGAACCGTGTCTTTTTAATATTACAGCGTGCAAACAAGCAATTCCTTTGCATGCTAATGGCAGCGCATAAACATGAACAGAGGAGGGAAATGCTGCCTCAGAAGTGCTGTTGCCATAGCGCTGCTTCGGAAAGGGGAAAAAATCATCTCAGCCCGGATTTCTTCCCCTGGGGAAGCCACATAAGACGAGGGCACAATGAAAACTCCGAGGCAGCAGCGGCGAGGAGTTGAGAGAGAAACAAAATCTACGACCTCGCTGCTGTCTAAAAAAGGGAAACGGCATGTTAGAGAAAAGGAACCGATGAGCAACAGATTCTGTTTTAGTTCAGCTGCACAGGGCTGCGAAGAATTTTGAGCAAGCAAGTTGGGCAGCACTCCGCTTTGCCGACGAAACACCGCAATTAAGGAACGAGCCACTTTTGTGAAAATTTCCAGAAGCTCTTTGCTGCTGTGGGATCTGTCTTGTTGGCTGTTGCAGAAGCCCCGGGGGGTCAGAGGGCAACTGAAACTTGAAAGCTATTCAAGTACAGCATGTCTGGCCAGCAGCGAGGAGAACGAGAAAGGACTGCTAAATATACCTGGGTTGACTTCACTGGGCAAAAGCTCGGACTTGCGCAGGACTTGGGGAGAATTTGTTCATGTCTGCCAATACTCGGAGTCACCCTTTACGCCACCTGATATGGGTCAAGGGGGAGCATGCAACCACAAGAAGAGCCCTGCCGGGTCAGAATCAAAGTCCCATCTACTGAGGCATATTTACAGCCATCGTTTGCACCACGAAACATTTTGAAGTGGTGCCTCACCAAATAATTTCCACTGCAGTCGGAGAAAGCAGTGAAATCTTGCAAGCAGAATGAGGCCAGGACGCTGTGGGGAGGGCGAAAACGTCATATGCAATCCTATATCTCTTCAGGTGGCATTCTGTGTATTTGTGCCTGTCGTATTTTGATGAAAATCCTGTACAGGAAAATGCGAGTCATCTCCACAAACACAGACAGAAGCTTACAGTGCTTTTTTATTTTTTTTTTGGCTGTTGCTGAAATCTCCAGAGCCGCTTAGCCCTGACCTCCCCCCCGCCCGCCTGCCCGCCCTGCACACTGCAATTCTCTCTTTTTGTCACTTTTGCAATGTTTTTGACACTAGCTTAGCTCTGCATCTACCGCTTCCTGGCAGTGATGTGCTGGCGAGAGAAATAAGAAAGCAGTTTTTTTTCTTCAAACTTTAAAATTCCAGGCATCTCTTTCCACATCACTATGCCTGCCATGGGATCCCTGTGAATTCTAAACACTTCTGGGGCAAGTCCTAGATGAGGGACATGCCCCATTCACACAGCGTGTTTTCCTGGCCTCGAGCGTTGTGGCTTCCTCAAGTTAGCAGAGTGTGTTGCCTGATCCTCTCCCCATGGCTGTACATTGCAGAGGAAGATTACGTGTCAAGACCCCGCAGTCACCCCTTCTGTGCTGGTCCCAGGGGGCGGATTACCGTGTGGCGTGGTCCGTGTCCGGTCCGAGGCTGAAGCGGGGTGCAAGGCGGGGAGTTGGGCGTGGTCAGGAACTCTGGAAGAGCAGGTCAGGGTGCCGGCAGGAACAGGTTACCAATGATGTTGCTCCTGCAACCTGGGACTGGGCTGACTGGCCTTTATCTCCTCTAAGGCCTAGGGCGGTCCTGGCCCTCAGGTGACTTGCCTCTCCTGGCCTTAAGCCGAGCACTCCTCCTGCGAGAACTTAGTTCCCTCCGCCTCTCTGCCCTGAGCCTCTGCAGCTCAGGAGAGGCTGGAGGGTTACTGGACCCAGAGGCAACCTCATCTTCCCCTGACAGGGCTGGGAGAGGAGCACCTGCAGGCGATGGGTCCTCGATCACCTCCGGAGCCAGAGCGGATTCAGCTGGTGTCTGCTTCTGAGGATCCGGCACAGGTGAGGGCCCTTCAGGTTCAATCCCCTGCCCTGGCTCAGCCGGCCCTGGAGGCGGGACTCCTGTGCAGGCTGGGATTCCTCAGGTTCAGCCTCTGAATCAGATTCCCAGGCCATCACACCCTCGTTGGGAAATAACTTACACAAGGACACGGATATTAGGTTAATATTATTGGGCAAATTTGGCCACAATTTTATTGAATTACAGACTGTGAGCGGTATTGGCTTAGGCATTGATTGGACCCGACTATATCTGACTCCTGTCTGATGCGCAGGAAGTCCGGTAAGGGCAAACCACCGGTAGGGGGAGCCCTGTTGATGGAGACCAACTTGAGCTCCCCCTGGTGTTCCCATTGGGGTTGTATAATGGCCCTAGACCCTGATCCGGGCTTCGGACAAGATCAACACCCCCTGATTCCTTTAACGGAATACCTTTAAGCTTGGAGGGGCAGGTGATGGCCACACCTCCCCTGCCCCACACAAGGTCAAACAATGCCTAACCGCAACCCTAACAAAGCTGTGACGATTGCTGCAAGGTAGGTGAAAACCAAGTGGCCAGTGCCAATTTGCCAAGTGGAAAAATTCCTACCAGGCCTCTCAACAGTGACCAACCGAGGTCCATAGCAAGGCTAGTGCCTAAACCTTTCAAAATAGGGAGGGAGGGCGGGTGATTGAGGAAGCGAGGCAAAGAGGAAGCTCTCCGGGCTCGCTCCTCTGTTTAAACGGACCCGGCCATGCCCCCTCCTGGCCAGTGGATTGGCTGGCCGGGCTCTGATGTGGCCGGGATACCCTGGGCAATGGGGGACAAAGTCCCCTGCCCCCGGTGGGGAGTGGGTGGCCACGCGGTCCACTGCAACTTCCCACTGGGAAGTGGAGCAGATTTATGGGAAGGGGGCAGAACTCGGGAGCATAGCAAACTGCCTTCCGTACGCCAAAAAACCCCAGGCAACGTCATGTCAATGTGGCATTTCTGTCTGCCATCATGATTCAAAACAGCACCTGGCATCCAAACATTGATGTAGACTACTGCCCTCCCCCCCCACTGGAAACCCTTGCACCAAGTTGATATCTGGAGAGGTGGCTGGACCTATGCCAAAAAATGGGCAACGCCATGCCAAAGTCACATTTGGGCTGCCATCATGATTCAAAATGGCTCCCGGCAACCAAAAATCAACAGAGATTGCCACCCCCACCTCAGGAACCCTCTTGCAGGAACCCCACCTCATCATCACCTTTGGTGGTGATATTTTGACAGAGAACAAATGGAAGCTCCTGCAACCAAACCGTGGAAGCCCCGTCGGATCTTTGGCTTTGAAAAACTGTTTGCAAACCGGAACAGTCACTTCTGAGTTTGCAATGTCTGGGAGCCAAAATGTTCGGGAACTAAGCTGTTCGAAAACCAAGGTACGACTGTACTTGGTGCAAGACAGCTTCTTATGTTCCTCTATTCTGTTAGGATAGGTGAAGTTAGCTATGCTAATCTCTCCTGGCAAGCTCTTGTCTGCCATTAACTAATCAAAACCAAGTTACTAGATCTCAAGCTTTCTTGGAAGCCAGCCCTTTCCCTTAATATCAGATGTGTTGGAGGCCTTTGCAACAGGAACTACCCTGCATGTACTCAGAGGCACACTTGTAATTATTACATCAGATGCTCAACAACTGAAGCTTTGCTGAACCGGATTTTTTTCCTTTTGCCGTTTTCTAGTTTGCAATTATTCTTTCAAACCAAGTCCCCCCCAGCCAGTTTACTGTGGCAGATGTTCCCATTCCTTTGCGAAGGAAGACCCTATAATCCTTGAAAGGCTGAGCGCTGTCTCCGACATTCAGCAAAGCATTTAATGCAGCCAGTCTGTGTCCCTTGAATAGTTCTTGAATAGCAACTTGAAAAAATGTGTGTGTGTGTGTGTGTGAAAAATTGTCCTCATTGGGCCGTGTGAGCCAAAAAGATGCCCTCTATTCCTCATCCTTGAATGGCCTTGTCAGCTCACTGTCTTGATTTTCTGCATTGCCCAAGCGGTTTTGCTTTTTCTAGGCTGGAATTGTCTTTGACAGCGAAGTTTTCTTGCGGTCGGCCAGGGAGTCAATTTTGGGGGAGGCAGGGAATGTTTGGGGGAGTTGTTTTGTTCATGTCTTTAACCCGTGACCTCTTGCAGGAAAGAATCTGTTTGGAATGTGTTTAAATTGTTATTTTGCAGGGGGCTTTTATAAGGCAGCTTCTTGCAGGCTGTTCAGAAGCACTGAAATGCATTTTGTAGCAGGAGCTGACACTTAAGCAATCAGAATAGCCTGCTTAATAGCAGTTGAAAGGATGGCCTTGCAACTCATGGAACAGCAACCTCTCTCTCTCTCTGTATCTTACCTTCTTCTAGGATTAATTAATTTGGAGCAATGAGCAAGCCCATTTGTACTTCAGTTGAAAGGGTGGGAAAATGCAGCCTTTCATCACCCTGACTGTGAGGGTGATGGGCTCTGCAAATTAAAAGGGTAACTAATTTGGTGTTAAGTAATCTTGTATGCCCACTTTGAGGACTTGGCTATTCAAATCAGGAGCTGAGGCACAAGGCAGTAGTCAGGAGCAAAGCGTAAGTCAGTTGAGAAGCAAGCCCAAAGTCTGCTTTTGTTGCTGCTTTTTAAATGAATATTTTGTACCATTTTATGTAAACTGCTCAGAGACTTTTAAAAAAGTGACTGGTATGTAAATCTTGCTAAATAGAAATAAAGGTCAGGTCCAGTGAACAAGATCTTTTCAGCACAAGGAGAGAGCTTTGTTGTTTTCCAGGCCTTTAAATTAAGGTAGTTTAGGCTTTTAATTCTTAAATCTGTTTTTTTTTTTTATTGAGGGGGAGGCAAGTGAGTTCTATTTTATCATATTTATGTGATCCCCATCTTTTTCATTGTTTTATGTTTTCCTTTGTATTTCAGTGGGTTTTTAAGGAACTTATTATACTTACTTATTGCAACCTGTCCAGAGAGCCTTGTAGAGTTGGAAAGGACCACAAGGGTCATCTAGTCCAACCCCCTGCCATGAAGGAATATTTTGCGCGATGTGGGTCTTGAACTCACAACCCTGAGATTAAGCGTCTTATGCTCTACCGACTGAGCCAACCCAGCAATGTCAAAATAAAGTCAGATCCGTCCTATATTCCAGAGGACAGTCTCTTATTTGATGCGCTTTCTGGTTAAAGTACAGTTTAGAGATCCAGAAGAAGGGAGAGCAGGGTGGCATGGGGGGGGGCTTGAAGTTGTCAATCAAATGGAAGCACCTGGGTAGCACACTGAGCAGATGCACTCAGGTCACCTGGTTACAGGCTTCCCCCATTATGGAGAGATGTATTTCTGTTTAAATTTCAGCAACTCTAAATGTGCATCCAGACATATAAATTGGCGCATGCAAATGTTATGCAGATCTGTGCCCTCTTTTTTGATGCTGCATATTTCCTCTCTCTTTTTTTTGCCAAAGGATATTTCTCCCCCCCAACGGAGCAACAGTCCCTCTTCCTATTTCCTCCAAGCTCTTTTAAAGATCCAAAGGCTGTTAACTTGCTCTGAAGTTCTGAAGCTGAGCTTAGGCTTCAGATGGCATTTCCATCTCCCCTTGTTTACAGAAGGCAATTTTGCTGCTGCGGGACCTTTTGTCGGGTTTCCATTTCATAAAACGGCTTGCAGGTCAGGAATTTGATGCTTTGTCAATAACTGGCAAGGCCAGCACTTGATGGGAAGCTACAGAGTCACAGAGGTGGCGGTGTACCATTTTGCTTTTTCCAATTCTCCATCTCTAGTTGCTTACACACCATAAGTTTAAAGCAGCCTCCCAAATTTTTTTTCCTGGGAGCTGTAGTTTGCTAAAGGTGCTGGGCATTGTACATTTGTAAGGGGTAAACTACAGTTCGAAGGATTCCTCTGTGTGTGCGTGTGTGTGTGTGCTTTATCAATCAATCAATCAATCAATCAATCAATCAATGAATCAATGTTTTTTACAGCAAACAGCCAGCATATTTAAACCAGAATGTCTGCATAATTCTCTACATAAACAATAAATACGATCAATCTGGGGTTTAACAACCAGTATACTAATTAAGCGTATTTAAAATACATACATGGGACACGGGTGGTGCTGTGGTCTAAACAACTGAGCCTAGGGCTTGCAGATCAGAAGGTCGGCAGTTTGAATCTCCGCGACGGGGTGAGCTCCCATTGCTTGGTCCCTGCTCCTGCCAACCTAGCAGTTCGAAAGCACATCAAAGTGCAAGTAGATAAATAGGTACCGCTCTGGCGGGAAGGTAAACTGCGTTTCCATGTGCTGCTCTGGTTCGCCAGAAGTGGCTTAGTCCTGCTGGCCACATGACCCGGAAGCTGTACGCCGGCTTCCTCGGCCAATAAAGCGAGATAAGCACCGGGACCCCAGAGTCGTTCGCGACTGGACTTAACTGTCAGGGGTCCTTTACCTTTAAAATACATATCCAGAGGAATAAAACACCATACAAGTTTAAAAGATCAAGAGATTTAGCTAAGAACTGTAGCGGTTCGTGACGATTTATGTAGCTGTTTAATCTTTTGCTTTCTTTGACTTATGGCTATTGCACAAAACCTTGCTACATTTCTAGTAACATATGAATTCCAGTCAGACAAGAGGTAGTTTAAATAGTATTCCTCCATCCTCACTGGCAGTTTTTGTACCAGCGGAGTTATGAGAGAGGCTCTGGAATCTGAATGAAATCTACAATGAAATAGAACATGGCCCACTGTTTCTATTTGACTGCTGTGACATGGACAGCTCCGCTCACTGTGAGGAATTTTTCTGTATCTCCCTTCCAATAGAGCAGATGGCATGACATTAAATTCCGCTTGCGTAAAAATGCCTTTCTAAATTTGTGGATAGTCAAATTTGTCCAATATTTGGGAATTGCTGGCGCCAATCTGTTTGTCCTGGGCACGAGATATGAATCAGCTTGGGCTAAGTGGTTTTGTAATTCGATCTCTCTGAAATGTTCATTTTTGCTTTATCGTATCCTTGGGGTGGGATATCGTTGCTGGAGAAACCCAACTTTAATAATTTGGTATTTAGATGGTTTCCCCCACCCGACTTGGAGAAAAAAGAATCAGTCAATGCGAGGGGAGCCAGTCTCACAGGCACATGCAGCACCAAAAGCGGAACCTATGCAACCATATTTGAGATTCTATTGAAATCAGGCCTGCTTCCAGTCGTATTATTGCAGGAATGTGCTTTAAATGTATGGAGGTCTGTTTTCTTTTGTTTGTTTATTGCATTTCTGAATCGTCCTTCTGCCCCAAAGGAGCTGAATTCTCCACCGAGGGCTCGTCTACAATGTGGAGTTTGGAACTTAATAGGTTAAGTTCTTCCCATGATGCCTCAACATTCTGACGTCAGCTTTCGAAGCTGGGAGGAGCTGGGAGGAGTTACGTTCAGTTCTCTCTGTGTGTCTGAGAAAGAGAGACATGTTTGCAATGGCTGCCAGCAGTGATGGCTGAAATGTTTCAATAAAGAGCTGTAAATAGACGGAGTTGTCTGTGTATGCTTGCTTGAAGGAAGTAAGACTGCTTTACACCGCTGTGTTCTACTCTGCTAAGCCGTGACCTGAAGGGAGCAACAGTGGCGCAGCTTTTGAAGAAGTGTGCCGGACCCGTTATAAACTGCTGATTGACGATCGTAAAGTAATCAGAGGTCACGGCTCATCGATCAAGCTCGGCAGATCGATATCGCAACAGGTTATGGGAAGGTCAGCCAACGCTTGTAAAGCAGTCGCTGTGAGCTTCAGGAATGCTTTGAAGTTGGCGATCTGAGAAACGGAAGCTGGCCGGAGGTCGGAGGCTGCTTTCAGTGAGTCTCGCCTGATGTCGAAAGGCAGATTGAGGTGTTTGCCTGCGTCTAAGAGGCAAAGAAGCTGCTGAGAGAGCTAAAAGCTAAGAAGCAGCTCGGAGCTGAAGAGCAGCTGGAAAATCGTTTCTCCACGGAGAAGGGAGAGCCAGAGAAGCTGAAACTGATTGTAAGTAAGCTTGGGCCCCTTGGGAGATCGGGAGAAGATGGCAGAGAGCCAGGATATACCGGTGGAAAAGCTCACTCTAAAGAGTTGGGCAACCTGGAGGCAAAGAATAAAGGGGTGGTTCCTGGTCCATGGGCTTTGGGAAGCAAGCCAGAGGGAGCCACTACCACCACCCCCCAGCGCCAAAGCGGCTGGAGACGTTGCAGGCTGTGACGCTGCGTTGCCGGAAGATAGCCAGCAGAAAATGCAAAGAGAGCTGGAGATGCTCAGAGCATGCGTTGATGCATCGCTGAGACCCCACTTAGAGGGTGTGAGATCAGCGTGGGCTGCCTGGAATGTGCTGAAAGGTTTGTGTGAAGCTTCAGCGGGAGGCCAGAGCCCTGCAGACGCTGGACTAGAAGCCCCTATTCCCCAATCAGCCTCAAGGAGCGCTGGTGCGCAGATCGGGAAGGCAAAGAGTTCCAAAGGCAAGTTTAAAGGACTTTCCACTTGTGCTGAAGCGAAGAGCAGCTTCAGGGGGGGCCAGGCTGGTGGGAGGCGCCGTTCCAGAAGGAGGAAGGCAGGGCCAGCTGGGCGGAGCCCCGGGCAGTGTTTTTCCACTGGAGTTCAACATCTGCGTGGCAGTTGCCCCCACCGGAGCACACAGGCGCGGCAGGATGTTGGCAAGGACACTTCTCACACTTCTCATGGGAACCAGGCGGGTTTCCATGGCAACAGGGCTGGGAAGGCAGGCAGGCGTGGAACTGAACCAGGTGGTCGTGGTAAACAACAAGAAGAGTCTTATCAAGTCTCTGCGAGCATGGCTTTGTTCGAAGACAGCCGTGTGGAAAATTCCGAGCTCTGCTTTGTTATTGACTCTGCAGCTAACCGCAACATGGTTCCAGAGACCCCTGCAGTCGAGATGTGGAATTGCAAGGCAGTTCCAAAAGGACAAACTGTTAAGTTCGCAAATGGACAAAGAACAAAGATTTCTAAGTTTGCTAATGTTTATCTTTCTGTTTTGCAGGAAACGATGGAGTTTTGTATTGTTCCAGAGGTGCATCACTGTTTGTTATCTGTGCCTTATTTGTTAAAAAAGGGTTTCCAGGTTTGTTTCCAGGGGGATTTCTGCACAATTTCCAGAGGAGGGAAACGCCTTGTCGAAGTGAAAAGGGGACAGAATGATCTTTTCATTCTTAAAACGTCTCTTGGGGGTGAAGGGAAGGCTGAGAAAGCACAAGCGTTGCGTGCTACAGTTCCCAATCAGCATACTACAATTCCCGCTCATGATGTTAAATGTGCATGCGTATGGCATCAGAGAACAATTCATGGGTCGGTAGAGGACTTGCAGACTCTGCCCGAGGTTGCTAAGGGGTGTAGAATTAAAAATTGTGGAAGTGCCATTAATTGTGACACTTGCAAGCAGGCGAAGGTAAAAGGGTGCAGTTACCCGAAGGTGGAAAGGGTAGCCACAGAACCCTTTGAATTGGTTCACATTGATTTGTGGGGTCCTGTGAGGGAAGCGAGTCTGGGAGGTGCCAGGTTTCTGCTGACGATTCAAGACAGTTTTTCGCAGAATTCCTGGAGTTTTGGTCTCAAATCCAAGGAGGATGCAGCACAGCTGATCAGGAGCTGGATTGAGGGAGTGGAACTAAGGTTCTCCACCAGAGTGCAAGCGATCATCAGTGACAGAAATGCTAAGTACACTGGTTCTGCTCTGCAGAAGTTCTTTCACAAGAAAGGGATACGTCACACAGTTACAGATCCCCAGCAGAGGGGGGTAGCAGAGCTTAGAAGTGAGGCTCTGGTCAAAGCTGCACAGGTGTTGCTGAAAAAGTCTGGGTTACCTCCAAGGTTTTGGCTGGAGGCAACCAGGTACGTATGCTTCACCTGGAATAGGACCTACAATTCGCTGGTAGGTGACACACCGTTTTCTTTGTTGAATGGCAGAAAGCCCCAGGTTCACTTTCTGCGCAAGTTTGGTTCATCTGCGGTTGTCCCTGTGCCCAAGGCTTTGCAAGGGCCAGATGGAGCCAAGTTCCAGAAAATGATCTTCTGTGGGTATGAGCCAGAAGCTCGTGCATGGCGGTTTGCTTACCCGTCAGGTGATCAGAGTAAAGTGCTGATCAGTAAACACGCTGAGTTCTTTGAGCAGAGTGAGAAGCCAAAGGTTGTTGTCCAGCGTGATCTTCTCTCAGATTGTCTCTCTGATCCAGAAGACAGTTCTGATGAGGAGGAAGGAGAGGCTGAGCCTGCTGATGACGACCAGGTCACTGACCAGGGTCAAGAGCAGGATGGAGCATCTCCACAAGTTGCTAAGAGAGAGCCCAAGAGTGAGCCTAGTTCTCCTGTGAGTGTGATGGAAAGGATTCGAAGACGCTTTAAGTCAGAGGGGGAATCCCGTGATGCAGAGGTCACACCTGCTGGTGACGGTGAGCCAGAGGAAACACCTGAGTTTGTGCCTAGGCGGTCCAGTCGCACAACCAAGGGTATTCCACCTGAGAGGTACCAAGCCACGGGTGCGTGGGTAGGTTTCGCACAGTGCAATTCTGAGAATTGTGAGGTGGTTCCACAAATACCAAACAGGTCTGCCAAGGGAGGGCACGAGGCATTGGGGATGGGATTGATCTCACAAGGTGTTACTGAAGGGGTTCAACAGGTGCCTGGGAAAAATGCCGAGAAGGGGCACAAGGCAGAGGGAAAGGTGTTGAACTCAAAAAAGGTCTTGTCAGAATGTTCGGCAAGGGGGGGTGTGGAGTTTGGAACTTAATAGGTTAAGTTCTTCCCATGATGCCTCAACATTCTGACGTCAGCTTTCGAAGCTGGGAGGAGCTGGGAGGAGTTACGTTCAGTTCTCTCTGTGTGTCTGAGAAAGAGAGACATGTTTGCAATGGCTGCCAGCAGTGATGGCTGAAATGTTTCAATAAAGAGCTGTAAATAGACGGAGTTGTCTGTGTATGCTTGCTTGAAGGAAGTAAGACTGCTTTACACCGCTGTGTTCTACTCTGCTAAGCCGTGACCTGAAGGGAGCAACAGTGGCGCAGCTTTTGAAGAAGTGTGCCGGACCCGTTATAAACTGCTGATTGACGATCGTAAAGTAATCAGAGGTCACGGCTCATCGATCAAGCTCGGCAGATCGATATCGCAACATATAATTCTGTTTTTCCTTTGCTTAGAAAGCACAGTTCAAACAGTTTTCTACTTGCTGTTTGCTCCAATTGAGCACTAGGAGAAAGCAGCAGCACATGGGGACGTCTGGACAGCGACATAGCTAGTTGCTCAGGTGCACGGGAGGCGCACGCGCCCTGCAGCCGGGAGTGGAGCGAGCCGCCATGGGGGCAGGGTGAGCCAAGGCAGGGTGCGCTTCCTGGTGCCCCTCCGCAGTTGTAGGGCGGCTGTGGCGGTGGGCAGACTCAAGCCCCACGCTGCTCGAAAAAGCAGTGCAGAGCTTGCAGGCTGTCTGCCCACCGCCTTCTGCTCAGGAGAGACGCGTGGCTCAGGCACGCTGCAGGCCCCGTGGTGTGACACCCAGTGCCCCCTGCCTCACCTAGCTACGCCTCTGCCTTCATGCTCACCTAAGTGTGGGTCTCCAAACTCTTCCCCCTCAATTCCCCCAGCCCTCCCCTCATTGCTCTTGACCCTGCCATAGGAGCCAGAGGCCGAACTGTGGCTGGATGTATGCTGACAGTGGTGAGAGGAATGCAGCTCACTTATGGGGAACGGAAGAAATGGGGCCAGATTGTGGGTTTCTGGCTTATTGCAGAGATTCACTGTGAGAAGCCAAGTGTGGCAATCACACAGGGTCCCTGCATGTTTCACCATCTATTGATCCCTGTGCCACCACTTTATTTCTCGCTGCCACCACCCAGGCCCTACCTGGTACAATACTGAGTCCAGTCAGGGTTAAATTGGAACATAAACTTCTGTTCATTTATTGCAGTTTAACAAGCATGTGGTTTCATAAATGGTATCGGTCAATTACTTTCTTGGGGTGCCTTTCCAGACCTATAACTTCCGCAACCTGCTCTCACTCACTAAACCACCTCTCAGATGTTTACTTGTCTTCCTAGCCCCTAACTGTTCCTGACTCAGCTTATTTCGCTACACTAACTCAACCTGCCCACAGACTCTATCCCAATTCACTCCCACTCCAACCAACCACCCAACTCCCAACGAACTCTCCCTTCGCCCCTCCCAGAGCTGGTTTTATAGTCCCTCTGACTCCACCCCCTGGGTTCTGATTGGGTAACTTGTTTAACTATTTCACCTCCAGCACTCTCATATGTTAATGTCACACCAAGTTACAGGGAACCAGGCAGAGGGCCTTCTCGGTAGTGGCACCTGCCCTGTGGAACGCCCTCCCACCAGATGTCAAAGAGAACAACAACTACCAGACTTTTAGAAGACATCTGAAGGCAGCCCTGTTTAGGGAAGCTTTTAATGGTTGATGCATTACTGTATTTTAATATTTTGTTGGAAGCCGCCCAGAGTGGCTGGGGACGCCCAACCAGATGGGTGGGGTATAAATAAAAAATCATTATTATTATTATTATTATTATTATTATTATTTATTCAAAAGCCACTTTTTAGGGCAATGAGCCTCCAAAGGTGGCTTCCACCATGCAGTCATAAAACCCAGAGCAACCCAGACCCAGCAAAAAGTATTAACTCACTCCCACACCCCACACCCCAATACCAGAAAGGCAGCCCTCACGGAAACCTGTCCTAAGCAGCCTCAGCCCATTTCAACCCAGTCAAGCCTTGGAAACTTTCCAGGCGACTATCAGCTGGCAGGAAGTTCCCCACTGCCCCTCCTGGCCTCCAGGGGAAGCCTTGCTCTCTGCCCGGCTGGCCACGCCGGGACTCTCCCGATTCCTGCAGAGGGAAGCTGCTTTCCTCCACGGAGACTTACTATGCCAAAGCGAACAGGCGAGGGAGACAGAGAGGAGGAGGCAGTTTAGGCAGATTCCTGGAGGAGAGGGCTGTCGAAAGCTACTTGCCATAAAGGCTGTGCTCTGCCTGCAAAGTTGGAGACAGCAATGGCTTCTGGTTTCTGGAAATCACTCAAGGGGAGAGTGCTCCTGCAGTGATGTAGGAAGGGGTGTGCGGTGGGTGCGGGAGTTATTTTTTGTCACCCCCCCCAGTGGTGACACCCAGGGCAACCAGCACCCCCTGCACCCCCCTTCCTACGCCACTGTGTCAGGATAAGCCCTGCGTGCTGCAAGCGAGATAATAGCCGTCCGTTTTAGACGTGAAAATGCCTTGTATCTTGTCACTGATAATGGGAGCAACCTTGTCTGATAGGCCAAGCCAGCATCACCTTTTGAGTAAGCTGAGGTGTGGTATGTCATTATCTGCACAAACCCCTTTCTGCAAACTGGCACAGTCAACAGACAAGGAGATTCCTGGAATAAATTCAGAACAAGCTGCCCTCTAATGGCCAAAGGGAAGGAACAGCAACTTGTCAGAAGCAGCCAAAAGATGAAAAAGTCTTGCGGGTGGTGTGGCAGTTAGAGGGTAGCAACAATTCGAGATGGCTGCCTGCCTGTTTTCATTTTTGGCAGGGCAGGGATGATGCGTGTATCTCTCAGCCAGTGGCCCATCCAAAGAACAGAGAAGGCTGCTGCATAAGATAAATGAAGAATATGACTATGCTGGAAAAATGCATAGCCTCTGAAGGTGGGGCTGAAAGGAAGAAGGCTGAAAGCTAAATCAGAAAATTGTATGTGTTTCCGAGCACAATTCAAAGTGTTGGTGCTGACCCTTAAAGCCCCAAACGGCCTCGGTCCAGTATACCTGAAGGAGCGTCTCCACCCCATCATTTTGCCCAGACACTGAGGTCCAGCGCTGAGGGCCTTCTGGCGGTTCCCTCACTGCAAGAAGTGAAGCTACAGGGAACCAGGCAGAGGGCCTTCTTGGTAGTGGCGCCCGCCCTGTGGAACACCCTCCCACTGGATGTCAAGGCAATAAACAACTATTTTACTTTTAAAGGACAACTGAAGGCAGTCCTGTTTAATATCTGATGCTGTATTGTTTTTAATATTCAGTTGGAAGCCGCACAGAGTGGCAGGGGAAACCCAGCCAGATGGGCGGGGTCTAAATAATAAATTATTATTATGCTAGAGAGAGAGGAATTTGTATTTCAGATCACAGTGAGGGCACAAGTGGCATCTATCAAATCTAGATTTAAAAAATCCCTCCATACAATATGCAGTGGTACCTCTGGATGCAAACGGGATCCGTTCTGGAGTCCCATTCGCTTCCAGAAGCGAACGCAACCCGCGCCTGCGCATCTGCATGTGTGCGGGTTGCAATTCGCCGCTTCTGTGCATGCGCGTGACATCATTTTGACCGTCTGCACATGCGCAAGTGGCGAAACCCGGAAGTAACGCGCTCCGTTACTTCTGGGTCGCTGCAGTGCACAACCTGAAAATACTTATCCCGAAGCTACTTCAACCCGAGGTATGACTGTAATCCAAAACAACTGCAAAAACACCCACCACTATCCAGTTGGCATAATGGTTAGAGTATTGGACTATGACCTGTGAGACCAGAGTTCGAATCCCCACTCAGCCATGAAGCTCACTGGGTGACCTTGGGTCTGTCACCATCAATTAGCTTAACCTTCACCTCACAGGGTTGTGGTGAGGATGAAATGGGGAAGAGGAGAACCTTTACTCCTTGGAAGAAAAAAAAAGTGATGTCTAAATGTAGTAAATAAATAAATATCCACCCAGCATTCAAAACGTACAATGTTTCCATCGTATCCAAGCCTATCCAGCACATTTCCCCCCAGCAATTTATTCTAGCAGTTTGAATTTTGGGGGAAATGAGATGTTCCTACAACAAACATTGGGGAACACTGGCTGGATTGCACACACAAGAAAATTTAACACTATTTGTGCCTCATGTGAAATAAATTGAGAGCCCAAAGTAGAATTACTGAAAATAAAAGAAGCTCTGTTGCTCAAATCTACCTGTGCCGACCTAGTTACTTACAAACAGGTTTCTGGCCTCCTCAAATGTAAC
Organism: Podarcis siculus; assembly: GCA_034642415.1. NCBI lineage: Eukaryota > Metazoa > Chordata > Lepidosauria > Squamata > Lacertidae > Podarcis > Podarcis siculus. The sequence continues at coordinate 5,820,610 of JAXCMG010000046.1, read as the reverse complement.
ACAGTACATTTTATTTTATTTTATTGCTGTGGCTAGTGGCTGATGCAAATAAAGATTCTTCTTCTCTCTCTCATGTAACACAGCATAGGTGTTTGACACCTTTCGAGGAGATAGCTGGCACAGACCCCCCACTTGTGGGCAGGTGAAGATGGTTATCACTGGTATAAATCAGGGGTCAGCAAACTTTTTCAGCAGGGGGCCGGCCCACTGACCCTCAGACCTTGTGGGGGGCCGGACTATATATATATATATATTTTGGGGGGAAATGAACGAATTCCTATGCCCCACAAATAACCCAGAGATGCATTTTAAATAAAAGGACAAATTCTACTCATGTAAAAACATGCTGATTCCCAGACCGAGCCGAATTTAGAAGGTGATTGGGCCAGATCCAGCCCCCAGGTCTTAGTTTGCCTACCCATGGTATAAATTCTCACTGGGATTTCTCAAACATTCTGCCAGACAACGGTCTTTCTTGGAGTTGTAGATTCAGGAGTTGGTGGGTATATGTGCTGGCCTCCCTTTTGGAAAATTGAGGGGCAGAAGGCCAGGCTTTTAAAAAAAATTGCAGTGATATAAATAATGTAAATAAATAAATGTACACGACTGGGTGATTTGCAGTTGATTGGCAAAGGGTTTCTGGCTCCCAAAAGCAAAAGGGGGGGAAAGTCTGCCATGGCTAGGAATGGAGGTGAAATTCAATTTTAGGGAGGAAAAGCTATTTCCTACTCCACACATCTTGAATGAATGAATGAACTGAAACTTAGCCCTCCTAAATTTCCACTTCTCTGAATTTTGTGATGTGGTCCTCCAGCCAAACCACGTGCGTAAAATGTGTGTGTTTGAAATGTGTTTGTTAGGAGAAATTTGCAATGAGATGTTGATGAGCTTTCATTGGGATTTAAAAACGAATAAATTGCAAATTGCTGCGGAAATGCGGAGAACTGAATTTAAGACTGCAAAAGAGAAACTGGAAACAACAGTTTTTTTCCATGCCTAGCCGTGGCTGGCTTTGTGCCAGTCTCTTATATCTCGGCTGCAGTGTTCCTCACCCACGAAATACAAGTATTAGTTTGTTGCCTTTGACCAGGGACTCGGCTACATTGGCAAAGAAAAGGCGCTTTATATGTGTTGTTTATGCATTCTAACGCAGGGACACCAGATGGCGATGTGGAGTTCGGTTTTTGCCAACATGATTTCTCATACAAAGTTTGCAGCGCATTTAACTGAAAAGCTTCTTTGATGTGTCTAGATCCAGCCAAAGTCAAGCTTCAAATCCCTGCTCTGTAGCAATGGGGAACTCCAGCCCTAAAGGACAAATAAAGTCCTCCATGTCCCTCTTTCAGGCCCTGGGACAATCCATGACCCCTACCTCTCCCTAGTCCAACCTGATTTCCTGCTTTCCTTGAGTTTCTTTGCCTGGCTGTGACATGATGATGAACCTTGCTTTCCTGAAAGGGGAGAGGTATGTGTATAAACCTCTGATATTGCAAAAGGTATGAGTCACACCTGTTGCCCCACCCTCTTGCCTCCAACCCCACCCACACCTGGCCTGCGGCCCCCAAAAGGTTATCCACTAAGGAATGTGGCCCTCAAACTAAAAAAAAAAAGTTCCTTAGCCCTGATGTATAAAGCATCACATGGAAAGGGAAAGAAAGCAAAGTTTCAAACAGATACTGTTAGGATTCCTGCTCCATGATTGCAGTCATGGGATTGTGGTCTTTCATATGACTGTATATGTCCTGACTCCACAGAGTGGGAAGTGACGGAGACAGGATGTTTGTGTTACTGTGTTCCGTGAAGTGGGACCATTGTCCTTTGTTCTTTTTCTCTTTGCTGTCTGATGCTAGAGAGAGAGGGAGCCATGTTGCAGTGCTCTCTGTGTGTTTATATGTAAATAAAGTAGATTAGCCAAAATGCTGACGTCCGTTATGCATGATGTGCAAACTCTGCGGATCCCTAAGTGTGCCGGTGTCTGTTGGCATCGGTCACTGTGATGTTCGTGCAGACGAAAGCTTTTGAAGCTCCCGAATGATCGACCAGGAGGGAGGGAACATGCCAGTCGGGCATGTGTCTCTGCCAGGGTCCTACTTGAGGGTAGGCTGAACTCCTGACAGATACAACAGGTGACAGTATCCTATGATGCATTCTGGGCTTCACGGTGCCACATGACTATTGAGTTGCTTTTGTTTTGATTATACATTCTGTGTTTTTATATTGTGATTTTTTTTCTTGTGAACCACCCTGAAACCTGCGAGTATAGGGCGGTATACAAATTTAATAAATAGTAGTAATAATAATAATTATCAGTAGATGATGATGCATACATTGCCTGGAATGAGAGTCATCATGTCGTATTTCATAACCAACCTATTTTTGAAAAATTCAAGATTTCAGCTGCTGTGGTTCATGAAGTAGGAGTTGCCTAAATTTAGCGAGGTTTATCACTTTTTAAATTTTGCTTTAACTCTGAGTTTGAGGCCCAGAGGCATTTGAGAAAACTGAGTTTCTCTGGCCAAGCCTTCAAAGACCTTCCTGGTTCGTTGCCAACAAAGTATATTTAGTACTTGAGTGCTTTTTCAATTCTTGCTTTATTATTTGCAATAGCCAGGGAAGAGAGCGCAGCTCAATCACCAAATGTACTTTGCATTAGAGTAAGTAGGCTACATTGCTTGCATCCTTACTGTTTCAATGCTGGAACATTCTACTGATTTCAACTGAGTCGGGGCGGGAGTGGGAAATAATCAGGTGCAATACGCTAGATCATACTTGGAATTCATTCAGAAAATTACTGGCTAACAAGGCTGCAGGCAAACATAACACTATTGGTGTAGCGAGGTTGCTAGAGAGGTGCAATTAGGACATTCTGTTCAAACAAATGATTCTTTCCACGGATTGGTACAGAGGCAACTACCGTATTATTTGCACTATAAGACTCACTTTTTCCCTCCTAAGTAAGGGGAAATGTGTGTGCGTCTTAAGGAGCGAATGCAGGCTGCACAGCTATCCCAGAAGCCAGAACAGCAAGAGGGATTGCTGCTTTTACTGTGCAGCGATCCCTCTTGCTGTTCTGGCTTCTGAGATTCAGAATATTTTTTTTCTTGTTTTCCTCCTCCAAAAACTAGGTGCGTCTTGTGGTCCGATGCGTCTTATAGAGTGAAAAATACGGTAGTTCTGAGAGTTTGTTATAGGAGCCATCTATACATTGCAGATTGGCAGGTTGCCTGTGATATACTGAACCTACCACCCCCACATCCTTGGAACACTTTGGTAACTCTTAAATTTTGCTTTTTCGTCCCAGTGTAGGAAAAGGAGGAAGAGGACAAATGCTGAAATAAATAATTCGAAAAACAAAACAAAACAAAAAAGCATGTGAGAGGCAAGGTTGCTGACTCAACGTTTAAATTTCGGGGTTGCACACCGGCCAATTGCATTGCAAAAGGGGGAGGCCAGGCTTGCCGTGTGGGAAAACAATTTGCCGCAACTCCTGTTTCAGTGTTATGTTTGCATGCAGCCTTAAAATCCCAGTCACTTTCCCACTTCAACTGCTGTGGGATTTCATGAATTCCTGAAGAAATAATAAACTGGTTACAGAGCATCTGTGAGATCAAAATCGAGGGAGATTGACGGGTTGGGAGCTGGTGTTGTTTCGATCGGTTCAGCGGTGTCCACAGAGGGAGGTAAAAGATCTTCAAGTGTGAAGTCACGACTAGGTTCCTGAAGGGCTATAATGGGTTTCCACGGTTTCCCTGGACACTTAGGAGCTGGTGGTTCTGGCAGATCCGGTAAAGGTTCAAACAAAGACGGTGGAGGTCCATTGATGTCTTGTGGTGTCTCAACTTCCTCTTGTTGAAGCACGTCTAAAGTAGGTATCTGTTCTGGGATTTCAGCAGCTGGTGTAAGTGTAGTTTTGTCTTCATCAGATTCTTCAGAAGACTTGTTTTTCGGCTTGCTTTTGGGCTTTTTAAGGACATATTTGTGGCTGTGGCCATGTTTGTGGCTGTGGTCATGATTGCTGCCAAAGCCTAGGTTACAAGCCCCACTTGGTTCACCTCCGCTTGTTCCTCTGATGAGGGCTAGACCAGCACTTCGGAATGGGGTGTAACCTGGAGGTCTCCTCATAAGCTGAAAAGCCATCGTAATGTATTTAATTAGGTGCTTAAAACAGACCAACACATCCCGAAAGTCAAGATTGCGCAATAACAGACAAGAATTAGACTTAACTCTTAAAATATGGTGAAATGTAAATTGGAAACTCGGACCATGCTGAATCCAGGACCCCCCCCCCCAAGCCCCAATAATGAACTTTCTGGAAGTTGTTCTGATCTTTGAGGGCATAGCTCCACTTCAGGCTTAAAACTGGTTTAAAAGCCATTCCCTTAGCCCAGACAGGGATCTACTGAACTGCAGTTATATGAGGGGAAGTTCAGGATTTCTAATAGAATCCTCACTAAACTGCAAATCCAAGTATTCTATGGGAGAAGTCATGATGACTATTAAAAATATGAGGTTGCAGCAACAGATGTGCCCAGAGTGATTAGACTCTAGGGGTGGCTCCAAAACTGCTAAAGCATAACACGCCCCCCCCCCCATTATTGTGTTGTCTGTACCTGCATCATGACTGGTTTCTTCAAGGGCTGGCTTTCTTCTGTTTCCTACAATGGCACACAGAAAAGCAAGTCTCTCAGATACAGTGGTACCTCTGGTTACGTACTTAATTCGTTCCAGAGGTTCATTCTTAAGCTGAAACTGTTCTTAACCTGAAGCACCACTTTAGCTAATGGGGTCTCCTGCTGTCGCCGCCACGCGATTTCTGTTCTCATCCTGAAGCAAAGTTCTTAACCCGAGGTACTATTGCTGGGTTAGCGGAGTCTTGTAACCTGAAGCGTCTGTAACCTGAAGCGTCTGTAACCCGAGGTACCACTGTACATTGGGCTAAGAGCATTAAGTCTTATAGGCCAAATGCAATCAACATCTTGACTGGAAGAAGAAGAGTTTGGATTTGATATCCTGCTTTATCACTACCTGAAAGAGTCTCAAAGTGGCTAACATTCTCCTTTCCCTTCCTCCCTCACAACAAACACTCTGTGAGGTGAGTGGGGCTGAGAGACTTCAGAGAAGTGTGACTAGCCCAAGGTCACCCAGCAGCTGCATGTGGAGGAGCAGGGAATCGAACCTGGTTCACCAGATTACGAGTCCACCGCTCTTAACCACTACACCACACTGGCTCTCACTGGAGCTCTAAAGACTAGAAGAACTAGCATGGGAAGTGGGTCGTTGTCTCTCTCCAGTCTGTACCAAACCAAACCTTCAAGCCAGCTTTCTGCACCTTGATGTCCTTTGGATATTGTTGGACTCCCAACTCCCATCAGCAACATCAGCGGTCTGCAATGACCAGATGCCTTCTAGATATCACTGGACAAGACTGTTCCAAGTTTATCTGGCTCGTTATTATTTCAATTTCGTACCTGCTCTTCCTCTAAGGAGAGGTTACAGCAATTTAAAATTCAATATTAAAAACAGCAGTGCCTCGTCTTAAAACTCTTATCACCTGGGATAGAGGTATTTATATGACAAAATGGGTTGATGGCTCGTCTAAGAGGAATCTTGGGCCTGGGCAGACAGAAGGCTGCCAGGATAACTAGATGTGAGGTGACAGGAAAAGAGAGTCTTTAGCAAAGTGTGCTGGGAAGAAGGGGGAGAAGAAAGACTGGGATCCATCTTGGGCAGGCAGGCTGAAGGCTGGCTGGGACAGATGCCTTGGACTCTAGGGCTGCACTGCTATGGGGAACAAGCCCCTCTTGAAATGACCATGCTGCAAGATCTGGCCTCCTTCCATGCAAACAGAAGCTGTAAATAAGTGAATAAACCATATTTCTTAAAGCTACGACAGTCCCTGCTGTGTCTCAATTCTCCAAAGGAACACAGACCCTGGGTGAGTGTCTGGAACCCCCTGGACTTTTGCTACCGCTTGGCAGAGTGGGGGTGGTTTTGTAACAATATGGATTTTCATACCTCCTGAGGTTCCTCACCACATTTCAATTTGGGCTGGATTTCTGACGTCCAGGGTCTCTCGTAAATAGATGCATAGCAGTATAACAGTTTCTGCAGCCAAAACAAGACAGAGCAATGGCACATCTCTAGTCAAAGGTTATCATGAAATACAAACCCTGGCAAATTATTATAGCTGGGAATGCTATTGTGAAATCTTGTGGCATTTTCTTATCTGTATTTTTTTTTTAAAAAAACCTTTTCGTTTGTAAACTGTTGTGCTGGGTTTTCATGTGAAGAGGAATAAAATTTATTAAGGCCAAAACCAAACACAAATTAAGGTAACAAATCTTAACTGAATTAAATATTACCTAGCATTCAGGTCTAACCAGGGAACTAAAGAAGTTTAAATCAAAGTGAATCAGGAATGGACTTCTCAAAAAGTAAGAATACAAATAACCACATGGATCTGCAATATTCCCACCCTCATCCAAATGTAAGATTTATTTAGCGGATTGAAATAAAATATTCATCTTAGAACCTCTCCCAGTAACTTACACTGTCTTCTGTAGTCTGACAGTCATCATTCAATTTCGGGACAATGTTCTTAGAGCAATTTGTCTCCTTAATTTGAAAGTGAACTCGGTACATTATTCCAGCGACAACCTGAAATTTAAGGAGAAAGATGACCAGGAGAAGCACGAGTAAAGGGGAATGGATGTTGTAGAGAACACTGTGAATGCTTAGTATTGTTATGTTTAAAAACAGTGTGGAGGTTGTCAGGATAGCGTTGAGATAGAGTTTGTCGAAGAAACACACAGCTCATGTTGGGAGTGAAGCCTTCATGCAGTTCAAGCGCAGCCTCAAAACCCAAGTCAGGACTTTTGCACAGAATGGCTTGATCAGTAGGGGCATGTCTTGCATGAAAATTACTATCCCATCTGGCTTAATGTATATATTTTCATGTGGTCTAGCAGTTAGGAATCCTGATTTTTGTGGGATGTGAAACACAAGAGCAGTCAAGTACAACATCCTAGAGTGGACATAAAAGGGGATGTCTGGACCAGCCAGTCGGAACTTCCTGTTTCTCCGTGGCTGGGACAGACATCCTCTGTATGTGACTAGAGGTGGGCGTGGCCTCACCTGCCCAGGTAACAAAAGAACAGGACTGGTCAGTCATCTCTCTCTCTCTGACCACATTTGTCGAAGAAGCAACATCTGCTTAGCCTAAGATGCTCTCTTGGCTTGTAGCCAAGAGAGGACAAAGGAGCTGTCTCCTTATGGGATAGTTTCCAGGTGTATATTACTTTTCTAACTTAAGTCTGCCTTCTGGGATCCAATTGTGAACAGGATGTGTGAGTAAATTCTTTTTATACTTTTATAGAAGACTGTGTCGTGTCTATCTTTTTACGAGGGACTAAATGGGGAATTAACAAAAAGGAAAATGTATTTTAGAGGCTTTAGTGAGCCAGAGCAAACGCATCTGCTGTGCAAGTTTAAAAAAGAGGAAAGTTTCTCTGCTAAATTGTAGAACTTGTTAACACAAGTTGGAAAGGATATAATCAAACAATATATCCTCTCCTGCATCCCTGAACATTCCCACAGTTTTCACCCAAGTAGCCCAGGTTTGACTCCCAGTATGGGAAAGTCTAAATTTTGGGGAAGGGCTGCAGCTCAGTGTGATGGGTTGCCTGTTTTGCATGCAGAAGGTCCCAGGTTTCATCCCCGACGTCTCCAGGTAGGGCTCAGATTATCCCTTGCCTTAAACCCTGGGGAGCCACTGCCAGCCAGTGTAGACACCACTGAGCTGATGAATCGTAGGCCTGATTCAGTAAAAGGCAGCTTTCTATGTTCCCATAAGGGACAGGTGGGGCTCATCAACCTGGGAAGGTGGTCCTTCTAGTAGGAAAACTCCTCTGCCTTGCAGGATATATTTGGGAGAAGAAAAGGCAAGGAGTAAACCAGGGGTCAGCAAACTTTTTCCACAGGGGGCTGGTCCACTGTCCCTCAGACCTTGTGGGGGGGGGGGTAGGACTATATTTTTTGGGGAAATGAACTAATTTCTATGCCCCACAAATAACCCAGAGATGCATTTTAAATAAAAGGACACATTCTACTCATGTAAAAACGCACTGATTCCCGGACCATCCGTGGGCCAGATTTAGAAGGTGACTGGGCAGGATCCGGCCCCCGGACCTTAGTTTGCCTACCCATGGAGTAAACCCTACACAAATTGAGTGGAGTCCCTAAGGTGTTTGGATGGTGTCTTGTATGCCTCCTTCCTGCAACTCCTGCAGCCAAGCTGGTGCCAAATGGATTGCTCTGCTTTCCTTTAGACCACACCAGCGAGGCTGAGAAGGGGGTCTTGGAAGTTGAGAGGTGGGGTCTTTGGGCAGCCCAGGGCCTCCATACACACTGCCAATTTGGTGCTGATAATGCAGCAAAAGCAACACAGGGGGCAGCGGTTACGAGTCATCAGTCTCTGGAGCCACAGCAGGCGCTGTGATTCCCCAGCAGTTTGACTTCACCCCCTGAGGCACATCCCATTGTCTCTCGAGACAGACTGAACAGTTCATCCCAATTTGAGTCAATTTTCTTAAAACATTACATTGAAATATAACGGTAGCAACAGAGTTCAGACCTGGCTTGAAGCTTCTGTAATGTTTTCAATTTTGTAATAGAAATCGCCACCACATTGTGAGTTGTATTTCTCCAGGGCAACCGCCAGTGGCTCCTTCAGTTCTGGGCTGTCTGTTGGAATACCTTGAGGGCAACCAGGACAAACAGCGCCAGAAAACCTTTTCTTTTCTGTAAGTAAACAAACAAACTAAGTAAAACATGTTAGATTTCATCAAAATCAAAATTTTCAAAATTTGGATAATTTTCAAAATGGAGACCTCGCTGCAGGCACCACGCATACATTGCGACTGAGCACATGCCACGACCACATTCTATTGTTTACAACAGAATGCTTCTTTCAAGCCTAATTTCAGCGGGGAGAGGTGAGGAAGCCCAGAGGAAGCTATAGAAGGCCTATGTGGGTGTCAGGTGCTGGTGGTGGTTGCTCGCGAGTAATCAGGCCGGACTCAGACCTGTCTTTTACAGGTTTTATTTGGTGCAAACTATATACAGTGCAGAAACACAAAGTTCATGTCCGTCCTAGTCGCTTGCAGATTCCGGGAGTGGCCCCTTCCGGTTTCTCCCCCAACATAAGAACTTAGACACACCAAATCTCCGCCTCCCCTCCTTACGTTTCACCCCTCTGCGTAAGCTGGGCGACGGAAACGGCGTGTCTGGCTGCTGGCGAGCTGGGCTAGGTGAGGAACTTGGGCTTTCAGTAGCATCTTTGAGCCCTCCCCTCACCTGGCTGTCCCCTTCCCCCTCCGTTCTACTGGAGGTGTGGCTTTCCCCACCGCTCGACGAGTGGCTGCTCCTCAGAAGCGTCGGAGGCTCCCTGTACCCCCCTGGCTCCCTCTCCAGTCCCGATGGCAGTCCCCTGACAGTGGGCATGGGCGCTGCTGCCATAGCTACGTCAAAGAGGCTACGCTTTGGTCTCCCATCTCCGCATTGTCCTAAGTAAGCTGAGACTGCACTCTGTCATCCGGTCTGTTTCTCACTTGTCTCTTTGGCCCATAGGGATTAATGCCAGGTCCCGTGTGACACAGCACTGTGGCCCAAACAGAGCCAAAAAGTGCCCTACCTTTTTTGCCCCCACGTAGAGACGATGAATACTAACTTCACTCCCCCCTCAATTTTTATAATACCGCAGTTACAAACCTCGAAGGATGCACTTCTGCTCAGCATGCACAATCTTCCCTTTCAAGTCCACAACGGCATCAACCACACAACTAGCTATATGCTGGAGGGGGGACAGAAAGCAAAAAGAAGACAAGGTGAAGTGGTCATTAAACCCCCAAAATAAAAGCAAATGCTGTGTGTTGGCCACTACATCTCAAGCTTTGCTCTTCTTTTTGATGTCCTGATGTGGTCCTCTTGGTTGAATTGGGAAAGGAGAAAGGGAATCCCCAGATGTTGAGGACATACCATACCTCCCTCCCCATTCCCATTCCTTTTTTAATATTCATAGGGCAGCAGGGATGGAAGGGAAATTCGATTCAGTTCACCCTCCCAAATTTTCAGTGTCTGAAATAGTACATGAACCAAAACACCACCTTCAAAATTCACACTTCTTTGAATTTTGCAATGCAGTTCTCCCGACAAGCAACATGCACAAAGCTGCATATACTAGGGCTAAGTGTGCTTAAAATAGATATATTACAAAGAATAACACACAAAATTGCATTAAATTAGGGGGAAATTGGTTTGCAAAAATAAGGTAATATTGTATACAAAACTGTACATGAGTAGAAACGGGCACTAAATTACTGATGAAATTTCATTAGTATTAAGCTCAGTTCTTGTAAAGGTAAAGGGACCCCTGACTGTTAAGTCCAGTCGTGGCTGACTCTGGGGTTGCGGCGCTCATCTCGCTTTATTGGCTGAGGGAGCCGGTGTACAGCTTCCGGGTCATGTGGCCAGCATGACTAAGCCACTTCTGGCAAACCAGAGCAGCGCACAGAAATGTCGTTTACCTTCCCGCTGGAGCGCTACCTATTTATCTACTTGCACTTTGACGTGCTTTTGAACTGCTAGGTTGGCAGGAGCAGGGACCGAGCAACGGGAGCTCATCCCGTCGCGGGGATTCGAACCGCCAACCTTTTGATTGGCAAGCCCTAGGCTCTGCGCCACCCGCATCCCTTGAGTTCTTGTAGTCAAATAGTAACCCATAGTTTAGAAGTTGAGCAACGGGCACCTCATTCCATTTTTCTGCCAAGGGTGGGACTTTAAGATCTGCTCAGTGTATGTTAGTCTCACACATATGGAGGGATGAATTGCAATTAATATACCCTCTCCCACCCTCTCATGACCTTGTTTCTGTTTCGGAGTTTTTTTGATGTCCATTGCTTCCCTCGAGGCTTAAGTTCAGCTGGGCGGTTCCTTAAGAAAGTTGGGTAGGCAATAGCCATAGCTGTTGGGGCGAGGGGGCGAGAACAGTACCATGCTTTCATTATGATAGGGGTTAGGGTTACTTGGCTAACAGCTCTTCCTATCCTTTCCCCTTTCTCATCTACCCCAGCAGTGGGGAACCTGAGAACCTCCAGCAGTTGTCGGACTCCAGCATCCATTAGCTACAGCCATCCTGGCTGATGGACAGGGATGATGGGGGTTGTAGTCTGGTGAGCTGCAGTTCCCCACGCCTGCTTTGCAGAGTCTCCAAACAATGTTCCTGATCCACATTCCCCCGATCCCCTGTAATCTGGCCTGGACCACTGATGGGGGAATTAGGAGGCAGAATCGCAGAGCAAGAACAAGCAAATCAGCTGTTCTTTCTAACTCAGAGACCTCTCTAACAATGCAGTAGCTAGTAAATTCCTAGCTGGAATATATATATATATCTCCCCACTCGAAACATCCCTCCTCTGAACTGCATTGCAGATATATATGCTTTAGAGGATCGTTTAACAACTTCCTTTTTATGGAAATATTTGCCGGGAGTTAAATTGGTTGCTGTCTTAATCTTTTTATTTCTTTTGGCAACTCTTCCAGCACAGCTCTCTTTGCCAAGAGGAGAAACAGAATGAATTAGACTGCAGTTTCCTGAAGTGCTTTTGGCTGCCCAGCCAAATATCCCCGGAGGAAGCTACCGTCTAGGAGCTAGACAGGACTTTAGTTCCCACTTTTGCTAGGATGTTGTTGCAGCCCCGGGATCCCACCAGACTGGTGTTGTTTTTGCAGGTGCGTTCTGCAACATGTCATTGATACTATAATAATGCATTAAAGGTGGATTTATACGGAAGCGTCCACACATCATTCTGCTTTATTGCTTGTTCAGTGATGCTAGCCTAACGTTACTGCAAAATTGCAATTTGGAGGGGCAATATTTTCAGTATAGCACAACAAAACCGGGGGTGGGGGGTTGGAGGTGGAACCAGAACACTTGTGGTCTGAAAAGATACAGGACTTCAGCAGGAAGCTATGGGGCATGTATGGATTAGAAACAAAACAGTATGTCCACCCTGAAACTTTTGCAAACAGTATTGAAATCTTTTTTTTAAAAAAATGTTTATGTTCTCAGGAAAATTTAACAGCATCTTACTGCTAATTTCTTCCCATGTGCACATTTTTGCAGGGAATGTCTCCTAATATACAGATTTCTGCAAAGCAATTTCCCCATGTGTAATGTGCTTTTGTATGTTATTTTCACAAATACATACATACATTTATGTGCACTCTTTTACCCTAGTATATGCATTTTTGCAGTGTTTTTTTCTGGGGGAGGGGGACACAGGGGTATGCACACCCCTAAACATTTTGTGAATCTTTGTACTTTTCTCCATTTCCTGTATTGATTTTTCCCGATTTGAACTATAAAATAGTGATTTTCTTGAGTCAAAATGAGACTACCCCTAAACATTTTTTAAAAAAGAAAAAAAGAACTGCATTTTTGTATACATCACTTGACTCTAGAATTGCTTTGCAAAATTCAGAGAAGTGTTAATTTCAGTATACGACTGTGTTTAGCTGCGCGTGTTGCTTCGGAAAGTGCTAATTTGGTAAGTTCGCTGTTAAATGTTGTGAACTTCACAGAGATCTACAGATAAAGAGCGGTGCAAAAAAATAATTAATAAAACAATAAATTAATTAATAAAAGAAATACCAGCTGAATTGAGTTTTTCCTTCGTCCCTAGGTATGGTTCAAGAAAAGAAAAAGAAATCCTTCCCTGAACTGGTCTGTCTGCCTGGCGTTTCTGTTCACAATCTCCATCATATCTTACAAAGGTTGAGAGTGAGGTTAGGGATGGAGGGCAACCTCAGGTACATCAAATGTTATCACATTTCTATGCACTCTATGTTTTTTCTGCTGGTTATATATAGTTCCATCTGTCTTTGTCCTCCTTCAGACTTATTTCCCAAATTCTGTGTAAATCAAATATGCACGTTGTATGCAATTTTCAAAAATGCTAATTTGTCCAATTTGTATGGTTCATTCATCCATTGGTTCATGTACGTTTGGTGATTCTAACATTTTGAGGTGGTTTTTTTGCACAAAATTCTGGAACCCTTCTTTATTCCAGAATAAACAGAGAGGTTCACTTACGCCTTGAGGAAGGGCTTTGCATTCTGCAGTCAAATCTGTAAATTCAGCCTTGGAACAATTTGTCTCTCTGGCCAAATACTCAAAATTATACTTCCATCCAGCCACCACCTGGAAGAAACGTTTAGGAGAGGTTGTAAATGACTCACAAAAGTTCCCTTACAGCTCAAGGGAGATGGAGGTTCTGCTGAGCTACTGGGCTGGAGTTCTCAAAGTCACAAGGGGCAATGAAACCTCTTCAGGCTGGGGAAGTGAATGTCTCTTCCCATGCTGGGCCTTCTGACGCAGTGGGGACCATTGGGGGTGGCTCTGTGGGCAATTCCCACTCCTCCCATAGTTTTTGCTCCAAGTCCACAGTCTTGCTGGAACAAATCTTGGGTTGGGGCAACTCGCTAAAATGTTTTAAAATGTTCTAATTTTGGCTCCTCTGTTTCATTTTTGTCGGGTTGGTGTTGGTTAAATGTTTACCGTATTTTTCGCTCCATAGGGCGCACCGGACCATAGGGCGCACCTAGTTTTTAGGGGGTGAATTAAAGGGGGGAAAAATTATTTCCCCCTCACCAGCCCCAAAGAGCAAAAAAGCCAAGACAGCTAGGGGGATCCATCCCGCTCGCTGTCTTGGCTTCCTCTTTAGCCGCGTGCAACCTCTCCAGCCGGGAGAGGCTGCACGCAGCTTTGGCAGAAGCTAAGACAGCGAGCAGGATGGATCCCACTAGCTGTCATGGCTTCGTTTTTAGCCGTGGGGCTAGGGCGGGGGAAGCCCGAGCTTCCCCCATCCCCAGCCACCAGAACAGGTCCGGGAGCGGCGGCAAGGTTGCCCGCAGCCTTGCCTCCACTCCTGGAGCTTGCGGGGCTGGGGGCGGGGGAAGCCCGAGCTTCCCCCAACCCCAGCCCCCAGAACAGGTCGGGGAGCGGCGGTCCCTTCTCCCTCCTGGGGAAAAGCCCGCAAGAGCCGTGCGAAGCTTGTGTGCGGCTCTTGGGGGCTTTTCCTGCCTGCCTCTCCCCTGAATTCGCTCCATAGGACACACAGACTTTTCCCCTTAGTTTTTAAGAAGGAAAAAGTGCATCCTATGGAGCGAACAATACGGTAGTTGAGGTTGGTGGTTACTTTAATTTGGGTATAACTGTAAACGGTCTACTATTATTATCACTATTGTTGTTATTATTGTAATTGGTTTCTATTGATTTATTGGTCTGTTGCTTGTATAGGATATTTTGTTTTTAATGTTTGATGTTATGTCACACACACACATATACACACACACAGTCGTACCTTGGAAGTCAAACGGAATCCATTCTGGAAGTCTGTTCGACTTCCAAGACATTCGGAAACCAAAGCATGGCTTCTGATTGCCTGCAAGAAGCTCCTGCAGCCAATCAGAAGCTGCGGAAGCCCCGTCAGACGTTCGGCTTCCAAATGAACGTTTAAAAACCAGAACAGTCACTTCCGGTTTTGTGGCATTCGGGAGCCAAAACATTAGAGAACTAAGCTGTTCAAAAACCAAGGTACGACTGTATATGTTGTAAGCTGCCCACAGTGGCTGGTGAAACCCAGCCAGATGGGCAGGATATAAATTTAAAAATTTAAAATTTATTATTATTATTATTATCCCCTGAAGAGGGTGAGGCAGACCCTGAGGTCATGACACCAGCGTATGGAGACCCAGATGATGTCAAGGGGCTCATGACATTAGGTTCCCTCCACCCCAGACATATACAAACCTGCCGCTGGGCTTTCACTATCTCTCCAGCTTCAAAAAGGTTTGGCATTCCGCTCTGGTTGTTATGTAGCTGTATGGCGTGTCTCAAAATGGGCAGCAACTCCAAAATCTTGGTGGATATGGATTGCCAGCAGCCTAGGCATCCGGCATGCACCCTGGTCACCTTGTCTGGGACTGAAGAACAAGCAAAACAAGAACAGCACTATACCAGCTTCGGTAAGCTGGTACAATGCAGAAAGAAAGAAATTTCCTGGGGGGAATAGTGGTTGAGGTAAGACATTCACAGTAGATGAACAACATTAAGAAAAACGTTCAACTCTCTTCCCTCAGTGCCGTGATCCCAGTCTAATTGTGGGTGCTTTTAATCAAAATTTAAATAGAAGCGAGAGCCCACTTCTCCAAAATGTAGGGACCCTCCAAACCTCCCTTTTATTGCACATTCATGCTGATTTGCACTCATGATGGTATCTCGGTGGTCATACGTCACCCCACTTTTGCACCTGCAAAGCCTTAGGGGTGAGAAAACTGCTTAACATCCAATCAATGCTTAACTTGCAATAGGTGCACATCCTACAAGGTCCTGCTGAAATCGTGTGACATTTCATATTGCAAACTTTCCGGCTTTGCCCTGCATTTGTTGCGCTTATAGTGCCTCCTGACAGCAGGAGTGTGGTAGCTTTCAGGAATCATAGCAGAAGAACTAATGATGCAGTATCAACCGACCATTAATGTATTATAATTATTGAGTCAGGAACATGTTGCAAAATACAGCTGCCATAGAACACCAGTCAGAAGGACCCCTTTGTACAGTACAGCTATAGTCCTGCGGAACAGAATGAGCATGTGGAAACACTGCTTTTGTTTCATTTTGTTTGCTGTTTTGTTATTCTGCCACCTTGGGCTCCTATGGGAGGCAAGGGAAAAGAAATACTACTATTCCTTTTTGGTGATCACTCGTAGCCGAGTAAGATTGTCTTCCATAAACACGGTTTTAACAACGAGTCCGTAAGTGACTGTGGAGGCCAATTCTGGATCCACACGTCCTTCCACAGTGTGGACATTGGTTCCCCAGCAGGAGTTGATCACGGTGTGGATTTGCCAAGCGTGCCTCCCTCTTAGTACATTTCTCACTTGCGTCCTGAGTTTGAGTGTCTTCAAAGCCCATGACAAATTGGTAAAGGCTGTTCTCCAACTGGAGCTCTCTCAGGCCAGTGTTTCCCAGTTGTCAGTGTTTATACTACATTTTTTTAGATTTGCCTTGAGAGAGTCTTTAAACCTCTTTTGTTGACCACCAGCATTACACTTTTCATTTTTAAGTTTGGAATAGAGTAGTTGCTTTGGAAGATGATCATCAGGCATCCACACAACATGACCAGTCTAACGAAGTTGATGTTGAAGAATCATTGCTTCAACACTGGTGATCTTTGCTTCTTCCAGTACTATTATTTCGCCTGTCTTCCCAAGTGATGTGTAAATTTTTTTGGAGACACTGTTGATGGAATCTTTCGAGGAGTTGGAGATGGCGTTTTTAAGTGGTACTACTACTACTAATAAATTTATTTATGCCCCACCTTTTTAGCTGACAGGGACTCAAGGCAGCTTACAGATAATAAAAACACAGGAGGTGAAGGACCAGAGGAATGTAGTCAAAGGCAGAGTAGGTCTGAGCACTGTACACAAATAGTCTATCACTGGGCTTGAACATGGCAATTTTTAATTTCATTAATGCTGTAGCATTAATAAAACTGGCAATCTCCCCTTCTCTTGGTCCCCATGGCCATGCGAATTCATCCAGCTATTGACAACTGGGGTGCCATTTGAATAAAATATTGTGGGGGCCCATGACACAATGCACCCCCCCTTTGAATGGAAATGTCCCAAAACTTGGGAAGGCGGCCCCTTCAAATATTTTATTGTGGGAGTTGAAGCCCCTATGGTCCCTAGGAATTGGCTCCTGTGATTGACAAGGCACCCTGAACATAGCAAATCTTATTCAATAGATTTGGAGGGTACTTCTAGTTTTTACATTTCTTCAGATACAACGGGGAACTTTCCCAGACTTCGGAATCAGAGCTGTATTTTCTGGTGGTGCACAGCGCATGTTAGATTTCAGCTTTCACAAAGGGGCCAGAAAGTGTCCCTGCAGAACGCATACAGCTACCATTTAACAGTGACAACTAGGTGTCACCATTGCCTTATAAATGTGCTTGAGAACGAAGTTAGAGGACTGGCTGGTAGGTAAAAATAAAGCCAGCCAGCCATTCGCAGAAAGGA
The DNA here is from genome assembly GCA_034642415.1 of Podarcis siculus. Classification (NCBI taxonomy): domain Eukaryota; kingdom Metazoa; phylum Chordata; class Lepidosauria; order Squamata; family Lacertidae; genus Podarcis; species Podarcis siculus. The sequence goes on along the minus strand of JAXCMG010000046.1, from coordinate 5,803,468 downwards.
GCTTAGCTAAGGTGCTTGCAATCAGTTCAGGTTCTCAACAATCGGGGATGCATTTGCACAGGCGCTACAACATAACTTGCCACAGCGCTGCCACGCAAAGCTGGAGTTGCAGCTCCAAGTTCAGTGCTAAATGGCTTTAACAAGCCATATTGCAAATCCTCAGGCCTCATACACATCCGACGGGCATCAATCCTTCAGGTCTGGGCACTGCCCCCTCACATGTGTCCATCTGAGAATTTGGTAAGCTTCTGCCTCAGTTGTTCAGTCCTGCCAGCCTGGCCTTCAGTTCCTAGCCTTGTTTCTTAATTACCTCAATAAACCATAAATCTAAATGAAGTATGTACATGGTGGGAAATATTAATGGGGGTCTTAGCCAGGCTTCCTTCTGCCTCATGGTAAGTACTGGTAGCATATATGTCTCAAATATATTCATACACACACAAACCCCTTCAAATACATGGACCTATTGGCTGAATATCTCCATGTGGCCCATTTCTCAATTCCTATCTTGCTCCACACGTACTAAAGTAACCCATCACGAAATGGGCTCCTTTTAATTTAAGTAAATAGCATCTTAAAAAGCAGAGACATCACCTTGCTGACAAAGGTCCATACAGTTAAAGCTATGGTTTTCCCAGTAGTGATGTATGGAAGTGAGAGCTGGACCATGAAGAAGGCTGATTGCCAAAGAATTGATGCTTTTGAATTATGGTGCTGGAGGAGACTCTTGAGAGTCCCATGAAGAAGATCAAACCGCTCCATTCTTAAGGAAATCAGCCCTGAGTGCTCACTGGAAGGACAGATTGTGAAGCTGAGGCTCCAATACTTTGGCCACCTCATGAGAAGAGAAGACTCCCTGGAAAAGACCCTGATGTTGGGAAAGATGGAGGGCACAAGTAGAAGGGGACAACAGAGGACAAGATGGTTGGACAGTGTTCTCGAAGCTACCAGCATGAGTCTGACCAGACTGTGGGAGGCAGTGGAAGACAGGAGTGCCTGGCGTGCTCTGGTCCATGGGGTCACGAAGAGTTGGACACGACTAAATGACTAAACAACAACAAAATAAAACCAAGCTTGGGGCTTTCATCCTTTCCTGGGGAGCATTTATTTGCATTTATCAACATGGACCATTCTTCTGCCCATTCCTAGCCACTGTTTTCCTATTCAGTCAGTCTACTGTGTGCTAACTTAAAAGTACTGCCTACCAGTAATGTTAGTGCATTTCTGCAAAACGTTCGAATGTTCGGCGGAGTCGTCGATGTGAACTTCAGCTTTACACTCTCCGGAGTCCTACAAGGAATGAGAAGGACAACGATTAGTGTTTACCAGACATAAAATTCCTCTTCCCTGGTAGTTACGCTGTTAGTTACCGCTAGAACTGTACTGCAAAATTTGAAGATATGCAAAATTCTGAGCAATGCAGGCCTGGGATTCTTTGGGAAGAAGGGCAGGATAGAAACTTGATACAAGATGGAAAGGGAAGCAGTGATGACCAAAGAAGATTGGCAAACCAAGTTAATGGACTATGCTAAAATGGCGAAATTAACTGGAAAGCTCAGAAATCAAGATGACAAGAAATTTAAAAAAGAATGGGAAATGTTTATTATATATTTGCAAAAGTATTATAAACAGGTTAATGTATTGGCAGCATTTTAAGAACACTTGTAATTATAGAGATAGTATAGGAAATTTGAGATAAAAAATAATTTGGAGTAGAAACGATATGCAGCTGAAAAGAAAAATTTAAGGAACGGGGTATGTGTGTGTCATGGGATTCGGAGAATCCCATTTTATGGAATTGATATTGTTTTCATGTATATTTTTCTTTGTTGTTGTATTCATTATTGCTTGTTTTTATTTTTGTTATTTTTGTTGAAAATTTAATTTAAAAATTGTTAAAAAAGAAACTTGATACATAAAGGAATACCTGAAGAAGAACAATTAAGGCTTTGCAAGGTCCCTGACTCAGATCAAGCTCTCAAATCAGTTAGTGCTAATTACGGTTTTAAACTCTGATTAAACTTGTGGTCAGGAGTGGGGCAGGGGAGGAAGATGTGGCTTCACTTCCCCCACTCACAACTTTAATTACAGTTTTAAGCTGTGGTCTAAACCACAGAGCCTAGGACTTGCCGATCAGAAGGTCGGCGGTTCGAATCCCTGCAACGAGGTGAGCTCCCATTGCTCTGTCCCTGCTCCTGCCAACCTAGCAGTTCGAAAGCACTTCAAAGTGCAAGTAGATAAATAGGTACTGCTCTGGCGGGAAGGTAAACGGTGTTTCCGTGTGCTGCTCTGGTTCACCAGAAGCGGCCTAGTCATGCTGGCCTCATGACCCAGAAGCTGTCTGCGGACAAACACCGGCTCCCTCAGTCAGTAAAGCGAGATGAGCGCCGCAACCCCACAGTCGTCCGCGACTGGACTTAACGGTCAGGGGTTCCTTTACCTTTACCTTTTAAACACATGGTTGGGTAGGGTTGCCATATTTCAAAAATTGTTGAGCTTCTTTGGGTGATTTTAAGTTTTTGGAGCTGTTTCTGCTTTTCCCACCGCGTTGCCGTACACCTGGGTTTTCCCTGACATTTTGCCGATTCAGCAAAATTCCCCCTTGAGGCCATTTTTACATCCAAAAACCAGGACATGTCAGGAATTTTCCTGACGTATGGCAAGCCTATGATTGGGAGCTGGGAGGCGAAGATGGAGACACTGTAGATCTCCTTCCTCCTTCCTCCCTCCACTGCAGAGAGCAGGATCATACCTTCCAATCACCAGCTGGTGAATAGAGGGTTCAATCCTGCTGGGTGTTGCTTTGCCAGTTCCCTGCGGCAAACACTGCAGAGGCTGTTTGTCTCTTCTTCTCCCCTCCCACCCAACTGCCCTGCCTTTTGGCAACCCCAGGTGACTGATCAAAAGCCATCTCAACTGGATTCAGCCCAGATCAACCTGATCTGGTGTGGGATTAGGGCTTCAGCTGAATTAGGGGCAGAGCCCTAATAATTACACTCCAATCTGTGCATTAGTTTAGGCTACTAGACATGACAGCTATTCTCTGCCTCCACGGTTGGAGGCAGTAATGCATCTCAACAGCAGTTGCTGGAAGCTGCAAGAAGGGAGATTGTTCTTCTGCTTGCGTCCTCCTTGCATGTTTTCAGTAGGCACCTGGTTGGCCATTGTAAAAACAGAATGTTGGACTAGATAGGCCATTGGTTTATCCAGCAGAGTCTTCTTCTATTCTTATGGCAGCTAGACTGGTGTCTGGGAGCGGCTGCCAAGACCATATAACACTGGTCCTGAAAGACCTCCATTAGCTCCCAGTACGTTTCTGAGCACAATCCAAAGTGTTGGTGCTGACCTTTAAAGCCCTAAACCAGGCTTCCTCAACCTCAGATGTTTTGAGACGACAATTCCCATCATCCCTGACCTCTGGTCCTGCTAGCTGGGGATCATGGGAGTTGTAGACCAAAAACATCTGGAGGGCCGAGGTTGAGGAAGCCTGCCCTAAACGGCCTTGGCCCAGTATACCTGAAGGAACGTCTCCACCCCCATTGTTCAGCCCGGACACTGAGGTCCAGCAGCGAGGGCTTTCTGGCGGTTCCCTCCCTGAGAGAAGCAAAGTTACAGGGAACCAGGCAGAGGGCCTTCTTGGTAGTGGTGCCTGCCCTGTGGAACACCCTCCCACCAGATGTCAAGGAAATAAAACAACTATCTGACTTTTACAAGACATCTGAAGGCAGCCCTGTTTAGGGAAGTTTTTACTTTTTGATGTTTCATTGTGTTTTAATATTCTGTTGGAGCCACCCAGAGCAGCTGGGGAGACCTACCCAAATGGGTGGGGTATAAATAATAAATTATTATTATTATTATTATTATTCATGTTGGGTCATTTTTGTTTAAAAAAGTGGACTGAATAAAAATCTTTCCCCATCTCTAGTTGCCGTTGACTTTTAACTGATGTTTCAAAATTATTCTATGGCCCTCTATTTTATTATTGTTTCAGGCTGTGTTCAAACATCGCCTCAGTTGCCTTCAGGCAGACAGTGTGTAAATGGAAAACTAGGTGAATAATTTAGCGTTGATATTTGAAGCTGATTTAGCCAACTCCTTCTTTGGAAACTATCATTTGTTAATGTTTTCATCCAGAACTAATCCAAGCAGGTGTTCTTTACCCAAAACGATATCCTGAGGTGATATCGTGTGATTTGTTTCCGAAAAGGATTAATCTCACGTTGAAAGTCAGTTGAAAGCACGTGATAAAGGAAAATTGATCATATAATGGAGCAATGCTGCAAATGTGGGGTTTTTTTATCCATTGTGGGCGGCTTCATTTATTTATTTATTTTAAAAGATTAATGTTTGCTGGAGAACTGCTTAACGAATGAATGACAAAGTACTTTGAAGCAGGGATAATCTTGCTTAGTTATTTGAAAAAAAAAACCTGTGTGGATGTAGTCTGATGTAGTGCTAATGGCGAATATATTGATCCCTGTAAAGATGGAATTAGCATGGAAATGAATCTCTGGGTTTTTCAGCAGTAAATATATCAATAGTAGCACCGCAATCTAGCAGTTGGTAGGATTTTTTTTGCTCATGCGGATCAGCTTTCTGATGTACACAAGCCCTTATTCCACACTGAGCTTCCCTTAGGCATCTGATTGGCCAATGCAAGGAGAAAAAGCTAGACTAGATGGGCCTCTGGTCGGATCCAGCAAGTGCTTCTCTTCCGTTTCCATCTTGGATACTGCTGTTATGTCTATTGACATTAGGTATGTGTCCTTCGGACGCTTGTGAGTTGTACATACAAGCAAAGGGTCATACACACTGTAGCTTGCATGCTTGGGCAACCAACACAATTTCATCATTTGAATCCCTGCTAAAGATGTCGGTGCGACCTGTACCCAGAGCACAGTTCTCCCATGTTCTGTGTAAAGCATTTCCACATGGGCATTCCTGCATGTTGGGATATTTCCGGGGAGACGGGGGCACCAGGCAGGCCCCCAGCTTGCTCCGGACGATCACCGGTCTCCCGTGGAACAGCATCAGTCAGTCAGCGACACGAGCCTCAGATACGTTCCGAGACCTGTGCACACTCTGTCAGCAGAGTGTATAAATCATCCACAACGGAAGAGGCAGACAGAGAGAGTTGTGCAAGCATCATTTACAGCATTTATTCAGCGTAGTCCAGGAACAAAGGAAAACATGACTGCTTGCCTTCGTGTCCAGCAAAAACAGCCGCATAGCAAAAGCAACACACAACGGAAGTTCCCAGCAGACAGTGCTGGCAGTAAACAGGCATGTGACACACAAACACCGTTTTAAGGTGGAATGGAACTATAGCCTAACACTGCCTACCCTCCAACACCCCGCTGATCAAAATTGGGACGCTTGGTTTTTTGGTCTCCAGTTTCCGCGGAAACCAGAGGATTCCCTCGAGAACATGAGACACCCGAAAAACGAGAGCCCTTTGGCCCGGCACTCTGGCGCAGATCAGCTGACTTGCACCACAGCATGAGACCAAAATAAAAATAAAAATGGGCGTCTTTTGGTTTGATCCAATCAGCAATCGGGACTGTTGAGGGGTATGCTCCTGTGTCTGTTGCCCTCTCCTGTAGCACCTTCCCACCACATTTGTGCTAAATTATACATACATTTTAGAGAGAAAATATAGATACTTACTCCCTCCGATGATAGCATGAACTCGCAGTTTTGCCAGGGAGTCGCATCTCCAGCAACGCAAGAGGTTTTCTTTAGCTGATATGTCACAACGTAATTTTGGCCTGGGCCTGGCTGAAGAAAACATTTATGTAAGTGCTCATTGTGTAAGTGAGCCAGGAAGATCGTTTTCAGAAGGATTTCTTAATGACTTATTCATATGTGCAGCATTTTAAATGAGGCCTATTCCCCAGGATCATAAATGACCAGGTTTTTTTCTGCTGGAAACCCATTTTTCTAAAAGTGTGCAAGAAATTTTGTTTGGTAGACAGTGTATTCTCAGCTTGCTTTCTTTTTTTACATTTTAAATGCTTCTGTTCAGAATACTTCAGTGCTTTTGTTCAACCAGTGGTAGACAAATTGAAATTACTACACCTAAATATCCAAAGAGGGAGTTGCATAGTAAAATGAATATTTAAATCAACTTTTTACATGGGGCCCTTCAGATGTTTTCGACCACTGATCTCCTCATCCCTGACCATTGGGCCATGCTAACTGGGGAAGATGGTCCTAGAGTCTAAAAAAACCACATGGCTTCAGTTTGAAGGAGGTTGATAAAGACTTTCCCAATCAAATTAAATACCAAAATAGAATTACCATATATCAAACACATACCCTATACCGCTACCCTTGGATCAGTATTCATGAAAATTAAGTAAATACCCCACTTGAGTTCAGGAAGCTCCTGCAGCCAATCAGAAGCTGTGCCTTGGTTGTTGAACAGTTTCAGGAGTCGAATGGACTCCTAGAATGGATTAAGTTCGAGAACCAAGTTTAAATTGTTGTAACCTGCATTGGGACCCTGATGGTGAAGGGTCCCACAAACCACCTTCTTTTTCTCGTCCCCTCTATTGCTTCTTTGCAAACCCCCACCTGCCATCTGCTCTAGAGGGTTGGGGGGATCCTCCAGAGCAGATCTTGGGTGTGCAAGAGGACTTGCAGGTGGAAGAAGTATCCAAAACCCTTTTATCATTATTTTCCGCAAGCCTAATCTGGACATACGATTCAGTCGCCTCTGCTTGTTTCGAAGGTGCTGCCGATTTCATCTGTGTTTTAAGCTCGTGTCCAGCTCGGTTTTACTCAAAGAAAACTCACTGAAAATAATGTGCCCGAGTTGTGTGCCACAGTCAAAACCAGCAGGACTTATAGACGATTTCTCTTAGTAAGCTTGAAGTTGTCTGCGGTTCAGCAGGGGGTGGGGTGGTGGGAGCACCGATAGCAGCTCCCATTCTGTTCATAGAATCGTAGAATGCAGCACGTCATCAAATTCAAAATGTACCCACTGGTCCAAAAATGTTGGTGCCCCCTGCTGTAAGGCCTAGTTTTTTGAAAATGGCAAATGAAGTGATAAACCTGTGTTTAGGTAGCCCCATTGCATGTGGGGGAATCTTATAGCCTGATGCTAAATCACTTTGGAATGCCTTATGGGAAGCAATTTGCAGATGAAATAAATAATATACGCTTCTCTTTAAAGAAAAATAAAAATTCCTCTACACATAAGAAAGAAGATGACAGCACATGTCAAATCGTAGCATATATCAGATGTATTCAGATATCTCTTGAAGGTTTTATTGTTTTGCCTGGTAATTCCCGGGCACTTAAGATCAGAGCCCATAATTTCTGAATTCTTGTTTTTAGCTATATCTGTCTGTCTATCATCTATCTATCTATCATCTATCTATCTATCTATCTATCTATCTATCATCTATCTATCTATCTATCATCTATCTATCTATCTATCATCTATCTATCATCTCTCTCTCTCTCTCTCTATCTCTCTATCATCTATCATCATCTATCACCTATCACCTATCACCTATCTATATCTATATCTATCTATCTATCTATCTATCTATCTATCTATCTATCTATCTATCATCTATCTATCTGATGTTGTTTTTATTATGTGTCATTTGTATACCACGTACAGATTTTTTAAAAAATATTAAGCACTTTAGAAATGCTTCAAATAAATATTTTTTTTTGCTTTCACAACAGGACTTTCCCTTTATGTCCTCTCTCTGTGCCCTCTCCCCAAATCTGCTCCAGAGGGTCCCTCAATCCTCTGGAACAGATTTTGATTGTGCATAGGGGGAGCTGTGTGGGAGAGGAGTTGCACAAGCAGAAGTGGGTTGCACGTGTGAAACGGCAGAATCGGCCACAACACCCAGACTCATTAACTCAACTGCAGTAATTTGTGCCGAGTGAACACAGAAGCAACAGAATGAAACTGGACCCAGCACACTGCTGTGTTTCTCTGCTACGTGCCGTGAAACAGCCCTTTCAGCTAAGCATTCTTTGAACCGTTGTCCGCAAGCTGCAAAGCAGAGCAAACATTTCATAAATGAAAGGTAACTGATGGGAATATTTAACCTCTGTAAACAAAGCCAGCTCTTCAGCCGGCGTGTTGTGAACTTTCCAAGCAGAAGACTTGTTCCAAATTCTGCTGCGGTCGACGCACTGTGTGATCTACAGCTGCATCCAGACTTGCACTTGCCCCACCGCAACATCAATATTTGGCTCCTTTGATAAAGCTACGTGCTGTTTTCTCCTACGATGGCGAGCCCTACCCACTGTGCATGAAACCAGAGTGACACCGGTCTCTTGTATAAGCAAGCTTTTATGCCTACTTAGTCCATCAATAATAGATGGGTTTGAACGATTCATTTAAGAAATGCCAGCAGAGCAGCAATGCCTATATTCTAGAATAAATTAAGGATGGATGGATAGATAGATGATAGATATAGTGGTACCTCAGGTTAAGTACTTAATTCGTTCCGGAGGTCCGTTCTTAACCTGAAACTGTTCTTAACCTGAAGCACCACTTTAGCTAATGGGGCCTCCTGCTGCTGCTGCTGCGCTGCTGGAGCATAATTTCTGTTCTCATCCTGAAGCAAAGTTCTTAACCTGAAGCACTATTTCTGGGTTAGCGGAGTGTGTAACCTGAAGCGTATGTAACCTGAAGTACCACTGTATTCTATCATCTTCACCTGCCAGTCAAGCTTTGTAGGAATTGAGCCACATCTCCAGTTTTTTGCTACTAAAATTCTAGCCGCCATAGCTGCATACATAAAGATGGTTCTAAAGTTGTTTTGGATTTCAGTGGACATGACGCCTAATAAAAAGGCTTTGGTTTTTTTAAAAGGTTAAATTAAATATCTTTTTGAGTTCATTGTATATTATATCCAAAAAATTCTCGTATCCTCACACAGTCCCACCACATGTACATGAAGGTACCATCCTCCTTTTTAAATCCCCAACAAACATTTGAGGGTTTTTTATACATTTTGGCCAGTTTGCCAATATAACTTCAATTAATAATAATAATACAGTGGTCCCTCCGGTTGCTAATGGGTTCCGGAGGTCCGGTCAGATCCCGAGGTTTCTGCAACCTGAGGACCGCTTCTGCGCATGCGCGCATGGTGAAACCTGGTCAAATACTTCCGGGTTTGCCGCTTTCACATCCTGAAGATTACGTAACCAGAGGGTTACATAACCGGAGGTACTACTGTAATAATAACAATGTAATCTGGGCCTAGAGCGGAGGCAGTAGTGGATGCTGATGCTCACCTGACCTTTAACTGGTCACACTGATGCCTTAGAGGAGGAGAGGCAGCAATGAGATTGACACTGGAGCCAATCTGGCACGTCTTGCCATTATACTTGGACCATGCCACCCTCCCTGCTGCCTTGCCCTCCCCTCCTTCTTGCCACCCTAGGCTCCTTCAGGAGGAAAGATGGAATATAATGCTAAAACTAAGTACTGCCTCCCGGTAAACAGCAACCATGCAACTTATGGGTGGCCCTTTGAGCACTGCCATCCCACCCCACAATCCTCAGCTACCGAGTGGAGGTATTAATCAAATTGTGAGAGGTGCTTAAAAAAAGGACTAAAGGTTTAGAAAAAGACAAAACTGGGTAAGCAGCCCTCCACCTTGCTGGGGAGTGGTGTTCCCGGGATTTCTGGCTTTTGCGTACTTGCATGGACCCACGGAACCGGACCCTCACGTAAGTTCCAAGTTAACTGTGTAAAACTCTGTGGGTGAACACTTTCTGAAGTCCGGCATGAGCTCTATGCAGAGATAATTATTAATACAATTGAAATATTCACTAAACGGAGTCCTAATTGGTGCTCATTTAATTTTATACTAGTTAGAGTGCTTCAATATTAAGGAGAGAGAGAACTATATGAGAGCAATGATGATAGGAGAGAGAAAATTAGAACTCCTGACTCATGAGCAATGTCCCCTCCTGCAACTGATCCCATTGATTTGTAGGAAATGTCTTCTTGTAGAACAAATTAATAGTCCTTGCATGACAAGATTAATAATCAGAGATGATTTTTCTGCTGTTCCAGAGTTTACTTACTGTTTTGCTGGCATCCAGGACTACACTGAGTGCATATTTGTTCCCACTAGCTATGCCTCGATTCAATTCCTTCAGGGCTAGATCCACCGCGTTGAAGACCCCAGGATCATCACAGTCTACCTTCTGGCCTTGGAGAGGGCTGGCCTGGCAGCAGCAGAAGGCGAAGGCTAACAGAATGAAGAGTCTCATGTCCAGGCGAGGAAGAAGGTCCTGGAACCTGGGGAGAGGAAAAGGGAGAGAAAAGACTCTCCAAAAGCCTGCCTGGGAAATGCCTTGCCGTGGAAGACTGGAACAGCCTTCTTTTGATTTAAGGTAATCAAGCAAAAGCAGAAAGAGGGCAGGAGGGCTTGATGGACTCTTGTCGCTTCCTGTGTACAGTGCAAACAACCTTTTGGGTTTATCCAAACATCTGCTGTTTTCTTTTTAAAGAGGCAGCTCTGCACTGTGATGACACCACGTTTGTTCACCTGCCGCTCTGGTTACAGGGCGAACCTCAGGATGTCAGGGTCAGAACAAAGATTACCAGTTCTAGGTCATGTTTTGTACGCCCTAGAACATTCTGCAGTCTTATGGTGAATATGACGATTTCAAAACTTAGATGCATACAGAGAAAGCTGAGGTGGAACCTCAGGAAAACAAACCAAGAGGCCCTCTTCCAGCCCCCAAAGGGGACCTTTCCCCCCTCTGTAACACCATCCTTCAGAGAATGCAAGTTTGCCAAGGAGGTGAGAACCAAGAAAATGACTTAGGGGAGAGATGCAGGTCCCTGGCTGCATAGGCAGTCATTGTGGGATGCTTTGCCCTGAGATACACACCTGGTACCTGTTTACCTTGGCATTTGCTTGTTTATTTCACTAAAATTTGAAGGCTGCTTGATTGCAACAAAACTTCTGAGTGGTTTATAATATTACAATGATCAATAAAACCAGTTTGTTTAAAATGATTAAAAAACAAACTAAACTAAAAGCATTTAAAGATAATTGAAATTAACAGCAAAAGAGATTAAAACACCTCTCCACGTAGGCCGACAATGTTTCAAGCAGGTGCCAAAAAGAGTAAAGGGGAAGGCACCTGCCTGTTTTCAATTGGCAGGGAGTTCCAAAGTGTAGATGCAGCTGCAGTAAAGTACGGATTACTTAAAACTGCAGAATGAATATTTGCACCTGTAAGAGTGCCAATTCTTCAGATCAAAGCAGTTGCACGGGCCTATATGGGTAAGGCAATCTCACAAGTAAGCTGATCCCCAAATGTGAAGGGCTGTATATACGAAGAAGCAATACAGTGGTACCTCGGGTTAAGTACTTAATTCGTTCTGGAGGTCTGTTCTTAACCTGAAACTGTTCTTAACCTGAAGCACCACTTTAGCTAATGGGGGACTCCTGCTGCCGCCGCACCGCCAGAGCACAATTTCTGTTCTCATCCTGAAGCAAAGTTCTTAACCCGAGGTAATATTTCTGGGTTAGTGGAGTGTGTAACCTGAAGCGTATGTAACCTGAAGCGTATGTAACCCGAGGTACCACTGTAGTAGCAACTTGCTGCAGAAGACAGAATTGGAATTCAAGATCAGCTTAACAGATTGGAGAACTGGGCCCAAACTAACAGAATGAATTTCAGTGTAAGGTTCTGCACTTAGGCAAGATAAAACCACCAGCACAAATACAAGAAGGGAGACACTTGACTTGCCAGGAGTACATGTGAAAAGGATCTAGGGATCTTAGTAGAACACAAACTTAATATGAGTCAACAGTGTGATGCAGTGGCGAAAAAAGAGAGAAAACCATAGGCTATTCTAGGCTGCATCAACAGAAGTATAGTGTCCCGATCAAGGGAAGTCATAGTAATGCTCTTTTCTGCCTTGGTCAGACCCCACCTAGAATACTGTGTCCAGTTGTGGGCACCACAATTTAAGAAGGATATTGATAAGCTGGAATGGGCGCAAAGGAGGGCAACCAAGATGATAAAAGGTCTGGAAACCAAGGCTTATGAGGAACAGTTGAAGTTGCTGGGTATGCTTGGCCTGGATAAGAGGAGACTGAGAGGAGATATGATAGCCATCTTCAAATATCTAAAGGGTTATCATATGGAAGATGGAGCGAGCCGTCCCGGATTCTGAACTCACCATCTGACGACCTTCTTCATGTGCCTCCTTCACGTGAGGTTCAGAGGGTGGCAACATGAGAACTGGCCTTCTCTGTAGTGGCTCCCCATCTATGGAATGCTCTCCCCAGGGAGGTTTGCCTGGAGCCTTCATTATATATATTTAGGTGCCAGGTGAAAATGTTCCTCTTCAGCCAGACCTTTGGCTGATTAATATTCTACAGGCTTTTAAATGTGGGAAGGGTGTGTGTGTTATTGTTGTGCTGTTTCATTTTATTTATTCTCACGTTTTCATCCTGTATTTTATTCCATGAACTGCCCCAAGATCTTATGATGAAGGCTGATATATAAATTTAATAAAAACCAACAAACCAAACATAGGTTTTCTGCTTGAGACATACCTTAGGAAGACTCTTTCCACAAATGCTCATTCCCTCTCAAAATAAAAGAAACTGCTTTGTGTATAGAGATGTTTTATTTTTCACTATTGAAGGCCGTGGAGCTATGTAGTTACGGAAACACTTTGGCTTAATGGGAATGTGTTTCATTGCGGATACAAAGACAAAAGGCCCGGCCGATCATACTTGGGCTTCCCTGGGCAGGATTTTGATTCTGAATCAGCTTCTGGGAATGGCTGCAGTGCTGGTTTCTGGCGAAGGCCTTTGCCGCACAAAGGCGGCCCCCTGTGGCCTCTCTGCTGACTGTCTGGGCCGCCAAAGAAGTCTGCCCCAGGAACTTGGAGGACATTGTTTGGACTCGCAACTGGGATGTAGTAGACCGACCCGGCTTTGCTGCCATGGAAGGGGTGGTGGTCTTCAAAGGAACTGTGCTCTTCAGAGGATCCTCCTCCTCTTCTCCCAGCTGACCTCATACGACACCTGGGGCCGTGACAGCGCTTGTGGTGGTCGCTATGCCTACGAACCCGCTGATTTGGGGGAGATGTGGGGCGATCGTCGGGGACATCAGGAGGGGGCGGAGGATGGCAAAGAGGCCCATGTGGTGGCCCTGGAGGAGGTGGGGGACCGTTACCAGGCGGGAAATGGTGTGGTCCGCCAGGGGGTGGAGGAGGGTAGCAAGGTCCTGGAGGAGGGGGAAAGTCAGGATATTCTTCAGAGCAATTGTGGTCACCTCTGGGCCCTGCATGCCCGTGATGCCCATGATGCCCATGCCTGTGATGCCCACGATGTTTGTGATGCCCATGGTGAGGTCCGAAGCTGTGATGGTGAGGATGGTGACAAGGACCATGGTGGTGGTGGTCATGGTTGTGATGGCGCCCATGCGGCGGGTGCCTGCATGTGTGCCTGCACACATGGCAACCTTTTCCTGTATCCTGGAGCGCAGCCACCAGGTGTGCATGCAGCACACATGAGAACAGGAAGCAAAAGGAGAAAAGAAAGAAAGAAAGAAAGAAAGAAAGAAAGAAAGAAAGAAAGAAAGAAAGAAAGAAAGAAAGAGAGAGAAAGAAAGAAAAGGAGTTAGCTTACAAACCTTTCACATTTTTCATTGCACCAGCGAATGCACCCAACTCCTTTTTTTTTTTTGCCTTGGATGTAGATTGTCAGTCCTTGGACTTTGGGCTGCTATCACACTCACCATGAAACAGCACCCTACCATTTCTCCTCTCCATGCCTGTAAGCTGTGCTCTTTATAAACCTGTGATGGCCTGGGACTCGGGCTCAGACTTGGATCCAGAGGAGTCTGCACCGGATCCTTTGCCTCAGGCATCACCTGAACCAGGTCTAGGGTCTGATCCTGAAGAGTCTCAGTCTGCACAGGTTCCCCTGCAACAAACACCAGCTGGGCCGAGTCAGGGGCTTAACAAAAGTACAGTGGAACCTTGGTTTTCTAACGTCTCGGCTGCTGAATGATTAAGAAGCCGAACACCAAAAACCCGGAAGTGAATTCTTCCGTTTTCGAACATGCCTCGGAAGTTGAACGGCTTCCGCGGAGCGTTCTTCCATTTTCACCATTCACTTTGCCGACAGCCCTTTGATTTTCGGTTTTCGAACATTTCGGAAGTCAAACGAACTTCTGGAATGGATTAGGTTCCACTGTAATTGCAGTGCACCTAAATTTTCTGCCGCCACCTGGTGGATTGGTTTATGCTGCACAGATGGTGTCGTTGAATGTTCCCCCCTTCAATGTCCTGCTCCCCCCAAAAACCTGCAGCGGCTGTGTGTGCATGCTGTGTAACATGCTTACCTTAATTGCACACTGCCAAGCAACTGTCATCAGCACGCAGTTCATTGTGTGTCCACATGGCACATGACAGCACGTCCTATGGCATGCTGACGTCACTTGCGCATGGTGCGGGCACCGGCCCCCTCAACTATGGAGGCAAGGCGGTGCGCTTGTTTCTGTCGATGCTGCCTGCTTCTGTCCTTGCCTTAAAGCAGGCTTCCTTAACCTCAGCCCTCCAGATGTTTTGAGACTACAATTCCCATCATCTCTGACCATTGGTCCTGCTAGCTAGGGAACATGGGAGTTGTAGGCCAAAAACATCTGGAGGGCCGCAGGTTGAGGAAGCCTGACTTAAAGGTAGGTGGGAAGGCCACTCCCTATAGCCATGGAACAGGGGGCAGGGGAATAGACTTACTTGAATATCGTAGATTTCACAGGACTCTATTTCAATCACACTGGGATCTTTTGCATCCGACTCCTTAACGGCTTTTCCTCTGCAGAATCCTTTGCGCTGCAGAGAAGGAGGAAATGTCAGTGTGAATCTGTGCCCCTGCACTGGATGCTGCTGCAGATTCTTTTGTGTGTCAAGGCACCTGAGCCACAAAGTTCCCAGAAGAACAATAAACACACAGACGCGGAGTAGTTTGGTTTATTGGTTCAAATAGGCCACAACTTCATTGGTTACAGATGTGAGCAGTTTGGCTTAGGCGTTGGGGTGAAGCCAGGCTATATCTTGACTCCCGCCCATCTGTAGGGAGTCCATGGAAAGGTAAACCACTGATAGGGGGTGTCCTATGACTTACATTAGATAGAGGTGTCAGGAGCTCGTCCTACACTCGAGTAGGACCCTGGCAGAGAAACATGCCCGACTGGCATGCTCTCTCCCTCCTGGTCAATCGTTCAGGAGCTTCATAAGCTTTCTTCTGCCCGAACATCACAGCGACCGATGCCAACAGACATCAGCACACTTAGGGATCCACAGAGTCTTTGCAGCTTGTGTAACAGACCACAGCAACTCAGCATTTTGGCTAATCTACTTTATTTACATATAAACACACATGGAGCACTGCAACATGGCTCCCCCTCTCTCTAGCATCAGACAGCAAAGGGAAAAAGAACAAAGGACAATTGTCCCACTTCACGGAACACAGGAACACAAACATCCTGTCTCCGTCACTTCCCACTCTATGGAGTCAAAACATATACCGTCATGTGATAGACAAAAATCCCATGACTGTCACCATGGAGGAGGAATTCAGACAAGAGGCAGCACCCCAAGGGGTCCCTGTAGGAGCTTCGGACAGTATGTCACACCCCAGATCCCTTTAACAGGATCCCTTGACTGAAGATTTGTAATTGTTTTACTGATGATTTGTTTGTTATTCTGCATGATATACGCTGTAATTGTTTTGTTTTGTTTTTTATTCATTCTTTTATTTATATTTTTATATATTTTTTAACATTTTATACATTTTTTTGACAAAGTAATAATCATAAACAAATAAGAATAAAAATGTGCACTGCACCACAGAGACCATTCCATTGTAACTATCCAACCTCCCAAAATTTCAACACCTCTTGCGATGGTTTGACCCCTTTCCGTTTCAACAGTACAAATTCTACAGACACCCTCCATATCTCCTCAAAATCATTTCTCCTGCATATTCCCTGTCTTATCTTAATGGCACATGTGAATTAATCATTCATAGCTATATCCCACACCTCTTTATACCATTCTTCCATTTTATATTCTGCTTGCCCCTTCCACTTCCTAACCATCGTAATTCGCGCAGCTGTCAATAAATTTTTGAGCAAGACTTACGCTGTAATTGTGATGATATTTAAATCAGCCTGGGGGAACTTCAGGCCTATGGGCTAAATGTGGACCTCAAGACCTCTCCACCAGGCCCTTGGGGCTCTCACTAGGCCACGCCCTCTCCCCAGGCCACACCCCTGCCTCTGCACCCTCCTCATGTGCTGGATTGCATCCTTGAACTCTGATAATGGCTCCTGCTTGCCTGGATAGGCGGCGAAGAGCTGTGAGTGTGTGTCTAGAAACCTCTCACATTTCCCCTCACAATTTAGCTTCTAGGGATAGCTAACCCACAGCCTGTCGAACCGGGGCTGGTAGGAGTTGTAGTTCAAAACACCCAGAAAGAGCCACATTGCAGAGGTTATGCTAGACTCTTTGCTTACCGCAGTTCCGTCAGGGAGAAATTCACATGCCGAGATATTCCTTGCAAGACTGGCTCTGGGGCACGAGGTTTCTTTGATGGTAAACTCAACAACATACGCCGTACGATCTGCCACCTGCAGGGGAAAGGCCAGGCAAGAGCCCAAATAATAATAATAATAATAATAATAATAATAATGATAATAATAATAATAATAATATATTATTATTTATACCCTGCCCATCTGGCTAAGTTTCCCCAGCCACTCTGGGCAGCTTCCAACAGAACACTAAAATACAGTAACCTATTAAACATTAAAAGCTTCCCTAAACAGGGCTGCCTCCAGATATCTTTTAAAAGTTTGGTAGTTATTTTTCTCTTTGACATCTGGTGGGAGGGCGTTCCACAGGGCGGGTGCCACTACCGAGAAGGCCCTCTGCCTGGTTCCCTGTAACTTAGCTTCTTGCATCGAGGGAACTGCCAGAAGACCCTCGGCGCTGGACCTCAGTGTCCGGGCAGAACGATGGAGGTGGCATATCCATTTGAAATGCCAAGGCATGTCTTTCCTTTTTGCGTTGCGCCCCTGGTAGCTACACGGCAAATTTAAACCAGCTGAATTTCATTAATTACCAAAAATTATATATCACATGATTGTAAAAAAAAAAGTAACAACCCCAAATCACTACCCCTCTAAAAGGTTTACAAATATATAAATTAAAACATTAAAATCATAGATTAAAAACAGTCGGAAGCAGGTACCGGTATTTAAAAATATTCAAAATATGATTAAAACATAAAAGAAAATGCTTATAACTTCTTTGTGCCAGGATAGGCTTCCCTCAACAAAAGTGTTTTAAGCGGGCGCTGAACAGAGTGCATTTAAGGTGCCTTTGTTGTTGGCATCTGACAATGCAGTGTGCCTCCGAGGGTGAAGTCAAACTGCTGCAGAATCACAGCGCCTGCTGTGGCTGCAGAGACCCGTAACTTGGAATGGCTGCCTCCAGTGCTGTTTTTGCTGCATTAGCAGCACTGCAACAATCTCTCCAGTCCACAAGCCTGGGAAGTGTGTATGGAGGTCTTGGGCTGCCCAGACAAGAAGACCCCTCTCTTGGTCTCACTGATGTGGTCCAAAGGAAAGCACCAGCTTGGCCACAGGAGTTGCCAGAAGGGGGCGTAAAGGGCGCCATCCAACCGTCTTAGGGACTCCACTCCAGATTTGTGTAGGCTTTACTCCTTGTGGCCTTTCCTCCTCCCGAAGATGTCCTGCAAGGTATGAATTTTTCCTTGGGTTTACTCCCAGAGCCTGCCAGGTGTCAATAGGCACTGAGCTCCAGACTGCAGGTGCCACCACACTAAAGAAATCCATTTCTTTTCCATGCGGAACAAGCATTACGTGGCACCTTTGTAAGGGTGCCAGTTCTGCACTGTCAAATTAACTGAATAGACATGGTTTGCCCCAGTGAACTCTGAGAATGTACTTGCCAAGCATTGTGGGCCTTTGACACCATCCTAATAGTACACAAAAGAGCACATGGCCTCTTTCCTAGCAAAGAAATGGGCATAGCTGTCAACTTACAGATTTGAAAATAAGGGGCCAGCAGCCTCGAAAATAAGGGATCAGCAGCCAAAATAAGGGATTTTAGTCAACCAGCAGCCAAACGAAGCCTCAAGCGGTGGTTCCCACAGCACAGCAACCCAGCAAAGGGGATGCAACAAGGAAAACCACAGGGAAGCGCTGAGCAAAGGCGAGTCCCCAGGCAACGCGGCCGATTTGATCAGCACAGGGCATGCAAGCTCCACCCCCCAGTTGTTCTCAGACTGCTTATTGGGTGAGCAACGCAGCCAAACAGCACAGTTGGAGCCTCCTTCCTCCCTGGCCGATAGGGAGGGAGGGAGAGGAGCTGCTTCCTTTGAAACCTGGGAAATTTAAGGGACATCATCAATCCGGGACAGCAGCGGGACACGGCGCTGGGATAAGGGAGTTTCCCGCAAAATAAGGGACGGTTGACAGCTATGAATGGGAGATGGGGAAAGCTTCACCTGCATGCAGCAATTTAAGTTCCAGGGCAGACTGATACATACCGCACTGAAAACTTTTTTTATTTCCTCCACCTTGTAATAGTTTGTCTGGTTGCTGTCCTGATTGTATTGCTCCAAGACCCCGTTGGCGTACTTCATGTGCTCTTCAGTGGCTTCTATGACTGTTACCCTCACTGGACAATCCTTGCACTCGTATACTTCAGGTGGAACTGAGAAAAGGGAGCAGTTATCAGCATTGTATTATTGTTGCCCGGGATTATAATTAACACGCAGGGTGAAGTCATTGATTTATAGCGCGTCCAATGTCTCAGTGTCGTCCTTTAATCCCTGACTTCCCTCGCCCTGTATCTTCCTTTGTATCAAATCCCAATTCTCTTCAGCAGTGCATTCTCTCTCTTCAGGTGAATTACCTGCCTGTGTTTTTTAAAAAACGGCATTTATACCTTTAAAAGTTAAAACGGTGCTTTTTTAAAATTAAAACTGAAAAATGGTCCTGAAAAGTAGGTTTCTGACATCACAAATCCCTTTTCAGCATCTGCTGAAAAGTAGTGGGGGGGGGGGGAGATTTCTACTGGGATCAGCTTGGGAGAAAAGATAATTCATATGATGACAATTAAGGGCTGTGGATCAGTGGCAGACCATCTGGATTGCATGGAAAAGGCCCAGGTTCATTCCCTGCTAATAATAATAATAATAATAATAATAATAATAATAATAATAATTTATCATTTATACCCCACCCATCTGATTGGGTTTCCCTAGCCACTCTGGGCGGCTCCCAACAGAATATTAAAAACAGGATAAAACACCAAACATTAAAAACTTCCCTAAACAGGGCTGCCTTCTAAAAGTCAGATTTCCTTGACATCTGATGGGAGGGCGTTCCACAAGGCGGGCGCCACTACCAAGAAGGCCCTCTGCCTGGTTCCCTGTAACCTCACAGTGAGGGAGCCGTCAGAAGGCCCTCGGAGCTGGACCTCAGTGTCCGGGCTGAACGATGGGGGTGGAGACGCTCCTTCAGGTATACTGGGCCGAGGCCGTTTAGGGCTTTAAGGGTCAGCACCAACACTTTGAATTGTGCTCGGAAACATACTGGAAGCCAATGTTGGTCTTTCAGGACCAGTGTTATGTGGTCTCAGCGGCCGCTCCCAGACACCAGTCTAGCTGTCGCATTCTGGATTAGCTGTAGTTTCCAGGTCACCTTCAAAGGTAGCTAGCATCTCTAGAGGGCCACTTCAAGTCCTTTTAGACTAAACCACCTGCTTTTGTGTGTCTGGAATGTAGCCTTGTGCACAAAGACTAAGACTCACATCTACCGTTCCATTCCTGCCCCCGGCACCCATGCGCCCCTTAGGAGGCTTTCCACGGGAAATGGCCTTAGAAAGGTTCCCCAGCCCTGGTATTCTGAGCAAGATGGACCCAATGATCTGACTCATTATAAGGCAGCTTCCCCTGTAATGCTGTGAGTGAGGTACCAGATTGCAGTGACCCATCTTTTTGTCTGTATCCTGCCTGAGTTCACAGACACTTCATTTAGAAGCTACGAATACCTGGGCTCACAGTGCAGTTGTATCTATGCAGTTTCTCTTCCTCAAGGAACCGGTTTATTTGCACAACAGCTTTACATCGCCCAAAGTCCTGGAGAAGGCAAAAGACAGACATCTGTCGGAAGCTCTGATACGAGCACCCATCTTTTCCAAAAAGCAACAAGAGAAGTGTGCCGCCCTGCTCTGACGGTTACTGTAGTTTTCTTAAGCTGTGTACACATTAGCGACTTAAAACGCTGGAAGGCTGTTTTCGCTGCTGCAATTCAAGTCACACTTTTACCTTTTTGTACACATCGACAAGGGGCTTGGAATGTCTTCACCTGATGCGCATTACCTGATTTGTGTCCCTGCACCTGCAACCCCCGCAAACTCCTGTTGCCTGAAGCTGTCCTCTGCGCATGCACAGTCATTTGCGCATGTGCAGCGGCTGTCTCAAATGTGCACATCTCAGCTTAACCGTGGCATACGTTTTCAAGCTGGGTGGAAGCCGGTTTGAGGGAAAATGAACCAAGCAGTAGCATTTCTCAAGGGCCCACAGAATACATAGAGATTGTGGCTAATGACATGCACGCTCATCTTCAAACGCCAGTGGTGGGAGTGTGCCAGAGCTGCAGTACACATTCTTAGTCACAAAAACATTGATATTCATAGAACAGGCATAGGCAAACTCAGCCCTCTAGATGTTTTGGGACTACAGCTCCCATCATCCCTGACCACTGGTCCTGTTAGCTAGGGGTCATGGGAATTGTAGACCAAAAACATCTGGAGGGCATAGCTGTCAACTTACAGATTTGAAAATAAGGGACCACCAGCCTTGAAAATAAGGGACCAGCAGCCAAAATAAGGGACCTGCAGCCTCACCTGTTCCAGGCACTCCAGTCTTCCTGTCCTCCTGCAGTCTGGTCAAACTCATGCTGGTAGCTTCGAGAACACTGTCCGACCAACTTTGTAACCAGAGGTTCAACTGAATAGAATCTGAATCACATGCACCACAAGGCCTATGCAGCCTAAACTTAAGATGGCTCCCCGGCCTGGCTTTGCACTGCAAAGTTTGCAGCAGCATGTGCAACAAAATGGCGTCCAGCATTCAAAAAACCCCTCAGCTTGCATTAACTAGCCACACACAAGGCATGCAAGCTCCACCCCCCCCCAGTCGTTCTTAGACTTCTTATTGGGTGAGCAACACAGCCAAGCAACACAGTTGGAGCCTCCCTCCTCCCTGGCTGGCAGGGAGGGAGGGAGAGGAGCTGCTTCCTTTGAAATTTAAGGGACATCCATTTGAAGGGAAAGCAGCGGGACATGGCGCTGGAATAAGGGACTGTCCCTTCAAATAAGGGACACTTGACAGCTATGTCTGGAGGGCCGACTTTGCCTATGCCTGCCACAGAGTATCAGTGGTATCCATGAGTCTGCCGGAAGGAATAAAGATGCTGTTACTTACTGTATAGCCATAGAACGGCCTGTTTCCACAAGATGACCAGTTTTTCCGAGATAATACAAAGCATTCTGTTTCCAGCACATCCAGAGTTAAGTACATGATAGAATCATTTCCCTGGAATGGGAGGAAATGCAACAAAATCAAATGCATTTCTGCAGAAGATATTTTGGCAGTATCCAGCTACCCCCCATTTACCCCCCACCCCCAGTTCTGTGCAATCCAATAGTTGTTGTTGTTTTTGTAATCCCCGTGCGATTTGTGTGGCCTAGTGGTTAGTGTTGGACTTGGATTTGGGAGGCCAGAGTTCAAATGCTGCAGCTGTGAAGCTCGCCTTGGCCAGTCGTCCTCTCTCTCAGCCTCACCTGCCTTGCCAGTTGCTGCGGGAATTAAATGAAGGCGGGATGTCACCTTGAGCTCCTTGGCAGAAAGGCGGGATATATATGCAGTAATAAATTAGGGAATTATGTATTTCTCAGCAGGCAGGCACCTTTACAGCATGCCTTGGGTTGGTGGCAAGGAAAAGAAATAGGTATCAAAGGAGACTTCCCTGGGCTCCAAGATCCAGCTTTGGGGCAAGTAATCTTTGGTGAGAGAACTGCAGCAGAGATTTAAAACAACAAAATATGCAGCAAATTAAAGCGTGGAAGTATAGGTTGTTAGATTTTTTAAATATGCCCTTGTGAGTTCCTTCCAAAGTTTCCCTCTTCCCCTAGCATATAAAAAGGCAACATGTTGGGTAAGGTTTTGTGTGTGTGTTTTTTAGGGTTAACTTTCAAACTAACCAATGATCAGATTCATGCTCCCAAATAGATTGCACAGGCAGTAAAACTTAGCTGTTACAAAGTGGTTAAAGTTCCCAAATTATTTGTATAGTTACTCTATAATGGCTTCTGAGAGTCATTTTTAAAAAATATACATTTTTATTAGTTTTTACATATATTTTCCAACCAGAACATCTATCTCATCTCATCTTATACAACATTTTGGCTATTTTAGCATGAGGCTTCCATCAACCACGTCTAATGATTTTCAAACCTCATCTCTTAATCTTACATTTGTTATCCTAACTATTACTTTTAATAATCCATAACTTAAAATCCATTCTCATAAATCTTTTCTGCAATATTTCTCCTTACAAAACTTATTGTAAGCGTCATGTGGTTTGAGCTTGGAGCAACCAGCTATGTGCTCTTTACAAGCTGAGCTTCTCAGGTAGACTGGAGGGGGACAAAGGCTTGATTACTTAGTCCATCCCAAACTGAGCTAAACCTGGCAGGACAGCTTATTCTATAACATTAACCTCTTCATGCATCAATTAGATTTAAGCATGTTGGTTATATGAGGTGGGTTATCCCAACAGCCCCCTCTCTGGCAAATATAATAATTGCATGCACAATTAAGGAACCACCCAGAGCCCCATCCTGACTCATTCCCAAAATGGTTTGGTCAGAATGTCTGCTATCATTGGTTTGACATTTCTCCAATTCGCCTCACACGTATAGAGGTATTTCACAACAATGTGTTCTTGCATGAAACGTCTCGCTTTGAGACAATTTCAAACAGCTTTGGTTGTCCTCCATGGAGCCTGCTAGCTAGGGAGTATGGGAGTTGTAGTTCAAAAAACACCAGGTTTGGGAAACCCTGGTGTAGACAATGGACCAGAGGACTCAGTTTAAGGCAACTCCCTGTGTTCCTAAGAGAAAAGTCAGCAAAGGAGCCAGTCAGAGCTGTAGTACTTACCGCATGTTGAATGTGAGCATCAGCAACACGCAAGAGGGTGAAAATATAGCCATCCTTGCGGTGCTTATTGATCAAGTCGAGGGCCAACCCAGCATCCTTTTCTATCCCTGCATCATTGCAGTCTGCAGAAACCACGGTGGCTTGGTTTTCGCCATTAGAGCCCAGCAGCACCGCCATCAGCACAGCAGCTGCCAGAAGCTCCATTTTGGCTGTGGTAGAAACTGGCTTCCTCAGCTCACCCCTTCTCAGTTTACATTTGAAGTGTCCTTCCAGAGATGCGCACACACGCAGGGGGATGCTTAAAGGTGCACCGTTTTATACCGACACAACATCTGCAAAGCTAAAGCAGTTGCCTTGATCCACAGTCAAGGGAGGCAAATAGAAAATGAATCATTAATAGAGTGACCGGAAGCCAAACAGAACGACATTCAAGTTGGCCAAAGTAGCCATTTGTGAAGGAACAAAGGTATGTGGGCTTTGGCTGAAATAAAAAGTCCTCAAATAGGGAGGAGGCAGCTGTTTTTGCACAGATGTGATGGTCTCATGAAGAGAGTGCATTTTATCTGTTGTATTTAATCATAGAATCTTAGAGTTAGAAGAGACCCCCCAAGCGTCATCTAGTGGAAACCCCTGCAATGCAGGAATCTCAACTAAACCATCCGTGCAAGATGGCCGTTTAACCTCTGCTTGAAAACCTCCAAGGAGGAGAGTCTACCACCTCCTGAGGGACTCTTGTTCCACTGTCCATCACCTCTTACTGCTAGAAAGTTCTTCCTGACGTTTAGTCGGAATCTCCTTTCTTGTAACTGGAAGCCATGGTTGGGTCCTACCCTCCAGGGCAGGAGAAAACAAGCATGCTCCCTCTTCCATGTGACAGCCCTTGAGATGTTTGAAGATGGCTATCATAACTTCTGGGGCGCGGGTGGCGCTGTGGGTAAAAGCCTCAGCGCCTAGGGCTTGCCGATTGAAAGGTCGGCGGTTCGAATCCCCGCGGCGGGGTGCGCTCCTGCTGCTCAGTCCCAGCGGCTGCCAACCTAGCAGTTCGAAAGCACCCCCGGGTGCAAGTAGATAAATAGGGACCGCTCCGGCGGGAAGGTAAACAGCGTTTCCGTGTGCTGCGCTGGCTTGCCAGATGCAGCTTCGTCACGCTGGCCACGTGACCCGGAAGTGTCTCCGGACAGCGCTGGCCCCCGGCCTATAGAGTGAGATGGGCGCACAACCCCAGAGTCTGGCAAGACTGGCCCGTACGGGCAGGGGTACCTTTACCTTTACCTTTTATCATAACTTCAGGATTTATAAACTGCTCTACATTCAAGGGATACCCAAGAGGTGTGCAGAAATGGAAGAACTGAGGGAAGGCGGGTATAGGCAAACTCGGCCCTCCAGATGGTTTGGAACCACAGCTCCTATCATCCCTAGATAACAGGACCAGTGGTCAGGGATGATGGGAATTGTAGTCTCAAAACATCTGGAGGGCCGAGTTTGCCTATGCCTGGCCTAGAGAGCATCTTTGGGGCTTTAAGATTTTCCAAAAAGGGAGGCCGCTAAAGTGGTTGTATCTGCCGCTTTCTGAAGTTAACGGCTCCAATCAAGTCGGTTAAGGATCTCTTTGTAAGACTAAGGAGCACAGGTGGCTGGAATTGCCATAGAAATGGCTACCTGGGGATGCTTGAAATCTAGAAGGGGGGGGACAAAAGGGAGCACAGCTTTCCCCTCTTTTGTGGTTGGAGATTATGTTATCACTGAGTATAAGGGAACATCAGGCAGGCACTAAAACATTTTTGTTAAGGCAACCTTATCCAGACACATAGATGTTGACATATTTGAATCTTTGTTGTGATTATTTTTTTCCTAAAATAGTAACAAAGATTATTATTTTTTCTAAACTTCCTTATTTTTTTTTAAAAAAAACATATTTTTACTGATAATTGTAATATTTCTTGTAAGCTCATTAGAGGTTCTAAACCCATCAAGTGGGATATACATTTTGCTAAGTAATAAATCAAATCAAATCAAATAAACAACGAAAATAGGTAGTCTTGCATGGAGCTGGGATGAGTTTGACTTGCTCTTTGTGCTGAATCCAAAACTATGGCTTTTTGAGAGCCCCCTAGAAACCTAAGAGGGGGACAAGATCTATTGGAATGTTACTGCTATAATCCTTTCCATCTCATGAATCTCATATATTCATATATTTGTGGGAGGAGGGTTATTGTTTTGTTTTTATTATGCATTTGTTGTTTTTGTCTTGTATTCTTATGCTGTGAACCATCCCAAGATCTTCAGATAAAAGGCAGTACAGTGGTACCTTGGGTTAAATACTTAATTCGTTCTGGAGGTCTGTTCTTAACCTGAAACTGTTCTTAACCTGAAGCACCACTTTAGGTAATGGGGCCTCCTGCCGCCGCCCTGCTGCCGGAGCCCGATTTCTGTTCTTATCCTGAAGCAAAGTTCTTAACCTGAAGCACTATATCTGGGTTAGAGGAGTGTGTAACCTGAAGTGTATGTAACCTGAAGCATATGTAATCCGAGGTACCACTGTGTACAGATTTAATAAATGTAATAATAATAATAATATATCACAAAGACGCCACCATCTTCAGTGACCTTCATTCTAAGGAAGCCATGCCTGAGCTGTGGACTGGCATTTCTGAGTCTCCCACTGCTTGGTAATTGGGGTGCACATAACAGAGGCCTTTGGGGGCAGTTGCCTGTTGGGCAATGCGGCGCTGCAACAGGCTCACATGTCCAGCGACCGAATTCCTCTCCAGCTTTGCGAAAGGTTCAGTGCTCACACAGCCTGGCTCTCGCTTATCTTGTTTTCTTTGAACCTTTGTATATTGAATTTGGCACCTGTGTCATTTTTAAGAAACTTACTTGCATATTAGATTCACATGAGAGAAAAGCAGAAGCAGGTTTTGTTGCCAAATCAGAGACACAATCTTTGCTCTTTTGTCACTCTCAGCTTGCGTGCACACACACACACACACACGCACATACATACACACACACAACCTACAAAAGGGATGCCCATTATTTTACAGGGTGGCCTCCATTGCTCATTCAAGGAAGAGAGTTTGTTCGCAAGTGCCTGCTGGTCCTTCAATCGGGGACCAGGGTTCTTGTGGTACCAACCCTGCCTGCCATCTTTAAATTGCAGAGTGGCTTGATCCGTTGGTCAGATCCTAGTCAAGCAAAACCATGAAGGGTGCTACCCTGGAGAAAGCAAAACCTGCTTGGCATCTGTCTGTCTCGGGAGACAATGGAGGAGTCCTTCATTGTCAAACTGTTGGAAGGTTGCATCATCTGTTGGAGCTGTAGAGACCGATATGGGAGAGACATGTTTTGTTGCAGCTGGGGCAGATGAAGGTGTGCTGCTGTAGATGCAACATGGTGCTTCTCCTAGCCACCATTCCTCCTCTGGTCACTGCTGTGGATACACAACCTGACTGTCTGTCTCCAGGCACTGCGGCCGTCACGGCGGGGTTGATGTTGCCAGCCTTTGTGCCATGTTTGCAGACATCTTTGTATTGCCCCATCTGCCCATGGGACTGGTGCCCAAAGCCAGCTCCCCATAGAGCGTGTCCTTGGGGGGAAGCAAAACAGGGGAGGGGACAATAACCTCAACCCTCACTCATCACAGTCCAGCGTTCCCTTACTCTGAGATCAGGGCTACGGGCATACATTGTATAAATGCCTAGACTCTTTGACATCCTTGCCGAAAGTGCATCGTGCGCATGATTCCCCCCCTCCATGCACTGGGGAGGAGGGCATTCATTCCCCACAAAGACGACCCCTGAAAATAAGAAGCCCAAACTTACCCGTAAAAGGACCAGCCTCTTGGGACCCTTAAGCGACACGCCTGGGGACGCAGAGTGTGCTTTAAGGGAGCTTATTCTACCTGATCCTATCACTGCACTAAAAATAGCATTCCGGGGCCTTCTGAGTCGATGCACAAGAAGGAGGGCAGTAGCAGAGGCCCTGCATGATCTTCAGGAGTTTTATCAGCGTGCGGGAGATTACATGAGAGGTTGGCAAGGGTCAGGCTGTTCTTATTCCCTGCGGGTGGGGGAAGGAAAAGCCTACTGGGACTGTGCTCAAGTCAAGGGCCACCCTTGCCTCCTTTGCAGCCTGCAGAAACCGTGGACACCTGGCTTTGGGCATCAGAACAGAACAAAGCTGTCAGAAGTGCTAGGAGCTCACCTTACCCCTTCGGTGCTCTGTGAAGACTTTGCACCAGGAAAGCCCCCACAGAGGCACATGGGTTGATGCTCAGCAGGACACCGACTTGTTTCGTTTATTAAAGAAGGAAAAAAAGATATAGCATTCGTGTAATGAAGGCAGCTGTCTTGATCCCAGGTTGAGAAATGTAAACAGAAAATGAATGATTTATGCAGACATGGAGCCAGAGCAGAATAGCAAAAGAGGAACATTGGGTTCAAGCCGGTTGGAATAGCAGCTGTTGCCCAAGTATCACAAAGGGTAGTTGTGTGGGTGTTGTGGGCCCACTGGAGGAATGAAGGTGCATGGCTGAAATAGCAGGTGTGTGTATAAAGGTAAAGGTTCCCCTGAGCGTTAGGTCCAGTCACGGACAACTCTGGGGTTGCGGCGCTCATCTTGCTTTATTGGCCAAGGGAGCCGGCGTACAGCTTCCAGGTCATGTGGCCAGCATGACTAAGCTGCTTCTGGCGAACAAGAGCAGCGCACGGAAACGCCGTTTACCTTCCTGTCGGAGCGGTACCTATTTATCTACTTGCACTTTGATGTGCTTTTGAACTCTAGGTTGGCAGGAACTGGGACCAAGCAATGGGAGCTCACCCCATCGCGGGGATTCGAATCGCCGACCTTCCGATCGGCAAGCCCTAGGCTCACTGGTTTACACCACAGCGCCACCTGCGCCCCTAGGTGTATGTTTAGTGAAATGCAAAAATGCATATATTAGGGTAAATTATATTGGGCATAAATATGAGTATATTCATGAAATGGCCAATGAGTGCATAAGTGGTCAGATGACTGACAAGCTCTTCTGCAGTTTGTTTTAATGTTTTCCCGAATTTTCATTTTTTTAAAAAAAGAAGTGTCTTAAGCATACAAGTCCACTGGTAATCAGCCTTTTGCTGCTTTGCACTGACCTGTAATAGATTTCTTGGTGTACCTAAAGACTGTTTTTGTATCTTGTTGCTGACAAAGAGGATGCACTGGGCAGAATCTGAAATGCACCCTTTTCCATTTCTCTGTCTCGCAGTGTGTCTGTTTTTAACAGAATCCCATGGCTCTTCTGCTGCTCCGTATAAAGCTATTCATCCCTCCCAAATGTGCTATAGTCTCTGGTCAAACAGGGGCTGATCATGCTTCTAAACTCTGCAAATACTTATTTGATTGGATGGTATTGTGGGACAGAAATCAGGTATAGTGCTTGCGTAAAATGGGCAAAGTATTGCTCCACACACGGTGTCTGGCCTTGCCCACAATTCCATGGCGGAGGCTTTCCATAGCCCCTCCCGAAAAAGTTCAGGCAGGGGAAAGGGAGGGAATGAGGCACAAATACCAGGGCCAGGGCCTTCTCAGTGATGGCTCTGACCTGGTGGAATGCTCTGCCCCATGAGACCAGGGCCCTGCAGGATTTAACCTCCTTCCATAGGGCCTGTAAGACAGAGCTATTCCACCTGGCTTTCAATTTGAACTTAGCCTGATCTTTTATTCCCCTTCCTTCCCTCCCCCTCCCCTTTTTATGAAGATTACCCGCTCTGGGATCTCACAGCTAATTCTCCCCTGGCCTCCTCGCTGGCCCAAATAGGACTAATTTAGCCAGCTAGCCCTGGTGATCATCTAATGTTTATTGGATGGATTTCCCTCCTAAATTGATTTTTGATTTTATGGTTATTCACTTTTCATACCTTATTTTATGCTGTTTTTTGTAGCATCAATTAAGTGTTTTAAATTTGTTGTTAGCTGCCCTGAGCCTGGTTTTCTGAACCAGGAAGGGCGGGATAGAAAGAAAAAATTATTATTATTATTATTATTATTATTATTATTATTATTATTATTATTATTCCTCCAGATGCTTTCCAGGGAGTCTGGGAAGTTCACTGTATCCCACAGTGTTGCACGATCCTGTGTCTGCCAATTTGGAAGGCAGAATGGGAGCAATTTAGGAGCGGGCCCCAACCATGGACGAGTCATCATTTTGTGGAAAGGTTCCTCCTCAATCTGGACAACAGGCGTTAATCAAGAGGTGCTCCCGAAGGGTCATATGCAAATGGGTTGCAATCAATCAGCTGCCAAAAGAACAGGGACTGAAGGTATTTGAATGGTTTCCTGAAATTTGAGAATCCCTACCGCAGCTGTGAAAAGAAAGGGGGAGGACAAGGTGCTCCTTTGTGCTCTCTGATGGTTTTCTAATGGTCTTTTTTCGCCTCTCCTCCTCTACATAATGAAGAGACGTGTGTAGTTGCTACTCTGCTAGACAATTTGAAAAAAAAGGGGGGTTGATTTATGCTTTACAAGGAATTTAATAAGGTTTTGCTATGCCCCCCCGACATATGATGCAACTGGAGCGGGAAACCTGATTTTAAGAAATTGTGTTAAATTTAAGTAATTTGGTTTGAAATAATTTGGAAAATTAATAAAAATGATTATTAAAAAAAGTATTGCTCCACACACACACACCTTTTTGCTAGGCAATAAAACGGAAGATTATTTTTGGGCACAGGGCACAACTGTGTGTGTGTGTGTGTGTGTGTGTGTGTCTGGCAACCATCAGAGCTGCTCCCATTAGCTGCAGGACACTCCTTTTTAAAAAATAAAATAAAATATAGAAGTGTCACTGTCACAAGAGGTTCTGGGTTCAAAACGAGAGAGGTTTCTGCCCTGTGATGGAAGGCACTCTTGGCCTCACCCCTGAAAGCTAAAGCTATGCTATATTATAACACGGTACCATTCTGGGCAAAGATGAAAATGAAAAAAGGCCGACATGGCCATTGGGACAAGCATGAATGGAAGCGCAGATGCTGACCCAATGAGTTTTTCTCTCCCATGCCTGCTATATGAGTTTTACTCCCAGAGCCGGTCCGGACATTAGGTGGACTCAGGCTGCTGCCTCAGGTGGCAATGGCATGGCAGGGCAGCAGCTCCCATTTTGCCTCAAGAGGTGAAACAGGATGAGCTGTCCCTGTTCACTCCTCCACCCTGACAATTCTGGGGAGGGATTTCCCCCTTTCATTCTCAGCCACCTCCGCCAGGCTGAAGGTGAAATTTCTCCTGTGAGAATATGTTATGTACTAAGCTTGGATCCTAGAACAATAGGCAAATAGGATCCTAGAAGGGGACGCGGGTGGCGCTGTGGGTTAAACCACAGAGCCTAGGGCTTGCTGATCAGAAGGTCGGCGGTTCGAATCCCCGCGACGGGGTGAGCTCCCGTTGCTCGGTCCCAGCTCCTGCCAACCTAGCAGTTCGAAAGCACGTCAAAGTGCAAGTAGATAAATAGGTACCACTCCGGCGGGAAGGTAAACGGCGTTTCCATGCGCTGCTCTGGTTCGCCAGAAGCGGCTTAGTCATGCTGGCCACACGACCCGGAAGCTGTACGCCGGCTCCCTCAGCCAATAAAGCGAGATGAGCACCGCAACCCCAGAGTCGGTCATAACTGGACCTAATGGTTAGGGGTCCCTTTACCTTTACCTTTAGGATCCTAGAATGCAATAACTGATTGGCTTGCAGGAAAAGACCAATCAGGCTCCAGGAGGAAGTTAATCAGCCTATTAGGCTGGTAGAATCCTAGAATGCAACAACTGATTGGCCTGCGGGAAAAGACCAATCAGGCTCCAGGAGGGAAGCAGAATCAGACAATCAGATGGGACTCATTGTGTAAATAATGTATATAAAAACCTGAGGGTTGGGGGGCAAATCAATCACTGTTTTACAAGCTGCAATAAAGAGCATGAAATCACTACAGAACTCTGAGTATATTTCAGAATATATGTCTCATCTCTCTCACCTCCAGTACCTCCTGGTTTCCTCAGGCTAAACTGCCCCAAACACACACTTCACGGTTACCACCTGGAGGCCTTGAGGTCTAGAGGCATGCTTTGTTTTTCAAAGCGAAAATGAGAAAGGTCTGGTTTCCAAAACAGCCACTCTGGAGGCAGTAATGTCACACCGCTCGTTTATTGAGTATTGTTAAGCTTCCTTGCAGCAGGGAAAACGTCGTTCTTCTCACATTCACAAGGACAAGGAGGTCAGGGATGGGCGGAGAAAAGAAAGGAAAAACAGAAATCTCTGGCCACCATGTTGTTTAGATTCATGAAAATATCCCACCCACCGCAGGGACTAAAGAATGCACAGCTGAGCTGTGAACGTTTCGGGCTTTTCAAGTGTTGCTTTTGGGATGCTATAAGGCCCAAGATGGGCTCCCTATTCACTGTCACTCATTCCTTCCCTCTGTGGACTTTGGTCCAGACAGCATGGGAATACTATAAGAGGGAGCTCATTTGGCAAAGCACTAACATTAGTACCACAAAGATTCCTCTGGTGCCCTTTGTGTCAATTCACTGCACAACCAGTTGGAATTTTTATTATTATTACCTTTTGTGGTGAGAGATTATAATGACCATCTTTTTCTCCTCCTCCCTTCCCTTCCTCCTCCAAAACCGCTGTGAGGATGCGGTACCACATGTTGAATAGCTTTGGGGATTCTACAGTACCCAAACTTTAGGCCTTCTTGGGCTCTGGGGGCAATTTTATCACAGGCCTTTGGGGCAGCTCGACGCCAGGGATAGTTATTGTGCTGTCTCCTGGACACGTAGCTGAGTTTGAAAACCCAACAGGGAATGCAAAGATGTTTGGCTTAGCCAGTGGTTTGCCCGGAGCACCAGATATATCAGGGCGGTTGACTTGAGGGGTTCCTGTTGGGCTCTCTGCCCCGGGGGGAACAGGTTCCCCATCTAATTGTTCAGGTTGAATTTCTGGCAGGGAATGTAGAGATACATGTTCGTTTGAAGGAGGGAGAACAACCACACGGCCCAGTGTTTCTGGCTGGCCTGGTGGACTCTGGTGCTCATGAGAGTGGTTCCCGTGATGTTTGTGGTGGTGGCGGCGATGGCCGCGGCCATGACCATGACTGTGACCGTGACCCTGACCCTGACCATGATCGTGGCCATGGCCGTGTCCGTGCCCTTTCTGGTGATGGAGTTCTTCACTGCTTTTGTGTCCTTCCTGCCCAGGTTTAGGTCCAGGTTGTGGATTCTGATCATCCGTGTTGAGTGGCTAATAGGGAAAAAAATATTAGAATTGTTCATTCTGAATCACTTTGCAATTTTTTCCCCATCTTTATATACGTATGCATTTATTGGGACTTATCTTCCACCCAAAGCGGGTGGCGCTGTGGTCTAAACCACTGAGCCTCTTGGGCTTGCCGATCGGAAGGTCGGCGGTTCGAATCTGCACAACGGGGTGAGCTCCCGTTGCTCTGTCCCAGCTCCTGCCAACCTAGCAGTTTGAATGCACACCAGTGCAAGTAGATAAATAGGTACTGCTGCAGCAGGAAGGTAAACAGCGTTTCTGTGCACTGCTCTGGTTTCCGTCACGGTGTTCCGTTGCACCAGAAGCGGTTTGGTCATGCTGGCCACATGACCTGGAAAGCTGTCTTGGTTCTACTGGTTAGCGACCAAGGCTTTCCTCCATCTTCCCAGAGTGGATGGCACCCAGGGATTGGGCAGTGGGAAATTAGTGGAACATCCACACCTGAGAGCCTCCCCTGGCACCAGAGCTGATATCTTTTCAGCACCAGGTGAATAATACCATTTTGTTCTCCTGGAGGTTTTAAGCTCTGAGCTTTAACACATTCAATCTGGTGTTTTCAAAGGATATTCTTATTGGGGTTTCTGTTATTGGCTGACTCTGCCCAGTTTCATTTAGCAGGTGACTAAAAATTAGGAGGCTCTTTCTGACAGGAAGAGATGTTTGACAGTGGAATGGGCTACCTCAGAAGGTGATGGACTCTCCTTCGCTGAAGGATTGTAAACAGACATTGGGTGGCTGTGTGCAGTGGCGTAGCGTGGGTTGTCAGCACCCGGGGCAAGGCAAGTAATTTGCGCCCCCTAACCCATGGATTTGCGCCCCCTAACCTGTGGATTTGCGCCCCCTAACCCATGGATTTGCCCTAACCCCAGATGTTGCGCCTGGTGCGGCCGGCCCCCCCTGCACCCCCCACGCTACGCCACTGGCTGTGTGTCAGGGATTCCTTCGCTGTGATTCCTGCATTGCAGGGAGTTGATGACGCTTTAGACCCCCTCCAGCTCTACAAACCCATGATATAAATGCCTTGCATATGCTCATTTACTGTGGGTTATTACTTCCAGAAAATAATGCGGCAGCTAGACTGGTGACTGGGAGTGGCTGGCAAGACCACATAACACCAGTTCTGAAGGACCTACATTGGCTCCCAGTACATTTCCGAGCACAATTCATAGTGTTGTTGCTGAACTTTAAAGCCCTAAATGGCCTCGGCCCAGTATACCTGAAGGAGCATCTCCACCCCCATCATTCTGCCCAGACACTGAGATCCAGCACTGAGGACCTTCTGGCGGTTCCCTCACTGCGAGATGTGAAGTTACAGGGAAACAGGCAGAGGGCCTTCTCGGTAGTGGCGCCCGCCTTGTGGAACACCCTCCCAGCAGACGTCAAAGAAATAAACAATACCTGACTTTTAGAAGACATCTGAAGGCAGCCCTGTTCAGGGAATTTTTCAAAGTTTGATGTTTTATCCTGTTTTTAATACTCTGTTGGGAGCTGCCCAGTGTGGCTGGGGAAACCCAGCCAGATTGGTGGGGTATAAATAATAAATTATTATTATTATATGCCTGACTGAGCCACATACCTTTGGGGGGTAGAGTTCACACTGCGCACTGACATACTTCTGATTATCTACCCGGCTGTTTACCACGGAACCTCTGCACAGGCCTGTCTCCTACGAAATAAACCAGATCCCTCCATCAGGAAAGCACGAGCGATAAAAAAAAACAAGCCTGCCTAGACTTTAGGTTCTAATAACTAAAGCGGTCGTGGGGAACCTTTCCGTCCTTGGAGCGAATGTGACGGAGCTGGGATGGCCACAGGTCAACAATGTACTTCCAAACACAATATTTTTCTCTGGCACCCGCAGGTTCCCATTCCCACACCTCTACTGAAATTAGGCTTGGCAGAAGCCTCCTTTAGCCAATGAAAGCCTAACTTGGGTGTGGGATGCAACTTGGGGGGTGAGGGAGGAGGTTGCAGCTGGGGGGTGGGGAGCTGTGGCATGTGCATGGCGCCTGCAACAGGTTCTCCAGGTTGCAAATGTGCCCATATGCCCAAAAAGGTTGGCGATGCCTGTCTCAGTTGCACATTCACCAGAGATTGAGAGACAGGGAGGGATAGTGGCAACCACGTGCACAAGTCCAACTGTGTAATAATAATAATAATAATAATAATAATAATAATAATAATAATAATAATGTGCACACTGCCCTATACCCTCAGTAGAAAGCATGGTTTGTGTGCGCTTAGGCAAACATCCAAAAGGGTGGCGCTGTGGTCTAAACCACAGAGCCTAGGACTTGCCAATCAAAAGGTTGGCGGTTCGAATCCCTGCGACGGGGTGAGCTCCCGTTGCTCAGTCCCTGCTCCTGCCCACCTAGCAGTTCGGAAGCACGTCAAAGTGCAAGTAGATAAATAGGTACCACTCTGGCGGGAAGGTAAACGGTGGTTCCATGCGCTGCTCTGGTTTGCCAGAAGCTGCTTAGTCATGCTGGCCACATGACCCGGAAGCTGTACGCCGGCTCCCTCAGCCAATAAAGTGAGATGAGCACCACAACCCCAGAGTCGGTCATGACTGGACCTAATGGTCAGGGGTCCCTTTAGGCAAACATCCAGGGCATGAATGGGGAGTCTGGAGTTGTCAAGGACAGTTCTTCTTATGCTCTCTACTTATATCTTTGGAGAAGGGGGGGGGATGGTGCAAAAATGTTCTGCTTCTGGGTTTGCCAAACTTGAGTCTCCAGCTGTATTTGGACTGCAACTCCCATCATCCCTAGCTAACGGATGTCCCTTTCGACATCTATATGCAGCCGCTGGGAGAGATCATCAGGAGGTTTGGGCTGGGTGTTCATCAGTATGTGGATGATACCCAGCTCTACCTCTCCTTCAAATCAGAACCAGTGAAGGCGGTGAAGGTCCTGTGTGAGTGTCTGGAGGCGGTTGGAGGATGGATGGAGGCTAACAGATTGAGGTTGAATCCTGACAAGACAGAAGTACTGTTCTTGGGGGACAGGAGGCGGGCAGGTGTGGAGGATTCCCTGGTCCTGAATGGGGTAACTGTGCCCCTGAAGGACCAGGTGCGCAGCCTGGGAGTCATTTTGGACTCACAGCTGTCCATGGAGGCACAGATCAAATCTGTGTCCAGGGCAGCTGTTTACCAGCTCCATCTGGTATGCAGGCTGAGACCCTATCTGCCTGCCGACTGCCTCGCCAGAGTGGTACATGCTCTGGTTATCTCCCGCTTGGACTATTGCAATGCACTCTACGTGGGGCTACCTTTGAAGGTGACCCTACAACTAATCCAGAACACGGCAGCTAGACTGGTGACTGGGAGCGGCCGCCAAGATCACATAACACCGGTCTTAAAAGACCTACATTGGCTCCCGGTACGTTTCTGAGCACAATTCAAAGTGTTGGTGCTGACCTTTAAAGCCCTAAACGGCCTCAGTCCTGTATACCTGAAGGAGCGTCTCCACCCCCATCATCCAGCCTGGACACTGAGGTCCAACGCCGAGGGCCTTCTGACGGTTCCCTCCCTGCGAGAAGCCAAGTTACAGGGAACCAGGCAGAGGGCCTTCTCGGTAGCGGTACCCTGTGGAACGCCCTCCCACCAGATGTCAAAGAGAACAACAACTACGAGACTTTTAGAAGACAACTGAAGGCAACCCTGTTTAGGGAAGCTTTTAATGTTTGATGTATTAGAGTATTTTAATATTTTTTTTGGAAGCCGCCCAGCCAGATGGGCGGGGTACCAAAAAACCCCCCCAAAAATCAGCACCAAGTGAAGGAATACTCACGGCCGTTTCACGTGGGAGGAGTTCGCAATTGGAGATCTCAGGGACACCCTTGCCTTTGGTGCAAGATGTCTCCTGGATCGTATATTCTACTGCGTTCGAAGGCCCAATAACCCACTGTGCGAAAGGGCAGAGGCAACGGGTTAGAGCAGTCTGTGTCGTCTGGATGAAGTGCAAGCAAGATAGAAGACAACAGCCCTCTTACATTCCTGTTGGCCCTCCGCCTCGCTCCCCAGCAACTGGTGCAATTAATAATAATAATAATAATTTTTATTGATTTATACCCCGCCCTCCCCAGCCAGGGCCGGGCTCAGGGCAGCTAACACCAAATATGAATTACAATAAAATTACAATAAAATGTAATAGAAACAACAACAACAACAACAACCAAACAAACAAACAGTTAATTAAAATACAGCTTAAAATGCATCCTCATTTTAGTAGTAGCCCATAAATCAAGGCCATAAAGGGAGGAAACATCAGATATTCACCAGAGCCAGCTATCCATGCTGGTCCTACATGGGCCAGCAAAAAAGCCAAGGGAAAATTTATATACCAAATCCCATATAAGGGGTCAGACTGAGTCTAAGCCAAAGGCCAGGCGGAACAGCTTCGTCTTGCAGGCCCTGCGGAAAGATGTCAAATCCCGCAGGGCCCCAGTCTCTTGTGACAGAGCATTCCACCAAGTCGGGGCCAGGGCTGAAAAGGCCCTGGCCCTAGTTGAAACCAATCTAACCTCCTTGAGGTTTGGGACCTCCAAAGTGTTGTTATTTATGGACCTTAAGGTCCTCCGCGGGGCACACCAGGAGAGTGCTACTTTTATATCCAATTTTTTCTCCAAGGAGCTGAAGCTTCTTCTCCTCTTCATTTTAACCTTACGACAACCCTGTGAGGTAGGTTAGACTGAGAGAAGGTGACCCTGTGAGCTTCGTGGATGAGTGGGGCTTTGAACCCTGGTCTCCTAAGTCCTAACCATGCCATCATGCTGGTATTAGAAAGTATTGTGCCCCCAAACATGGAATTTCCAGTTATTCGTGGCTTATAGATAGCAAGAAGGCCTCTAGGCAACGAAATCAACTATCCTGTGACGAATGGGGGCGTGCGTGATGGAGAAAACTTCCCCTCTAAATGGCAACGCTGCAGTCTTCCAGGTATTTGTTAGACTCCAACTCCCATCAGCCAGAGTCAGCATGGCCAAGGATCAGGGATTATGGGAGTTGTGGTCCAGCGAGATCCAGAAGGCCACAGGTTTCAAGGATGTCCAGTCGCAAACTTACCTGTGACCGTGCCTTGGTGACGTTGAGGATGGCAAAATAATGAGCATGGTTGTTTTCTAAGTTGAATTTGGCAAGGCTCTCTGCCGCCGCCTCCTGGAACTTGGCTTCAGTTGGGTCCCCGGGAACTGGGCAGTCAGGACAAACTTTTGCGATAGCCCTTGATGAAACTATTTAGAAAACAAACAAGCATAGTTGGACTTGCACAGCTAAATGTTCCTTTACACAGGCCAGTAAATTAGTGGGCAAGCAGAAGTCGCAAAAGGCCTTTGCTTCTTAATCTTGTTAAATAAAGACACGTCTTTGGTTTGCTCGTGGACCTTCAGTTTTATCAAGCGTCCTTTCTGGTTTGTTACTTCCTATGTGTTACAATGGGGACGCGGGTGGCGCTGTGGGTTAAACCACAGAGCCTAGGATTTGCCAATCAGAAGGTCGGCGGTTTGAATCCCCGCGACGGGGTGAGCTCCCGTTGCTCGGTCCCTGCTCCTGCCAACCTAGCAGTTCGAAAGCACATCAAAATGCAAGTAGATAAATAGGTACCACTCTGGCGGGAAGGTAAATGGTGTTTCTGTGCGCTGCTCTGGTTTGCCAGAAGCAGCTTAGTCATGCTGGCCACATGACCCGGAAGCTGTCTGCGGACAAACGCCGGCTCCCTCGGCCAGTAAAGTGAGATGAGCACCGCAACCCCAGAATTGGCCACGACTGGACCTAATAGTCAGGGGTTCCCTTTACCTTAACCTATGTGTTACAATAATGCATGAGGCATTGAGCAAATCTCGTTTTTTAAACGAAAAAGGGCAGTCGCTGGGTGTGATGGGTGGGAGGCACCAGGGGACCCCCTTTCTGTGGCATGATAGCATTGAACCTGACCCCCAGACCCCAATGTTACCATGCCCAGAACAGACCATGCAGTTTGGCATACCATAAGCAAACGCTGCTTTGAAATGCCAATCATTTTGCTTCGTTTTTAAAATTCTAAGCAGGGATTTCAGTCTTGCGACCCCCATGCCAACCCAGTCACAAGTGGCGCTGCAGTTTTAGTTAGTCAGTTGTAACACAGGGGGGGAGTTGTGGTTCCTAAATTTATCGGCGTAAACTGCCTCTGAAACACTTCGGAATGTTCAGCTTGTGCTAAATATCATGTCAATGGCTGGAATGAAAATGAATATATTTATTATTTTATTCACATAATATACATTCTTTACAACAAACAACTCCAAAATAAATAGACAACTCCAAAATAAAATCATATGTAACAAAACCATAAGTCTCATGTTTTCATTTGCACTGATCTCCTCTCCAATACCTTTACTTGATATTTCTTGCTGCTTTCTGCTTTCCTTATAGAATCCTTATAAAAATTTATATCTCTTAAATCCTATACCAATCTTTAACAATTTCAATTAATCCCTTCACTTCCCTCCCCCACAGCCCAGTACTTCCCTCCATGAGTATATTTATGGGTACAGCTCAGGCCCAGCAGCTGCATCTTCCCCTGCATGGACAAATCTTTAACACCGTAATGCAGTGTGTTAAGTTGTGGGTGAACATATCAGACGACACAGCGATTCTTCAGACAGCTCTTGTTTATTCACAGGCCAGAACAGAACTGGACTGAAGGGTTCAGCCAGCCTGCTTATATAGAGCTCCACTAGAACGCAACAGTAACCATTTTGCGTAACTATCCAATCACTGAACGTCACTTTCAATCCCTTATTTGCATATGTGGACCTGAGTGAAAACTATCTACAATATCCCCCTGCTGGCCCAGGGTGAGAACTTCAGTACATAACACTGGTTTTCAACCAGTGTGCCGTGGCACCCTGTGGTGCCTTGAATGATGGTCAGGGGTGCCGTGGGCAACATTGGACTCTGTCCGTCTTTCCTCCCCTCCCTCGTCTGATGCCTTCTGGTGTCTCTGCCTCCTAAAGGCTTGCATAGCTACTTGTTGCAGCAGCCCTGGCTACAAGCTCCGCAGGAGAACGGTGCCTCTGGGGCTGGCCAGGGGTTGCTTCCCAGACCCCTTTGGGGCAGTGTGAGGAGGCACTTCTCTTTGGGGTGGGGGGCAGCTCAGAGATCAGGAGGCAGCAGCCACAGCTGCCCAGAGGACATCCAAGGATAGGGGAGATGAGGCTGAGGGAACACTCAATAAGGGAGGGTGTTTGAAAAATGGTGAGAGGCTGCCGGCTCTGCAGGCAAGGGGTGATATGGCTGGGCTCCTGTGCCACACAAACAATGCAGTTGGTCAAGGGAGCCGTGGACTCAAAAAGGTTGAAAGCCTCTGCTGTAATGGGAATGGAAGTGTATGCAATTGTGTGGGTGTATGAATTTCCTTAGGGACACAGGTGGCGCTGTGGGTTAAACCACAGAGGCTAGGACTTGCCGATCAGAAGGTCGGCGGTTCGAATCCCTGCAACGGGGTGAGCTCTTGTTGCTCGGTCCCTGCTCCTGCCAACCTAGCAGTTCAAAAGCATGTCAAAGTGCAAGTAGATACCGTAAATAGGTACCACTCTGGCGGGAAGGTAAACGGTGTTTCAGTGCGCTGCCAAAAGTGGCTTAGTCATGCTGGCCACATGACCCGGAAGCTGTGCGCCGGCTCCCTCGGCCAATAAAGCGAGATGAGTGCCGCAACCCCAGAGTCGGTCACGGCTGGACCTAATGGTCAGGGGTCCCTTTATCTTTACCTTATGAATTTCCTTACAAACGTTAATTCAAGCAAATGTATAGAAATACATACGTGGGCGTAAAACGCAGTCGTAGTAATCCAGCTGAGAAATTTTCCCGTGGATATCAGCGGAAACTGTTACTTTGCACTGCCCATAGACCTGGAGCAACAGAAAGGTAAGTGATGTTGGTAGAACTGATTTGTTTTGCCAAACCAGAAACCTTCACCTTTTGCAGACCAAGGAGTCGGCTTAGCCCCCAACTTGCAATGCAGAATCACTCCCCCCTTGCAAAATCTGATATTATTTTTATAATATAATATTATAATATTCTTATTTTTAATCTGAGTATCTGAAGAAGTGTGCATGCACACGAAAGCTTATACCTAGAACAAACTTAGTTGGTCTCAAAGGTGCTACTGGACATTTTTTTGTTGTTGTTTATTTGGACTGATATTATTTGTTATTACTCTCTAGCTCTCCATGCATGCAAGTTTTTGTTTTTTTGTTTGTGTTTTGCAGTTTCCACTCAGTTTCACTGGCCTCAAAATGACAGTCTGTATTCCCTCCCCAATTTAGTCTGGATTTGCCCTTTCCCAGAAGTCACCAGTAAATTAAAACAACAGCACTTCTTTGGCCAATGATTAATATATGATATTTCAGTGGCCTGCTTTCAAATTAAGCACTGGCCTGGCAGTACTCTCTGGGCAGAATGATCAATTACACCTCCCTCCCCAATGGGGCTACTCTAAAAACAGCAGGATCCTGCCCCTTTCCCACAGTCCCAAATCATCTCACCACACTCTATACTGCCACTGGCATCTGCTTCCCTCACTAGAATTTTCTTTGTATTTGGTGAAGGCTTTGGGGGAGAAAAAGGGAACCGTGCAGACATGTGCAGAAGGTGGGTGATGTGAACCCCTTAACCTTTCTTGTGAAGCAATTCAAATCTGAAATACACTATAGATCTTTTCAGGTCGCACCAGATCCTGACTTCGCAAAGCTCTTCCAGATAATTGTACAAAGTCATTTTCTTTTTAAAACCAGACTTGTTGCTAGGACATAGGTTTTCAACCTTTTTTGAGCCCATGGCTCCGTTGACCAACTACATTCTTTCTGAGGCACCCTGTGCAGCTCAGGAACCCCAGTTATTTCACTCCTTGTCTGCAGAGCTAGCAGCCTCTCACCCCTTTTTTGAACACGCTCCCTTGTGGAGGGTTCCTGCAGCCTCCTCTCTTCTCCTTTCTCCTTTGGAGTCCTCTGAGCAGCAGCCGCCACTGCCCCAAAGAGAGGTGCCTCCTCACGCCGCCCCACAGAGGCCTGGAAAGAGGATGCCCCCAGCCTTAGCAACCTGACAGAGACTGGCCAAAGGTGATTGTGAGGCCAGAACCTTACTCCGAGGCCACATTGACACCTGGAAACCAGAACCTCCTGGCCAGCCCCAGAGGCACCATTCTCTTGTGGAGCTTGTAGCCAGGGCTGCTG
The DNA here is from genome assembly GCA_034642415.1 of Podarcis siculus. Taxonomy (NCBI): domain Eukaryota; kingdom Metazoa; phylum Chordata; class Lepidosauria; order Squamata; family Lacertidae; genus Podarcis; species Podarcis siculus. Next base: position 5,761,673 of record JAXCMG010000046.1, on the reverse strand, counting down.
CAACAAACAGCTGTGCAAGCCTTTGGGAGGCAGAGACACATGAAGTCATCAGAGGAGGGAGGGAAGGAAAGAAGGACAGAGGCCAGTGTTGCCCCTGGCACCCATGATCATCAATCCAGGCACCCCAGGGTGCCACGGCACACTGGATGAAAACCGCTGCTCTAGGGTGACAGTGAAATTTCATCCACTTTAATTGCACAGTGGGTGGTGCTGTGGGTTAAACCACAGAGCCTAGGGCTTGCCGATCAGAAGGTCGGCGGTTCGAATCCCCACAACAGAGTGAGCTCCCGTTGCTCGGTCCCTGCTCCTGCCAACCTAGCAGTTCAAAAGCACGTCAAAGTGCAAGTAGATAAATAGGTACCACTCTGGCGGGAAGGTAAACGGCGTTTCCGTGTGCTGTTCTGGTTCACCAGAAGCGGCTTAGTTATGCTGGCCACATGACTCAGAAGCTGTATGCCGGCTCCTTCGGCCAGTAAAGCGAGAGGAGCACACAATTCCAGAGTAATCTGCAACTGGACCTAATGGTCAGGGGTCCCTTTACCTTTACCTTTTTAAGTTTCCTAGTATGCACTTGAATTCCTCCCACCAAATAGTGGCCGTCTGGAGGCATTCCTAGCTTAAAAACAAAACTTAGCATGTTCAGTTCTTTTCTGAACTTGGCAGATCAAATGCTTACTGTCTCATGGGCGTTTCTGAAACTGCAATCCTTTGCCTGTTTTCCGCTGAGAACGTGGCACACTGTTTCCAGCACATCCAAGGTGAGAAAATACTTAGAGACTTCAGGCTCCTATAGAAGACGAAAGACGATAAGAAGACGAAACCCTTTGCAGCACAAGACAGCAGAATTTGAAAAGGCAAGCCCGGCTGGCTGCCTTTCACGCAAAACAAATTCTGTAGAAATTTAACATTGATGTCAACAATGTTATTCCATGTAAGTTTTGACTACAGCCTTAGACTTTCGTTCTCATGGGATTTCAAGGATCACAAGGATCCAAAATGCTTCCTTTTGCAACCATTTATTCAAACAGCTGCTTCTTTTGCAACCACTTATTCGAAACCTATAAAGAAAAGGGTCTCACAGCAAAACTAGAAAGTTCCCCCCCCCCATAAATAATGGCTCTTAGAGTTATTTTTTGGTCAACAAACAAGGTTTAAAGATTCTCTCAAGGCAAACTTTTAAAAATGTAGTATAAACACCGACAACTGGGAAACACTGGCCTGTGAGCGCTGCAATTGGAGAACAGCCTTTAGCAAAGGTGTCATGGACTTTGAAGACGCTCGAACTCCGGATGCAAGGGAGAAAGGTGCTAAGAGGAAGGCACACTTGGCAAACCCTCACCATGATCAACTCCCATCCAGAAACCTATGTCCTCACTGTGGAAGGTTGTGTGGATCCAGAACTGGCCTCCACAGTCACTTACGGACCCACTGTTAAAACTGTGTTTATGGAAGACAATCTTACTCGGCTACAAGCGATCGCCAAAGAAGAAGATATGATAATAGCACCCAGGACTATTGCATCTGCCCCAACACTGGCTTATTCCTCTGCCTCAGTTTCTCCTCTTTTAAAATGGAGCAATTCTCAGCTAGAATTCAGTAAATATTATACAGGCTGCAGCTTTCATTCTGTACAACTGAAGCCACGGGGAGGCCAGAGCTGGAAGATGCAGGCAGATCTGGGATGGGCTGGAGCAGAAGTTTTGAAGCAGAGGTTGGTTGGCCATCTGTCTAGCTGAGATGCCTGTATTCTAGGGGGTTGGACTAGATGACCCTTAGGATCCCTTCCAGCTCTGCAATTCTACAATTCCAGCATCAGGAGGGCAACATATTTGCTACTCCTGGTTTGGAGTGTCCACTCAATAGATAGGACAATGGCTCCCCCTTATCTCCCCCGCTTTTATCTGATGTTTTGGAAGGTGATTGTCCCCAACTGCAATGTAGAGAGCAAAGTCAGAACCAGGGTAGCTGCTTACCTGGGGAAGTTGCCGGGCATCAAAGATTCGCTGAAGACCAAGCACATACCCCTTTTTTTCATGGGAATTGATCCAGTCTAGGGCCTGAGCTGCAGCTGCTTTGACTACAGAATTATTGCACCCTGGGGAAAGCAGTCCTGTCAGTGGTGGTCTTGGTAGCTGTCCTGGATGAGGTGGAAGACCGCCAAAGGAACACAATACCTGTATCCCGACCAGGAAGGAAATTAAAAGGGCCATTTTGGAAAGGCCTGGGTACCAGGGAGGGAGATTCTGCAGCCCCTCTGGAAAAGCAGGCTTTGCAGCACACTCAGGTTTCTTTATATACTTTTAAGGTAAGTCACTAATATTTGCTCTTGTTCCTCACCGCGGCCAACACCTTTGAACCTGGACATGCGAACTGCAAACAGTGAGTCAATGATTAGAAGGTTGTGTTCACAGGCTGAAAATGTGATTTTCTAACCAGCTCTGGACCCGTGTCCTTGGCTTCAGATTGAAGTCCGCAGAAAACATCTAGCAATAATGATGCCAAACTAACCACTTGTTATATAAATTCTAGGCAGGGGCCGGATACAAGATCTATGGTGCAATCTTTCGCAGGTTTACTGAGAAGCAAGTCACACTATTTCTGATGAAGATGTTCTGTTACACACCAAAGGCAAGTGTGTATAGGAGCGCGGCCTGGAAGCGAACTTATTACTAAACCAACGCACAATTTACAAGTGTTGGTGCTGACCTTTAAAGCCCTAAACAGCCTTGGCCCAGTATACCTGAAGGAGCGCCTCCACCCCCATCGTCCAGCCCAGACACTGAGGTCCAGTTCTGAGAGCTTTCTGAAGGTTCCCTCACTGCGAGAAGTGAGGTTACAGGGAACCAGGCAGAGGGCCTTTTCGGTAGTGGCGCCCTCCCTCCCATTGAAGGACCACACATATCTGCTATTGGGTCCCTGAAGCACAGATTCACACAAAGTGACAAAACGTCCTTGCAGGTTATTAACAGGATTTTTATTTGAAGTGCATATGCAAAACAAAGGTACAGGGCGATCAGTATGCAACCTGCACACCCAATCAGGGTGTGCCCCCTTTATATAGATTTGCAGAATAGAATACCACCTGATCTCTTGTAAGTCACCTGATTTCTTGTAAGTCACCTGATTTCTGGGAAATCGAAACTTATAATAAGTTCCTATTACCGTGTAAGGTCTTGGTCTTCCCTCCCTCCTTCCTGCAACCTCCCTCATCCTGGTATTACAATAAATCCTTGTTCCTTATCTCTATCCGCCCAAGCTAGACATTCCAACGAGAGGCCCATTTGCACTGTAACATTTATGCATGTCCTTCTGGTTGGTGTAGAAACCTCCCCTTTTAGGATAATAACAACAACAATTATATTGTAATGTGCTCCTTCACCATCAGATGTCAAGGAAATAAATAACTATCTGACTTTTAGAAGACATCTGAAGGCAGCACTTTTTAATTTTTAATTTTTGATGTTTTATCATGTTTTTAATATTCTTTTGGGAGCCGCCCACAGTGGCTGGGGAAATCCAGTCAGATGGGTGGGGTATTATTATTTTTATTATTATTAATAATAATTTGAATCTCAGTGGGAGATTGTGGCAAGAATGGGAGGAAAACACCGTTTGCCACGCCTAAAAGTGATGTTAATTATCACTGCCAGACTATGTAGAACCACAGAACTGTGGAGTTGGAAGGGACCACGAGAGTCATCTCTGATATGTGCATGTCATGATCTGGGGCCCAGGTAGATGGGACCCAGGGAGATGTCGTGGGACCCAGGTAGATGTCATGGCCCAGGAAGCATGTCAGAACCAAGCACACCAATGCTCTCTGTCTTTTGCTGAGACTGCACCCACCATGAGCCTCTCACTTCACCTTACCAGGTCAGTAAAACATGCCAAGAGCTCACTGGCCTTCCGCAGAAGACTGGGGGCTGCCATCGATGCCAGGAGAACCACAAATTCTCCTGACCCATGCAAGTCTTCATGTAGCAGATAGAAGAAAAAGGCACATTTTGTGTGACCGTTGCTTAAAGATACCCGTTGCCATAGCAATTAGGAGCAGGCTGTTCTGACCATTAAAATTTGTTTTAGGTGTCCACAAGCTGTCCATGTGTTCTGTTATCCAATCATATTGCTGAAAAGGATCATGCACGAGGTCATCCCACTTGCAATTGTTATAAAAGTGTCTTGAATTTTGTATTCGGGTTCCAGAATTTGGAGAATTCCTCTGGACCACTTATTCTCGCTGCGGCCCACAATAAATATGAACTCTTTTCACGATGCTGCTGACTTTTTTTGGCTAAAGAGGACCGGCGTACTTCCAGACCCCCCCCTTTGTAGGGTAACAGTCCAACCCATGCAATTGAGGCATCTTTTGCCCAACATGGGGCTCACAAACCCATGACCCTGAGATCAAGAGGCTCATGCTCTACCCAAATCTTAGGCATATTTGTTTTACTTACTCTCAGCTACATGAAAGGCCTTCACTTTAAACCAGCTGAATTCTGCTGAAAACATGTGGCAGTGTTAATAACCAACAGTACGTTTCCGAGCACAATTCAAAGTGTTGGTGCTGACCTTTAAAGCCCTAAACAGCCTTGGTCCAGTATGTCTGAAGGAGTGTCTCCACCCCCATCGTTCTGCCCGGACGCTGAGGTCCAGCGCCGAGGGCCTTCTGGCGGTTCCCTCACTGTGAGAAGCCAAGTTACAGGGAACCAGGCAGAGGGCCTTCTCAGTGGTGGTGCCTGCCCTGTGGAAAGCCCTTCCTTCAGATGTGAAGGAAATAAGTAGCTATCTTATCTTTAAAAGACATCTGAAGGCAGCCCTGTTTAGGGAAGTTTTTAATGTTTGATGTATTACGGTATGTTAATATTTTGTTGGAAGCTGCCCAGAGTGGCTGGGGAAGCCCAGCCAGAAGGGCGGGGTATAAATAATAAATTATTATTATTAGTAGAAGTAGCAAATCATTTCCTAATGTTGGAAATGTGGCCAAAAAGAGAGAAAGACCTATATTGCAATCCTAAAAAGTTTTATTTACCCAAATCCAATGTACTGGTATGTTTGTTTTACATACTCCCAGGTACATAAAAGTTGTTTACTTGCACCTGATGTTACTTGAGCAGTTATCTGCCCAATTATACAAATGGGCTTGCAGCCTTTGGAACAGGGGAGTCTAGAGCTGTAGCCCGAGAACTGGGGCTCTTATTCCCTCCCCTTGAGGGAGGGGGATTTTTTTCCTACTGCTGCTGAACATGCCTTGGAAATTGAGTGGACATCAGCAGCGGCAGGGAGCTCTCTTCCCTCCTTCCCCTCAAAAGTACAATCTGTTCCAAGTGCTGTTGTGCTGCAGAAATAAGGGGGAAAGGTCATTCTTGCCCCATCTATTGACCAAAGGAACAAGGACCACCAGCTGCGATTCAAGCAAGAACATCAGCAAAAGAAGACCAACCTGGTCATATCAGTACCATGTAAGTTCATTTCCTTGTTCTGGCCCTGAAGCACAGATCTTCTTCCTTTGCCTTTCTGGTCCACTTCCCTTCTGTTGTGTCTGTTTAGGCAAGATAGAGTGGTACCATGACTTCCCTTGATCTGGACACTATACTTCTGTTGCTGCAGCCTAGTATAGCGTTAGCCTTTTTTTGCTGCTGTATAACAATGCTTACCCATGTTAAGCTTGTGGTCCACCAAGACCCTGAGATTCTTTTCACATGCACTACTGGAAAGCCAGGTGTCCCTCAACTTATATTTATGCAGCTGGTTCTGCCTGACTAAGTGTGCAACTTTTTATCAATATTGTTTATACAAAATGTAATTTCTTTCAAAAAATAATAATAGGCAGGATGCAAAGTGTTTCTTTTTTAACTAAACACAGTAAGTTCATAGCATCTTCTGGCAACAGAGTTCGGTGAAATCTTGGGGAGGCATTGCCCATTGGAGAAGACTGCCCTAAATTATGACTAATGAACCTCCCCCCAATCTGCATAATAATGTTAAAGGTTTGGACGTCAGTGTGGATGATACTCGTGGGTCCCTTCCAAACCCGTGATCCTGAATAGCTGAGGTTAGAATGTATAAGAGGAAATGAACCAGCCGAACCAGTGCCTTTGTTAAGGTAATGGCCTCAGCTCGCTTATTAAGTACCACCATTTACATGTCCAAAGAGGCTGCCCTGTTGCCATAGAGACATATAGGTAGGCCTTTACCCACCTCACCTGGCTGGATGCCATATCATCATCATTTTATTATTTACACCCCGCCCATCTGGTTGGTGGCTTCCAGCACATATAAAAAGGTAAAGGGACCCCTGACCATTAGGTCCAGTCGTGACCGACTCTGGGGTTGCGGTGCTCATCTCGCTTTATTGGCCGAGGGAATCGGCGTACAGCTTCCAGGTCATGTGGCCAGCATGACTAAGAACCAGAGCAGCACACGGAAACGCCGTTTACCTTCCCGCTGGAGGTATTTATCTACTTGCACTTTGACGTGCTTTCGAACTGCTAGGTTAGCAGGAGCAGGGACTGAGCAACGGGAGCTCACCCCGTCGCAGGGGTTCGAACCGCCAACCTTCTGATCGGCAAGTCCTTGGCTCTGTGGTTTAACCCACAGCGCCAAAACATAATAAACCATCAAACATTAAAATCTTTCCAATTCAGGGCTGCCTTCAGGTGTCTTCTAAAAGTTTTGTAGTTCTTTATCTCCTTGAGATCTGATGGGAGGGCATTCCACAGGGTGAGTGCCACTACCAAGAAGGCCCTCTTCCTGGTTTCCTGTAACTTCACTTTTCACTGTGAGGGAACCGCCAGAAGACCCTCGGAAGTGGACCTCAGTGTCCAGGCTGAGTGATGGTGGTGGAGATGCTTGTTCAGGTATAGTGGGCCGAGACCATTAAGGGCTTTAAAGGTCAGCACCAACACTTTGAATTATTGTGATTGGAAACGGTGAAGATCCTTTAGGAGCAGTGTTATATGGTTCTGGTGGCTATTTCCAGTCACCAGTCTAGCTGCGGTAAGAATGGGCGAAGCGGGGCTGTGTGTGAAGAGAGTTTGGGGCAGATGCTGGAAGCTAGGAGACAGAGGCTTGTCTTGCTCGCTGCTGGACTCAGAGCTGTGTCTTGGGGCCTTCCTAGAAATCCAACAGGGAGGCAAGACCTGTTGGAATGTTAATGCTGTGAGCCTCTCCATCCTATGCTCAGATTGAATTTACAGTCATACCTCGTGTTGCGTTAGGTTCATGTTGCATCTTTTTGGCTTGTGAACACAGCAAACCCGGAAGTGTATACTTCCGGGTTTCACTGCGTGTGCGTGCACAGAAGCATCCTGCATGCTTTGCGCATGTGCAGAAACGTCCTGCACACTTCACACATGCACAGAAGTGCTCTATTGGGGGGCCACTAGGGGCGCATTGGAAGATCGCCAACAATACCATCTCTCCGACCCACACGGGGTAATTAAGAGGCTGTTATGGGAGTAGGCAGCCTCCCTTGTTGCCCCAAGGAAATGGGGAACACTGCCCTTGCCTGCTGTGCCCATAAATCACCCCTTAATTCGAAAGAAGGGGGTGAGGGCCCTAGGCAGAATGCCCCCGTGTGGATCTCGGCTCTCCTGGACGCTGTCTCTGATCGCGCACTAGCTGCAGCAATTTGGAATAATTAATTACAAAAGAAGCAAATGCACATATTTCAAGTGAAGAAGGGGAGTGAAGTCTGCTAATTTAAGTGACCTATGCGAAAGAAGACGACGGGTTGGAGAAACAGGAATATTTTATGATGAAGATACACCAAAGGCTGGGTATGTTTGACAACGGGACTGAATGGGGGGGGGGAGAAACCTTTTTTACTTTCCTTCTATGTGATTTACAAGAACCCCCCCCCCCCCTCATTAGAATCGTCGGTTGAACTGACCCAAGCAGGATGATTAAGGTTGTGTGGAGATAAACTTTAACCAAAAGTATGCTTTATGGAGATCGAGAAGCAATAAGAGCTTTTGGAATGGCGCAGCAATTAATTCGGAGCCGCCATCTTGCCAAAGGATTTATAGCCGGGAGGACAGAATGGACTTGTTTTCAGACTGCATTCCTGGTGAATCTCCTCAGAGGTTTTGAGAAAGGAGGCAGATTGGTGAAGATTAATGACGCTAAGACTGTTTTGATGTATGGAAGTGATGTTATAGGGAAAACGTCTGGATATGGCTACTGGATAAAAAAAATAATATCCACGCAGGATTATAAACTGTTCTAACCAGCTTGCGGAGACTATCAGAGGTCACAAAGAGAAAGGAAAAATATATGAAAATAACAACAAGAGATGTGGAAAAACAATAAGAAAGGACTGGATAGTACTGTGAAAATCATAAGGTTGGATTTGTGGACATTAAAACAGCAGTAAGAAGTAAGAAGTTGATTGGATCCCCTTCGGAATTTGAAATATGGGTACCCCCAACAAAAATTTAAAATTCGGCTGTGTAATTTGGAATTTATGTAATTTGGTTTGATTTTATGTGATTGGTCGGTTAATAAAAAAGTATTCTTAAAAAAACAACAGAAGTGCTCTATTGCGCTCCGCGCTTGTGCAGAAGCGCCGCTCTAGTTGCAGACTTTTCAGAACGGATCGTGTCCGCAACTAGAGGTACCACTGTATGTGTAAATAAAACCACATACCCCAAAGACACTACAGTCTCTGTTGACCTTCATTCCAAGGAAACTGAACCCTGGAGTTTCCTTTCGCTTGGAGATTGGGGTACATGCCACAGTATGTTCAAGCCTTTATATCAGGAGAGGGAAACATCTGGCCCACCAGATGTTGCCTAACTGAATCTCCCATCATCCTTGGCAAATGCCACGCTGGCTCAGGGCTGATGGGAGTTTAGAGGCAGAAAAAAAGGCGAGGAGCGTTTTGAGTTTCATGTTTTATTTTGGAAGCACCTTTGTTTTGGTTTGCATATTGTTAGAATATGCATTTTCCAGCACGGTCTCCATAATGTAGCACTGCAGTTTTGGACACCGGGGAAGGAAAGAACAGTAATTCCTAGAGAATACACCTGATATATCACTGCGGTCCCTTCTGTCCGGTGCTGTGTATATTCTTCCCTTTCGAAAGGAGAAACCCCAAACCACACCTGCTTCTCCACCCAAGAGTGCCATGAATCTGTTAGCTGAATAGTAGAGTATGCAGATTAGCAAATTGTTATGTAATTTGCACAACTGATCCTGCTTCTGCCACCAACCAAGGGGAGGGACAAGGAATGACACACAGGACAGAAGCCCCACCCTAATACTGCCCCTCCTGCCCCTGAGTTTTCCACCAAGCATGGAGTCCTCGTTTTCCACCTTGCATCTGTCTAAAGGAGGCAGAAACTAAAGATAGCAGTGAAGCTAGAAAATGCAGGACCTGTCAGAAGCACCGAAATCTGCACAGGTAGAAAACAGGCTGACTCAATACTCACAGCCTTTCTTAGGACAGGCTTGGCTTTTAGGGGGGATGTGTGTGTGAGAGAAATTATCACTATTTTGCTGCAAGAATGTGAGTTCAGGTTTGGGAGAATATACAAAGGCATTTCATTGACCGGTCTGCTCCTGTAGTTTCTATCAGGCTCTCCTATATCTTAAAGTGGCGAATTCTCCCTGGGCATAAGGGTGGCACAATTGCTGGGAGTGGCACAGCTTCCACTGCTCTCTTGACGACAGGCTTTGCCGCCGCGACGGCTGGAACTTCGGCAGAGTGAGATTCATGGGATGCATGCGTGTCGTTGTGCGAATGGATGAGGTCAAGGACCCTGCGGCCAGTTCCAGGGGAAGGGATGTTCTTCCCAAGATGATGCAAGGAATGCTCAATGAAATGGGAACCGCCGGCCTAGAAAAGAAAACCATTATGTCTCATCTGCTGGCGCTAGTCAGAACACAACCCAAATGAATGAATGAATGAATGAATGACCACTCAGCTTGAAGCTCTGAGCAGGTGCAAATCTCATGAGGTGCAATGACTTTCCCCACCCACTCCCATAAAGAAAGAGGGCATGGGAGATATTAGGGTTGCCACCTGCCCTGTAAAATACAGGACTGTCGATGTAAAATGCCAGGTCCTGTATTTCAGGTCTTCATCTCTCTCTCTCTCTCTCTCTCTCTCTCTCTCTCTCTCTCTCCCAAGTTAGGGATCCTCTCCAAATGCAAATCCTTGAAAGGTGTGGGAAAGGCCATGCATTTAAGCTCTGCGTAGCCATGCACAGACAGATTTACAAATTTGTGTTGGAAAAACGCCCCAGGGAAGGGTGCCAACTTCCCAAGACACTGGGGCTTCTCTCTGGTGGTCACTCTGTGGCTGGAATCCTCCTATGTGTATAACAACTGTTTGTTTTCTCTCTTGATGCTGCGCTTGTTTCGCAGCTAGTGTTACCTGGGGGTGACACTACCCCCAGGGGGTAGGATGTTGGGATTTCAGTTCCCACCAGCTGCAAACAGCATCATCATGTGATGTCTCTGAGCATGAGACTACGGACTGTCTCTTTCTTCTGTGATGGGATGCCAGAAGAAGGCGAGTGTGCTCCTCTCAGGAGGGAGGGGTTGCTTTTCACCGGTCCCTCTGGACTGAGAGAAGCCCTGGTGTCTTGGGAAGTTGGCACCCTTCCCGGGGGCATTTTTCCAACAATTTGTTTGTGTGTGTGACAAATTGTAGAGGGACCATTCTGTTAGGATGCGGAAGATTGTTTTGAAGTCACTTCAGCAGCAGATAGGGGGGAAAGTCCTCTCCTAACCATCCTGCCCTGCCCTGTATTTTGCCAGAGGAAATGTGGCAATCCTAGGAGACATACCCAGAGATCTATACGGCTTGTGTTTCTCCCCAATGCACAGCCTCATGGCCCTACAGAAGGATGAGCAGGAGGCAGAAATCCTTCACCATTAACAGGAGGAGCTTTGGTCACCAGCATGGTGAAATCGCCACTTCTGTTGAGCCATTAAAAGTCCTCTGTTGTGTCTGGGCTCCCGACCAGCAAATTAGACTTCTTTCACAGAGGTAATTCTAGATGGGCAACCTAATTCAGCATTTTAAAAATGACAGTGGTTCACTGAAATAAATAAACCAGCCGGTATTTGTGCTGATGAAAGGACCTCTTCCTAAGTATGGCAGGTAATTCTGTTGCTTAAGGTGGCCCAGGCGGTCTTTTGGGGTGGGCCCTTGTATCTCCTCCCCCTTCCCCGCCTTTTCAACTAATGCATCTTTCTTGGATTATAGGGCAGTTGAGCACAGTGGTGCTAAATAATGACCCATCACCTACCTTAATTCATAGAATCATAAAATTTTAGAGTTGACAAGGGCCATCTAGTTCAACCCTTAGTAATGCAGGAATCTTTTGCCCAACATGGGTCTTGAACCCACAACCCTGAGATTAAGAGTCTCATGCTCCACCAACCGAGCTACCAAGGCATGCACAGAGACATAGACACGTGCATATGCAAGTTCCATGCAGATTTGTGCCACAGGCCAATGCCCTGAGTCTAAGTACCTAGCAATGCCATGAGTGCTAGGAAAGGGATGCAGCAGGACTGCAACAGGGACGTGGGTAGCAGCCTCTTTGGCTCTAGGGATGAAGAATCCCTTAATTGTTCTGCAGGGAAGCAGGGAAGTTGGCCTTGGGAGGAGCTGGGTCAGGGTGCTTCTCTGGAAAAGTGGGTGGGTGGAAAGGTAACGGGAGCCAATTGGGGAAGGCCAAATAATTAGAAACATTCAAAGTCTGGGTGCTACAGGATTTGGTGCAAGAGGAGAAGTTGTTGTGCTTCAAGTCCCAAAGGGCTTTGGTTTCCAAGCTAGCTTTCGTGTACACCATCAGACCCTCCCCAGTGAACCTCAGAGCAAGCAACCGGTTGTGAATTCTCTCTGCGTGTGAATTGCTGAAAACCATGTTTAAAAATTGCACCTACCTGTTGATCATATAAAGCACAATCTAGGGTGATCTTCTCTGCAGGTGGAATGGGCTCACCACCAAGAACAGGAACAGGAGGCAACTGGATAACGGATGCCTTGCAAAACCCATTACTCTTGATAAGGAGGAAGAAAGAGAGAGCAGTTAAGACATCCCCACAGGGACATCCGAAAAGAAAATACTTCATCTCAGCCAGGCAGCATGGTGTAGGAAATTCCATTCATTCCCATCTTCCTCACATAAATCATCCAAAAAGTGTGGGAATCGATCAACTAGAGTGGCATCTGAAGATGTGAGTAAAACCGTTTTACTTATGTAGGTTTATATACTGCCTTTTTTCCATCATGGAAGTTAAGACGGTTTTCATGTTATTCCCAGTGAGGTCACCCACCCACCTGTAGACAAGTCCCAGACCTGTTGACCTTTACTCTAGGGACATAATAAAGTTCAGTGGGATATACAAAATCCTCCCTAGAGGAACCCAATGCAAACTTCCAGTGTCTGGCGATTTGAAGTCTGGCAGAGCTAGCAACTCGCTTGTGAACATGGGCCAGATTTAAATCACTTTCACTTGTGGAAAACAGGCATTTCTAGACCTGAAGTCTAGAAATCTTCGAGTTTATATATGTATTTTTCTATATAGAGAGAGGGACTTGTAGCCATGGAGGTTGGAAATGTGTGGACTTCATTGTTCAAATGCTTTCTTAAAGGCACAGGCGCCCCACAATGCAGAAGGGCTGGCAGGCCTCATTTGACCACAGACGTTACCAGTCCTGGAATCTGCACTAAATTAATTGGGATCCCATCCACTTACCGCATGCTCATCTGTCGCCACGTGGCAGTGTTCTGCAGGGTCTTGGGCTTGTTGCCTTGAGCAGTTAGTGGCGGCAATTGCAAACTCCACATGTGTACCTGGAGGCATAAGCTGGGAACGCAATAAGGAACATTTTAGCTGTCTCTCTCAAATGCCGCAACTGAGCAGAAAGAGTCATACGGAATATTAATGATATAAATGGACATTTGCAACGCTGGGGCACTTTTGTTCAGTTTCCACTCCCTCCCACCAACCCAGCCTATGAAGCTGCCTTCTAGCAACTCAGACCAGTCCTTCTTTCCAATGGAGGTTAGGCTCAGGGCAGCTGTGGGGAACCAGCGTTTTTAGTGGAGCTGGTAGCAAATCATTTCATACACACATCCTTGACCCGTTTCACTGCCTGCCGCTTTGTTCCGGACTCAGTTCAAAGCACCGGACTGGACTTTTAATCCTCGAGCACCTTGGGACCAGGGTGTCTCAGGAACCACTTCTCTCCAGATGTTCCCTTCTCCAGGTCCCTTCACGGTTGGAGGTAAAGTAAGTGGGCACTGGAAGCAGGGCCTTCTCTGCCATGGCCCCCCACATTTGGACCATCTTTCCAAGAAAGATATGCCTTAACCCTTCACTGCTCACTATTTGCGGCCAGCAAAAATGCTCTTAGTCCAACACTTGTTTGGACTATTTGTTTTAGAGGATAAGCTTGCCGTTACTACTTTTTAATTAATTGGTGTTGCTTGGTTTTGTTTTTGATCTGTTGTGCCCAAATTCCCTCTGCCCTTGCCTGATCAACCGAAACTTGCTGATGGTCTTCATAATTTGTCTGCCCGTCGTGGTGATTGACATGCACTAGGCTAAACGCAATGCAATTCAGAAGAAGGAGTAATAAAAATGAAATTAAAAGTGGATTTGAATATTGAATGCAACGGATATTTTGTCTCCCTCCTCCAACTACAGACGGCGTGGGCCGCCAGAATGAAACCTGCACACCAGAATGGACCATTTGGGAGCCGGGAATTGTGTTGCAAAAATCGGAAAGAGCAAAAGTAGAAGGGATAACTGCGTTTAGATCTGTGCATCAGTACTAGAAGTGCAGATCAGCTTGCCTCGCTTAAACATGTGGACTGAACAATGTCTTCAAACATCCCTGCTCTCTACTCTCTCTGTAATAAGGCAGCACTGCTAGTGGCCCTGTCTGAATACTTACTGAGATAAACCCTCTTGAAAGCTCAAGGAGCTGGTAGTGGGTTCCATTGACATTTTCAGCGTTGAACTTGGCGAGCCCAGAATTAGCTGCCTCCTTCAACTTAGGTTCATCCAGTTTTGACAAAGGGCTACAATCAGGGCAAACATTGATAATATCTTCAACTGAATCTAAGGAAGAAAAAGAGAAAAGTACAGGGTGTTTTTATTTATTTATTTAAGTGAGTAATGTTTTGTTGCTGGCTGCTCCAAAAGGTTTAGGATAGCTGATCAGTTGCTGACATAGGCTGTTGCAGCCATTTTGTGTTGGCAGAAACTTAAGAAATGAACATTTAAGGAATTTATTATATTTTTATTTTGTTCTTCCTCCAAGAACTCACGATGGCCCTGCAAATACCGAGGTCCACCTCCAAAGGCCTTCTGGCAGTTCCCTCACTGCGAGAAGTGAAGTTACAGGGAACCAGGCAGAGGGCCTTCTCGGTAGTGGAGCACCTTCTCATCAGAGGTCAAAGAGATAAACGATAACACAATTTTTCGTAGACATCTGTACCAGGAAGTTTTCACTGTGTTTTTATATTATGTTGGAAGCCACCCAACGTGGTGGGAGCAACCCAGTCAGATGGGCAGGGTACAAATAATTTGTTGGTGGTGTTGTTGTGTGTATTTTATGCAAAATTGCACAGAAAATGTGCGTGTCAGAAGAAAATGCTGGGCAATTTTCCTGAGGGTTAAAAAAAGAAAAGAAAAACCAATTGGCAAACTCATTTGGAAATGTGGAGAAGTGAACTCAAGACTGGGAGAACGAGACACTGAGAGGAAACAGAAGAAGACCTACCGACCCATTATAAGAGCTGTGTGGTCCCTCCATGTTTATATCAAGGACAGGGAGCCTGTGGCTCCTCATCAGATGCTGATATTTGGCTATTGTCCAGGCTGGCAGGGGGTGATGGGATCTGGAGTCCAACAGTATCTGGAGAGCCACAAGTTCTACATCCCTCGTTCATGTGCATGATTTTGCCGGGAGGTGCCTTCCAGACAAAGATACAGCACACAGGTGGACTGAGGGCCACAGGACACACCTGACGGATGTACGTTGTTGTTTTTAAGAGCGCCAGGTGTGGCGACATCCAGTCAGGATCAAGTCCACATCTCACAGAGCAAGGGTTTAATCTTGTGCTACACAGTCTGTGGGGGGGGGGAAGCCCCAGATGTCTCAGGGACAAACAGCACCTGCGAAAGAGCGGTGCTCACTAGGGCTGAGAAAGGGTTAACACCGCCCCCCACCTTGTGCTACTGGTTCTCATTGCCCCACCTGCAGCTGCTCTCTCTCTCTCTAACTTAGATTGAGGTGGAGAACCTTCTTCAAGCTAGCGGTGCCTTCTGGGAACCCTTCATGAGGCCACATGGATGGCATTTGAGAGGCAGGGCATATCCCTAGGCCAGGCAGAACGACTCAAGGGATGTGCCAAACCGGGCTGGGGAGAGGTGTGCCCTGGGGAGAGTCATGGTAAATGGGGTGAGTTGGAGTGTGGGTCACTGACCCCCTATTTCTCAGCCCTGGTGACCGAGGACTGCAAAGCATCCAAAGAGATTACCTGGAGTAGAGTGGCATTTGCTAGACAGCACTTTGTAGGCTCCATCCAAAATGAGAAGTTTGACGTCGCAGTCCCCTTCAACAGCCTAGCGGTTCAAAGGAAGAGGATTATGGGCTGGTTATGATGGGAGTTCCGCAGCATTGTACAGCATTGTACACCTTGTACATACACTGTACACCTTGTACATCGGCCTACGCTGACCTGTTTGGCAACGTTTTGGACCTCAACGTCCGTTTGCTGTGTTGACAAGGACTGTCGGAAGCTCTGGTCCAAAATATCTGAGGAATGGCTGGTGGGCCAAGGCTGGTACACCATGCTATGCGTCTCCCAGACGGTGAACCCAAAAGGGACCAAAACCCAGCCTAGCAAGCAGTCACTGCCCTGGTCACCTGTGGTGGGTAAGAAATGCCTCGAGGTAAGCAAACTGGGAAGTTTTTGCAAACTGGAATAATGCTCCCCATACCTTCAGGCTATCCTGGTGCTCCGGTGACTAATATAGCCAGTTTATTGTGCACAGAAATACACAATTAACCATTTATATTGGATGACAATTGCCAACAGATTTTTTGGATTCTTGTGAAGGCCGTTGGACTAAGTGGACCTTGACCTGAACCCTCCAGCCATGCCTTACGATCAGGTGTTTTTAAGAAGAGCATGGTGGACTTGGGTAGACTTCATCACAAGACTGCACCATGATCATTTTTCTCTTTGCTTCTCTAGCCACATTGATGATTTTAGTCAACACATTTTTTAATTTTTTTTCAAAAATCCATCTGTTGAACTTGCATGACAAGTCCTTCAGGCTGGTAGGCTCACGCTAAAGAAAATTGTAATAAGCTACCAAAATTTCCAATGCAGTTGACAATTATAAACAAAGGAGCCACAGAACAACTTCCACGAATAGTCAAAGTAGGAAAAGATGCCGTTCTAGAAATAATGAGATAGATTTGAATTACTGAGTTTCTGTCTCGTACTTTGACCAGTTGAAATAGAACTTGGACGACGTACCATATAATTCAAAGGAGCCCAGATTTTAAATCTGAGACCACAGATTCAAACACTAAAGCTTTTATGTGTGGCAAATATTTAGGTTTTGGGAGGTTGTATTTTTATTATTAATATTATTTTAGGATGTGTTTGTGATCCCGAACACAATCAACTTTCACTGTCAATTCAAATTTTGGCACAATAGGTTATGCAGAGTCAGTCTATCTATCTCACTACTGTGTACAAGGGCAGGCAGTGTCTCCAGGGTTTCAGGCAAGGAGATGATGGGAAATTAGGAGGTTTGGGATAGCTCACCCGGTAGAGCATGAGACTCTTAATCTCTGGTTCATAGGTTCAAGCCCCACATTGGGCAAAATATTCCTGCACTGCAGGGGGTTGGATTAGATGACCCTTCCAACTATACAATTCTATGACTCTATGAACCTAGAACCCTCAGCATGCCAAACAGCTGCTCCATCCAGGGGCGTACGAAGTGGGGGGCAGAGGGGGCGATCCGCCCTGGGTGCCACTCTAGGGGGTTGTGTGTGATAAGATGGCCCCTGCCTCCCTCCAGCTGTAGAGCGGCCGAGGGTACACACAGTCAGTATGGGTGCTGCCGCTCTCGCACGCTGTCCATATGGGCGTCTGTATGGGCTGCCGTGCGTGCGCACTCCGTATGGGATGCCGCACATGCACAGTCTGTACAGAATGCCTCTTGCGCGGCAGTTTGTACGGACGGTGTGTGCGAGTGGCAGCTCGTATGGACGCTGCACGAGCTGCTGCGCTTGTGCACTCCGTACGGGATGACACACATGCGCAGGCCATATGGACGCTGTGTGTGCGCCACCAGGCGGTTCGCCCCGTCCATCAGCGTCCTGCCCCGGGTGCCAGAGAGGGTTCCTCCACCACTGGCTCCATCACTGAGTCACAGACCTTGAATGTTGGACATCATCACCCGCTGAGGTTTGGGAAAGATTAGGGTAGGTGAATTCTACTGGAATGAATCAGACTAATCTTTAGTGGCTGGTCGTCCATTAAATTGTAACTCGGTTGTTCTTGTGGACAACCTAGTACCTGCTCAAATCCTTGCAATGCATAGTTGAGTAAGTGGAACTTGATTTGATCCATAAAGGCACTTCCCACGCTCTCAATCAAGAGACTTGGTTGAGGTTATATAGCTCAGGCAAGTTATGCCTTAGAATGTTAAGGGACCCTGAGTATGAACGCTTGCTGTGTAAATTAAACTTTTGTTGGGTGCAACTTTGAAAACTAAAATCAGCACCATCCTGGTGAGCAGGGCAGTTGAGTTCCAAGCAGCCAGCCTGTATTGACATGCCTTTATTATTATTGCTATTAATTTGAATAAAGGTATGATGCATGCACCCAAGAATCCATGCTTAAATTCTCCACAAGGTTAGCAAAAGGTCCAGGAACTCACATGCTGTGTCTGTGGCCTTATGGTACAATTTTCAGCAGGCAGTGGGTTCGACACATGGCACTCAGTCTCCAATAAGTCCAACTCAAGGAAGGCTATCTTCCCAAATGGCCTCTGTGGAGGAGGAAATGAGAGAAGGTGATTAGATTAAAAAAACTTGCTTACATTTATTTAACCAGCATATAGCTAAAAGGCCCACTGGGAACCAGACAGAGGGCCTTCTCGGTAGTGGCGCCCACCCTGTGGAACACCCTCCCTTCAGATGTGAAGGAAATAAGCAGCTATCCTATCTTTAAAAGACATCTGAAGGCAGCCCTGTTCAGGGCAGTTTTTAATATTTAATGCTGTATTGAACACTTGATTGGGAGCCGCCCAGAGTGGCTGGGGAAACTCAGCCAGATGGGCAGGGTATAAATAATAAATTATTAGACAGGAGTGCCTGTTGTGCTCTAGTCCATGGGGTCACGAAGAGTCAGACACGACTAAATGACTAAACAACAACAACAACAACTATTATTATTATTATTAATCCATAGAGTGCTTCACAGTGTCAGTTCCCTTCTTAACAGATGTGCCAAAACAGAAATTTCTTCAAAATGGTATGTCATTGCCTTTGGTACTTCCTTCCAGCTCCCTTAAAGAGAAGAGGACAGGATGAAGGGGAAAGGGAAATATTTCCTTTCCGCTTCTTTCCTGTTCTTGGAGCTTATGTTTAATTTATTTATTTATTGCATCTTATGCCACCTTTTATTCCAAAGTGCTCAAGATGGCATATGTGGTTAACCCCCTCATTTAATCCCCACAAGAACTGTGCAAGGTAGGTTTGGCTGAGAGGCACTGACTGGCTCAAGGTCACCCAGTGAGCTTCATGGCTGAATGGGGAGTTTGTTTGCAACAAACAAACAAACAAACAAACAAACAAACAAGGGGATGTTCCTGGAGAGTGGTGCAGACTTTGAGTGGTGTTCAGCTAAGTACAACCAATTATACTGAGGGCTTTTTCTTCAGCCGGAACTCAGTTCCAACACCTCTCAGGTGGACACCATTGCCATTATAAGAAAACAAGGCGTTCATGGTGTGTTCCACCACCTCTTGAAACGAGTGTGCATGAGTAAATTAGGGCTATTAATTTCAGTGGGTCTTCTCTGCATAACTGCCACCCCTCCATTCCCACAACACTTTCAGTGAGCCATTCAGGACATGCACAACTTCAGAATTGGGTAGATGTGCATCTTCCAAATGCAATAGGGACACTCACTGGACAATAAGACATTTGGATGCCTTTAAACAACTGAGTAAGACGTGCCCGTGTGCAATCCACACCAAAGCTTCCATTGTCCGTGTGGGTACATTGAACCCCAATAGCTTCTCAGTGGAAGGTTGGTAGTGAAATAAACCAACATCGAATAAACGATTCAAAGTGTTGGTGCTGACCTTTGAAGCCCTAAACGGCCTCGGCCCAGTATACTTGAAGGAGTGTCCCCACCCACATCATTCAGCCTGAACACAGGTCCAGCGACAAGGGCTTTCTGGCGGTTCCCTCACTGCAAGAAGTGAGGTTACAGGGAACCAGGCAGAGGGTCTTCTCAGTAGTGGCACCCACCCTGCG
The DNA here is from genome assembly GCA_034642415.1 of Podarcis siculus. NCBI lineage: Eukaryota > Metazoa > Chordata > Lepidosauria > Squamata > Lacertidae > Podarcis > Podarcis siculus. The sequence goes on along the minus strand of JAXCMG010000046.1, from coordinate 5,742,130 downwards.
GAACACCCTCCCATCGGATGTCAAGGAGATGAGTAACTATATAACTATTAAAAGGCATCTGAAGGAAGCTTTTTAATGTGTAATGTTCTATTATGTTTTTATATATCTTGGAAGCTGCCCACAGACCCTCCCAGTGTCCCTATTTTCCAGGGACGGTCCTGGATTTACAGAAGCCATCCTGGTTTCTGATTTGATCCCTAAATGTCCCGCTTTTCCTTAGGTCATCCCCTTTTTCATCGGAGAAAAGTTGGAGGGAATGGAGTTATGCAACCCCCGAGCAAAGGGGATAAAATACAAGCTTTAGTAGACATCTGAAGGCAGCCCTGTACAGTGGTACCTTGGGTTAAGAACTTACCGGTAATTCGTTCTGGAGGTCCGTTCTTAACCTGAAACTGTTCTTAGCCTAAAGCACCACTTTAGCTAATGGGGCCTCCTGCTGCCGCCGCGTGATTTCTGTTCTTATCCTGAGGTCTTAAACTGAGGTACTATTTCTGGGTTAGCGGAATCTGTAACCTGAAGCGTCTGTAGCCCGAGATACCACTGTATAGGGAAGTTTTTAATGTTTAATTATGTTTTTATATATATTGGAAGCTGTCCAGTGTGGCTAGGGCAACCCAGTCAGGTGAGTGGGGTGCAAAAAAATAATATTATGATGATGATGAAACCTCATAATGAAGGTTTTGTTCTGAAGCAGGGTATTGGACTGGTGCTGCACAGTTGAAGATCTTACATAGCCTTCACTCACACCTTGTATGATCTGGAGAATGACCTTCCTCCCCACCCGCCGGGAAGCACTTACCCGAGGGAGAATCTTGACCTTCTCGATCCTGTTTAGGGCGTACTGATACCCGTGGTTATTTTTTGCGTTGATGTACTTCACTGCGAAGTTTGCCATGTGCTCCGTCTCAACGTCATCGCAAGCAGGAAACTCTGCCTGAGGGAGAACAGGGAGTACAGTTGCGCTTGCTATGCACCCCAGGATCAGGCCCAGGAGCGCTGGAGCTACCAGTGATCTCATGGCTTCGCCTGCAGAAGATCTAAGGAGGAGGGTTGTGCTGGAAGGAAGGGTGGAAGGAGCCACAGCAGAGCTCCCATTTATACAAAGATGAAGCACCCGCCTCCCATCCTCGGCCCACAAGGAGGCCTGCAATATTTGTTCTGGGTCCAAAAAAGCGACTGCAAACAACAGAAAGGGAAAAGTAAATATGTGCAGGACATTGAGTTAAAGGTTTATTAGATAAGGGGGAAATTGCAAAGTTTGCTAGAAAGAAGATGGCATGGGCAAAAAATGTCAAAGCGTCATTTTGGTCCCATTTGCCAGACACTAAAAGGGCATTATGGGGAATTAGGCTGTAGCTCACTGGCCGGGGGGGGGGGGCAGTGTCCAATGTGTCCTGCCAGGCCATTTCCCCAAACCACACCCACCTGCCCATCAGGTGACATCACTGGTGACATCATCTGATGGGCAGAAGGGTTTGATCCTGCCTTGGCTGCCTTGGTCTGTTGCCAGCAGGAAACGGGTTCACGCAGCCAAGGTGTAACTATTTATTATTGTTGTTGTCACAAAATGTCTCTCTTAAAACCATCGAGTAATCTGTCCTGCTAGGCTTAGTTCACCTTGGGAGGGACTTGGTATTCAAGCCGTTGTCCCCCCTCAGTCTACCTGAGAAACTCAGCAGGTGAAGAGCCTAAGCTGGTTGCTGCAGCTCAGCCACACGGCTCTCCAAAGCCGTTCTTGAGTTCCTATAATTTAGGAACTTTTACCACTGTAGCTAAGCCAAGTTTTACTGCCTCTGCATCTTTTCCTGAATGCTGTAAGGAAAAGCACATGAATCTGACCTTTGGAGAGTTTGTAAGCAAACCATTTTTAACTTACCAAATGTGTTGTCCTTTTCGATGCTAGGGGAAGAGGGAAAATTTGGAACTCACAAGGGCGTATTTTAAAGGTCTAACAGCCTATATTTCCATGTATTACTTTGCTGCTTTTTAGTGGTTTTAGATTTCTGCTGGAATTCTCTCACCAAACAGTACTTGCCCAAACCCTGGGCATCTAGGAAAATCTCATTTTACACCCATTTGAAAATATTTGAGCCAACAATTATAATATCATTATTCATACCTCACATTTTCCCTGACAGGGACTCAAGGCAGCTTACAGATAAAGATAATAATAGTTAAAAACATGGGGGGGCCAATAATAAAAACAATAAGCATTGATAGATTTTTCTTTATTAAAACAATACAAATACAGTGGTGCAAGATGAAAAAAATCGCAAGACGACAAAACTTGCAGAACGAATTAATTTCGTCTTGCGAGGCACCACTGTACAAAGACTGCAGCACCATCCCTTTCAGAAAAAGCAGCCAGTTCCCCAAAAGCCTGTTAAAAGAGAAACAGGGAAGGCCACCAGCCCATTTGGCTTTAAAAGAGGATTAGGTGAATTCATAGAGGGGAGGGCTATCAATGGCTACTAGCCAGGAAGGCAATGCTGCTGAAAGGAAGGCAGCAAAGCTCCTGAAAACCTGCTGCCAGAAACCACAGGAAGCAAGAGTTGCCCTTGTGCTACAATCCTGCTTCCTGGTTTCCCACTGGCATCTGGTTGCCCCCGTGATACGATATGATAAGATACGATACTATAATCTTTATTGTCATTGTTCCATACAAAACAACGAAATTGGAAAAATCTACATCAGACATAACAAAAACCCACAAGCCTACTATCCCAGCTATCCCAGCCTGGTTAACCCCCTAAAAACTCTGATACCCCATAATTGAATACAATATACTCACATAAAGACTACCTTAAACTGCATTTAAAACCAAAATCGCATTTGGATAGAAGCTGTTTCTCAGGCGGCTAGTCCTAGCCTTTATAACCCTGTACCTTCTTCCAGAAGGCAAAAGCTGAAAGAGATCATTTCCGGGGTGAGTACTGTCCTGCGCTATCGCTGCAGCTTTCTTATGGCACCTGGAAGCATAGATTTGATCCAAGGTGGGAAGAGTGCACCCAATTATTCTCTCCGCAGTCTTTACAACCCTGGACAGCATAGTTTTCTCCCTGACCCAAACCACAGACAGAGACCAAAAGGTAATACACTCTCAACAGTACAATTATAAAATGCCATCGACAGGTCCTTTGAGAGATTATTTTTCCAGAGGATTCTCAGAAAATATAAGAGAGCAGGATGCTGGCCTCAATGGGCTATTGGCCTGATCCAGAATGCTCATGTTGTGCTCTTATGTTAAGCAGAACAAAGCACCAATTGAAACAACTTTTCCCTGCTTTAAGAGGCTGCTTCAAAAGAAGCTTTGATGCATAAACATGGTAGAGAGACAGAGACTGTCCTAATTGCTTAAAGACGGAGGAGGAGACTCACATTAAGGGGTTTTGCAAGACTCCTCATGCTTTCCTTTTAGGTTCCTGATGTTCTTCCTCAAACCAGCACCATCTTGGACCGAATTATTTTTTTACACATCACTTGGGAAGACAGGCGAACTAATGCCAGTGTACTAGAAGAAGCAAAGATCACCAGTGTCGAAGCAACGATTCCTCAACATCAACTTCGTTGGACTGGTCATGTTGTTCAGATGCCTGATGATCGTCTTCAAAGCAACTACTATATTCCAAACTTAAAAATGGGAAGCGTAATGCTGGTGGTCAACAAAAGAGGTTGAAAGACCGTCTCAAGGCAAATCTAAAACAATGTAGTATAAACACCAACGACTGGGAAACACCGGCCTGTGAGCGCTCCAGTTGGAGAACAGCCTTTACCAAAGATGTCATGGGCTTTGAAGATGCTCGAACTCAGGACGAAAGGGAGAAACCCTCACCGTGATCAACTCCTGCCAGGAAACCTGTGTTCCTGCTGTGGAAGGACGTGTGGATCCAGAATTGGCCTCCACAGTCACTTACGGACTGACATCTAAAACCATGTTGTTGTTGTTGTTGTTGTTATAATTATTATTACATCACTCAGAGATTGTGGGGGGCATGCACCAATAGGTTACATAACACAAGGAGGGAAAACCATTCCCCTGATGGACAAGGGGATCAATCACCCTCAAGGTCAAATGCTTGTTTTCAAATAAGGGTTAATGGGCAAGGTTTAAATCAACAGAGCATGCTTATCGCTTTGAAAATTAGCCAAACCCAACAGTGCTTGATGTGCGGGGTTCATGGTCGGGTGGTTGCAATAGAATATTGAAATATATGTTTTCCCTTCATTTTGCAGATTCTACAGTTTTGCACGCCCTCCCCCTTCTCTCCCCCCCCAGCCTCTTCATGCTGTTTCTACAGGTAATTTGCGTTTGCAGGGAACATCATGGCTGCATTCATGCTCCCTCTGTGTGCAGGCAGCAGTCAGAGCAGTGGTTCCTTGCACCAAACCCTTTCCCTCTCCATCTCTGCCCCAGTTGGCTGCTCTTTCACTCACTAATGATCCAGGATGCTGATTGTACATTAAGGTTATTAGGGCTGTTAGTTTGGTGGTGGAACATCTCCAGATACGGCTAAAAATGGCCCCCTATCAGAAACCTTGGAGAGCATCTGCTAGTCAAGGAATACTGAGCTAGATGGAGCAATGGCTTGACTCTGCGCAGCCAGGGGTGGATTTACAACAACAACAACATATTATTATTATTTATACCCTGCCCATCTGGCTGGGATTTCCCCCAGCCACTCTGGGCGGCTTTCAACAGAATATTAAAATACAACAATCTATTAAACATTAAAACGCTTCCCTAAACAGGGCTGCCTTCAGATGTCTTCTAAAAGTCTGGTAGTTGTTTTTCTCTTTGACATCTGGTGGGAGGGTGTTCCACAGGGCGGGTGCCACTACCGAGAAGGCCCTCTGCAAATGAAGCTTAAGCTCCAGGGACCCCAATCCCAGAAGGGCCCTAGAAGCAACTTCAGTCCAACTTCAGTAGACCCAATTTGAGTCACAGAACTCAAATTGATTTCATGTTGTCTATATTTCAACAATCCCAAAGTCTGAGAGTCAGTAGCTCAGGTGTTGCAAAGGTGGTTGTAAGTAAACCCCGTTGAAGAACATGACCGTGGTTACCCAGAACTCGATGCTGGTTGCAAAGGGCTCCCCTATAACAGTTCAAGCTTTGGGGCTCCAGAAATGTAGGTCCGCCACTGGGTGCAAGGCAACTTCCTAGGTTCCTAAGGCCCTGGCTGGCAAACCAATTGCTTACAGCAGGAGTGGTGCTTTTCATATGTGCCTCTGGAGGGATGGTCCACTGACCAGGTGAAGGTGAAGTATGGAGGGGGGTCTCTGGCTGATCCAGTGGTCTGGCACACTGCGACATTCCTGGCAAAGGATCCACATACCCAGCGTGGGGCAGTGTGGTGGGGGAAAGCAGGGTTGTGCAGAAGTCCCATGGTGAATTTTTCTACCCACTGATCAGCATCTACAGAAGGAAGGGCATGTCCTGGAGAATGACCGTGGGACTTCATTTAGAGGAAGGGCTGCGTTTCAGTGGTGGAGCCCCTGCTGTGCATGGTTCCATCCCTGGTTCCATCCCTGGCATCCCCAGGTCGGGCTGAGGATGCCCCCTGGGCGAAACTCTGGAGACAGCCTCTGCCAGTTGGTGTAAACAATTGTCATGGACTGTTTGGATGCAGGGGAATGGTAGGAGGAAGCAGCTGGGGAACCCTCAAGAGAAGAAGGCTCAGAGCCCTGGGAGTAGTAGTGGGACAACAATGAGTGGTTGGAGGGAGAAGAATGGGAAGAGGAATGGCTGTCTCCAATGGAAGCGAAAGCTCAGAAAAAGCTCAATATGGAGGTTAGATGGCCGAAATATTGGGAAATTTTGGAACAAGAGGGAGACAGGTTGAAACTACAGAGTTTTGAAAAATTAAAAAAGAAAGTGTGTGATTGGCTCCATTATTATCAAATAATGGAGGCATACAATTCGGATAAGAAAATTGGATTTCAGGTGGAAAAATCAAAATTGGAAACATTGTTGTTAGATTCCAAAAGTAAGAATTTGTCAAAAATGTATAACTTGCTGTTGAAATGGAATACTCAGGATGAAACTGTGAAATCAGCTATGATTAAATGGGCACAAGATGTAGGACATAATATCATGATGGCTGACTGGGAACAGTTATGGACCACAGGTATTAAATTTACGGCATGTAATGCCTTAAGAGAGAATATAATGAAAATGATCTATAGGTGGTACATGACACCAGTCAAGCTTGCAAAAATCTACCATTTGCCTGATAACAAATGCTGGAAATGTAAGGAGTCTGAAGGTACATTCTTTCACCTTTGGTGGACATGCCCAAAGATCAAGACCTTCTGGGAAATGATCTATAATGAAATAAAAAAGGTATTCAAATATACCTTTCTGAAGAAACCAGAGGCCTTCCTCTTGGGCATGGTCGGCCAATTGGTGCCAAAGAAGGATAGAACTTTCTTTTTGTATGCTACAACAGCAGCAAGAATACTGATTGCAAAATATTGGAAGACACAAGATCTACCCACACGGGAAGAGTGGCAGATGAAGGTGATGGACTTTATGGAAATGGCCAAAATGACGGGCAGAATCCGGGACCAGGAAGAAGAGTTGGTGGAAGAAGATTGGAAGAAATTTAAGGCTTATTTACAAAAATATAGCAAAATTGAGGAAGTTTAGAAGGAGTCTGGAAAGAAACTATGTGACTTTTGTATAAATACTATAAAGGACTTAAGTTAAATAGACTGTCGAAGGAAATGAGGGAAAGTAAAAGTATACTAGGTTAAGATAAATTATTGGTTAACAATTTGGGAAAGATGGAAAGAATTTGCTGAAATAATTAATTGAAGCAGAACACAAAAAAGGGAGGCGAGAGGAGGTCAAAGAAACAAGCTAATGAAGCTAAGTTAATAAGGTTTATTCTATTTTTCTGTTTTTTCTCGTTTGCTGTTTGATTGTTTTTGTTTTTCTTGATATTTTTCTTGTTGTTACTTCTTTTTTCTGTTTTGTTGTATTTTTAAACTCTAATAAATATTTTTTAAAAAAAATTAAAAAAAAGAATGGGAAGAGGAAGAAGGAACAGGGCTTAGTGAGCAGGCGGAGTCTGTGGCAGAGAGGTCCAGAAGCAGAAGCAGAAGCAGAAGAGGAGGGAGGCCAAGAGGCAGAGATGAGTTTGGATGGGGAAGAGGCATGGGTGTCTCCTCCTCCTGCTGCAAAAAACTCCCCTTCCCCCTGGTCTCCAAGAACCAGGAGAGGTATGAAGAGCTAGGAGCGGAGACAGGTGCACTGGTGTAGTCTCAGATTCCTTGGGAAGGACTTGGGAGAGGAGGAGATTTAGGCAGCTGTGGGAAGACAGGGACCTCTACAACTGCCTCATAGGGGCAAGACCTACCAAGAAGAGTTGCTGTGTTCATTAGGCCTGGCACCCCTGAGCGGGCCTTGTTTCTTCTAATAAAGAGTTACGTTCCCTTACTCTGTGTGATTTATTGCTGGCTGGCTCCCTGACAACAATACTGAGATAAATGGGGCAATGCCCTGATTAAATGCTCCTGGCTACCATCAAATGGATCTGAAGTAAGGTTGGAATGATGAGCAAACTTTTGCTGCTCATTGCTGCTCTTGTTGTTTTTTGCAGGGGTCAGGTGGGGAAATCCGATGTCCTCACCAAAGCATGCTAAAAGGCAGCAGCCAAACCACCAGGACTTCTGCTTTGGCACTGTGGAGGCCCGTGGCTGCTAAATGGGCAGCAACACTTGGCACGGGTGCAGAATTGGATTCAGATTTATTTTCTTCCCAGGACGAATTGCATGCACCACTGACTGTTGGATCTGCTCTGAACACATCCTTTAGAAGTCTGCTCCTGGTACATATCACCTCCCTTAAATGTTCAGAGGCTTCCATGAAAGCTTCTTTGAGTTATTTTGCATTTGCAACCATTGGACAATCTCAAAAGCAAGTCTGCTATGTTAATAATTCAGATTGCCGGGCTTCTTATCTTGCTGTTAGTTCAGACATTTCTCTCTGAACTTCAGTGAATAAACAAAATAGCCTCCCCCCACCCCCGCTTTCTTATCTTATCTCTTTGCCTCGGGTGATAGTTTAACTCAGAGTGTTGGTGGTGGACTCCTGCACAAAATTTTAAGTGGAATGGATTTTTCCACTGTGCTTTGATTTCTGTTGATTGGAGTATATCATGGCTTGCCAATAGGGATGGGGGTAGACAGTCAATTTCCGTTTGCATTTTAAAATGAACCTAACTAATTCACATTTTTGGAAACAATACATGAACCGAAACCCAGGCACCCTTCGAAATGTGCTCTTCCCGAATTTTGCAATGCAGTTCTCCAACTAAGTAATGCCCATCTGCTAGGGTAAAGAGTGCTTTAAAATGCACATGTGGGTAAAAATGACATAGAAAATGCATTGCATGGTGTGGAAATTGCTTTGCAAAAATGTGTACAGGAATATGATTGTTAGGTGAAATTTGCACGGGGGATTTTCATGGGGTAACTGAATTTAAAGTTGGGAAAATGAGAAAGGGGAGAAACTGAAATGGGCAGACACCTCTGCTTCTCCAGCAGTTTCCTAGGAAGAAACTAAAGGATGAGTCTCTTCAAGTGTTGTTCACAGGAACAGCGGCATCAGTTAATGATTTAATGTCTTCTGTTGAATTGTCCTTCTCCTGGACTGATTTAAACTGAGGAAGGAGCCGGCATCTGTACTCTTTAAAGATGTGAACGTCTTCCTGGATCAGAACCGTTTGTGCGTTTCACCAGAGAATTTTACCCAGAATATCCTCTGCACCAACCCTGGGGCCTTCCATATGTTTTGGACTACAACTCCCATCAGCCCCAGCTGTTGGAGCTGATGGGAGTTGTAGTTCAAAAGATCTCGGGGGCCCCGGGTTGGCGAAGGCTGGGCTAAACAATAGATGCCATCTTTATGAAGCAATAATCTCCACAACATGTTTTATAAAAGACACCTGTAATTCCGGAGGCTACAGAACAACTGAAAACGCCTCTCTTTCTAAGCTCTCTTAAGGTGTGTTATCCTGACTCCACTTCAGACCTACTCACACTGACATATCCTCCAAGTGTCCTGATTTTCCAGGGATAGTCCCAGAATTATGAAAGGGGAGCACAAGGAGTCTTGATTCCCTCCTCCTCCTCCTCCTCCTCCTCCTTCTTCTTCCTCTTCCTCTTCAGTATATCCTGGCAGAAATAGAATGGTCCTTGTAAAACAACAAATATAATGTTTTTTTATATCTGATGGAAATAAAGAAAGCAATACAATAATTTGGAACTGTGTGTGAAAAAATAGTAGAAATAATAACACAATGAGTCTAATCGGAAGTCAGATGTGTTTGTTTTTTGTTTTGTTTTGCTTTTTTTTCTTTCCCCCCTTTTTCTTTTTTCTCCCCCCTTCTTTTTCCTCTTCTTTTTTTCCTTTTCGTGCCTCCTCTCTTGGTCTTTCTCTTTTTGATTTGTTAAGAAAGAGATAAAGAGATAAAAGTGTAATATGAAAACGTCAGTAAGCTAAAAGTGATGTTGTGTAATTTTTCTATTATTATTTATATATTGTTAAAATTGGATAATTGTAATGAATCGATATTGCAATTACTGTGGTTTTTTCCCCTTTCCTTTGTTATCGTTGAATTCTAAATAAAGTATTATTATTATTATTGATTATCTTATTTTTTAATGCTCTGTGTCTAATCTTGCCCCTTACTAAAATTGAACTATTGGTGTGTGTTTTTCTTTTTGTAGATATACCAAAGAATAAAATAAAATAAAATCGGGATTAAGGGGTTTTCTCCAGACGGTGGAGGGCATGTGTGTTGTGTCCTGTTGGTGTAAGTGGCGGCGGCGTTTGCCCTTCTTCTGATAGGAAATGCTCTGCAGTGGGGTGACAAAAATTGGGGGTTGAGGAGGGTCAGCTGGGAGTGAGAAATATCTCCATTTTCATCTGAGGAATGTTGGAAAGTGTGCACGGACAGGGAAAGCCTGAATGGAGGTTCTGAACATGTTCAGGTGAATGCACTTAGAATCGTAGTATCGTAGAGCTGGAGGGGACCCCAAGGGTCATCTATTCCAACCCCCTGCAATGCAAGAACCTCAGCTAAAGCTTCCATCTCCTTTCTTGTAACTTAAAGCACATTGGTTTGAGTCCTACCCTCTGGGTCCTCGCTTGGATCGAGAACTCTTGCCTCATCAGGGTTCCCAGTTGCAAGAAGCTGTCGCAGGACGATCACTTTGCTGCGCTTACAATCTCCCTCCATACTTTCCCAAATGTGCTAACTGTTGCCCTGCAGACCTTTGCCAAGAGCAGTTTAAACCTCCAGGATGAACACATGCAGCTAATTCTAGTTGTAATGCCAATTTCTCGCCAGCAGATGGTAGCAGCGCAGTTCTGCTTAATTTGTTTCCGGCGAGGTCTTTGGAGGCGAAGTCTAGATGCGTTTCCCCCTCAGATTTCAGATCCCAACAGTGTGTCTGCAACAGTTGACCAACAACAACAACAACAACAACAACAACAACAACAACATTTATTATTATTATTATTATTATTATTATTTATACCCAGCCATCTGGCTGGGTTTCCCCAGCCACTCTGGGCGGCATCCAGCAAAATATTAAAATATATGATGCTGGGAAGCCCAGTTACGCAACCCTGTGACTGGGCGGTCCCCTGTGAATTGCTGTATTTTTTCTTCCTTCCTTCACCAGCTATAGAAGGATTGAGGAGCGAGTAAGTGGTAACAGCATTTTTTAAAAAAAACAAAATGAATTTTAGATCTGCCTGCACAGAGTTATAAAAAATTCTCTCAGGCTTGTGCGGCAAAGGAGATCTCAACTTGAAATCCCCCTTGCTGAGATATAAAAGACTATTTCTGGAACGAAACCATGGTTTTCTTTTTCTTTTTCAGAGTACATTTTTAATTCCTCTTTGCTCCCTGACGCTCCTCACTATTCCCCCCCCTTTGCTTCCTTCTGAGGTTACTCTTCCTTGCTGCAAATACAAGCTCGAGTTGCAAAGAATGGTTTGCTCTGCAACGCACTTGCCTGCTCTCGAAGGCACGCAGCCAGCTGTCGGCAGAAACAAATAAAACAGAGTGGTCTGGTGACCTAAACCCAGGTGCCCTTTCCCCCCCTGTCCTGGGGCCATTCTCAAAGAAACTGCAAGATGTCTGTGCTCCCTTTCATGCGCTGTGCACAGGAAGGTGTGCCATGAGCCCAGGGGAGCCATCTTGGAGGGGCTGGTTGGATCAGAATGAGATACAGGAGGAGCCCAAGGAGTTGTTGTTGTTGTTTAGTTGTTCAGTTGTGTCCGACTCTTCGTGACCCCATGGACCAGAGCACGCCAGGCACTCCTGTCTTCCACTGCCTCCCGCAGTTTGGTCAAACTCATGTTAGCAGCTTCGAGAACACTGTCCAACCATCTCATCCTCTGTCGTCCCCTTCTCCTTGCGCCCTCCATCTTTCCCAACATCAGGGTCTTTTCCAGGGAGTCTTCTCTTCTCATGAGGTGGCCAAAGTACTGGAGCCTCAGCTTCAGGATCTGTCCTTCCAGTGAACACTCAGGGCTGATTTCCTTCCCTTTTGTCCCCATGCCTTTCAGAGATGGCTCTTTTTAAAAAAGTTTTAAATATGTGCTCATATTTACTGGAGCAGAAGATAGACTGGGATCTACCGGGAGATTGCATGTAAAAAGAAATAAACAACTCTCTCCCATGGCTGTCCTTGTGCTAATTCCTAATCTCTCAGACTCGACTGTAAATTATTGGTATTGATCGGCTCCCTTTGATCCAGTTTTTGTGCAGCTCTGCTGACCAGGTTTAGAGCTTTAAGCTCTCTGGTTTCAAGTAGCTCTGGCATATATTTGAACTTGGATATGCAGGTCATCCCTGTGTCTATATGGCTCGTGGGGGCATTGGGTCCATTCCCTCAGCCACCAGCATTTTGTAACTCAGGGTTCAGGTACGATACATACGATAGACGATAACTTTATTGTCATTGTCCCATGCAGGACAATGAAATTGAAAAGGTACAAGGCAAAGTAGATCTCATTATCCTGGTCTGTCCACCTCTGAACTAGAGTCCAATTCCTTCCCTTCTCTGACACCCCTATATACTGCTGCCTATTGAGGCAGCAAACATTGCTCAGTCCGTGTTGAGTAAGTTGCAGTTACTACATAACCAGTGTAACCAGCCCCATTGTGATGGGGGGTGAGTAGACCCAAGGCTTGCACAATTTACTTCATATTTTTGCTCAGATCTTGAGATCCACCAACTGAAGCCAGGTGCAAAATAGTTGTGGTGGGAAGATGGGCAACAGACTCATGAAAGAAAGAAACATGGTGTCTCTGAGCATATGTTCAGCCCAGGTCAAGAATTTGTTTTCATCAACAGAGTCCAGTCACGCAAAACTCTTCATGTTATACATTGAAGGAAATTCTATAAATTGAAGGAAATTATAGAAACTTAAAACTACAGCTGGCTTGGTATAGATCTTATGATGTGTAAAACATCAATAATTAATAACTGCAGGTAAAAGAAAACATCATTATTAAAAAGCCCAGAATCGGGAGGGAAGGAGGTCAACAGGTGTGTAGAGGAAAGATTTAAATAATTAATGATACAAAGGTTTAAGTGAGAAGACAAAGAAATTTAATGAAAAGTGGTGTTAATTTTGTAAAATGTCTGGATATTTTTATGTAATTGTTGATTTGTTTTTTTCTTTTGGTTATATATTTAAAATTTAATAAAAAGAGTTTAAAAAAAAAGAAGAAGTTTTAGCATCTTCTTGCTGTTTGCGAGACAGGATCCTCGCTGGTCTACTCAAAATCATTCAAAGATCTACTGCTAGAACCCAACTGACCTTCTGCCCAGGCCTGCATTTTGAGATGGAGCATTCAGTTAAAAGATTAGTGCAAGATGAAAAGCTGTCTGAAACAAATTAAAAGGAAATGGCTGTTATAAGCTGCTGGGGTGGTCTCGGGGTCAAGAACCCATGAAATGCTGGGCTCAGATTTCTGAAGCTGGGTTGTCCTCTGGTACTGCTGAACGGATAAATTCTACTGGCCTCTTCAGCTTGGAGTTGGAAGCTGAAAGCTAAGCTGGTGTTTGTTTATTTATTTATTGTTGCATTTTCTATACCACCTTCCCTCCAAGGAGATCAAGGAGGTATATATAGTTCTTCCCCTTCCCCATTTTATCGTGTATTTTGGGGAGCTGCGCATGATCACAGCCCTGAAAAAAACCCCGCTTTTTCGGAACAAGATTGCAGCATCCAAAATGGCCGCTGTGCTCTCATTGGGGTGGGGGTGGGAGAATGGGATGTTCCAGTTTTGCCAGGACAATTGAGGGGTATGGCATGCTTTTAAAAAATAATAGTGATTAAGATTATATATATATTTAAAAACCAGCCATCACCAGCCCTTTCCACATAATACTGTTCGGCTTTTTCATAACGTCAGCTGTGGTCTGTTGCATTTATTGCGAGCTCAGTTGACGTAATAAATATGGCAAACCAAGCAGCATTAAGCTGGAGGGAGCCTTATTGCAGGCTGATTGATGGAATCATCAAACTGTGATCAGGGGACCCGAAAAGAAATACTCGTGGCTTCTTTTGTGCGAATTATATCAGCACGGCTGTTCTCTAGAGAACTCAGAGTAATTCTTCCTTCCCCCAGACTGTCATCTTTGCCAAAGGGTTTACTGGCCCGGAGTCCATTACGGCTGCTAATGCAGTCGGTCCTTCTTAGGATAGATTCTCTTAAGCCTGTTATCTATCAAACTACAAGGCCCTTTCAGTTTAGGTTCATGGCACAGTATACCAGGGGTGAGTTGCACGGTCCATTTAGCATGGCAGGGGGTTGCTTGAGGAGAATCTGAATTGCAGTGTTGTTTGCGGTGAGGAGGACCTCATGGGAAGCTTCAGGACACTGATCAAGAAAGGGCTGCCATGATCCGGAGTGTGCAAAGAGTGCTTGGGCTGGCGGAAGGATAGATCAAGTCTACACATGCAACCCCCTTCATGGATCACTGCCTTGTCGTGGTGAAGGGGCTTGAATAACCCCAAGAAGCGATGAGCCATGCCATCATAGCCGAGAGTTTCGACTAAATGTGATCCACCTGGAGAAGGAACTGGCAAACCACTCCAGTATTTTGCCAAGAAAACTCCATAGACATAAAAAAGGAGACGCTTTGAGAAGAGTTTCCAGGCATGCTCTGGTTCATGGGGTCATGGAGAGTCGAACACGACTAAGAGGACTAAACAACAACACATGCAGCAGAATCAATATGGCAGACAGTGTGGACTGCATCATTCAGGCAACAGGACTGTGCGTCAGGGAAGTGGAGATACCGGTTTTGAATATTCTCCCATGTACAAAAGCCTCTAATACCAGGGTGAAAGGTTCAACCCCAGTCTACTTCCCACTGTGCCAAGTTTGTACAGACAGAGAGTTTTGTTTTTAAATGCGGCAGTCGTGCCAAGTTTGGATCTCCCATCGGCAGCCTCTGAAGCGGCGCAGTCTCCGCGAAGCCACCTCAGGAGGAGCTTCCCCACTATCAATGTTGATAGCACTGAAGGAAAATTCAGCTGCCAGCCCAGTTGGCTTCTGTGTGTGGAATGGGGAAGGGCGCCATCTTGTCTTTCGCCTCAGGCAGCAAACAGTCTTAGGCCTGCCCCACGACAGACGGTCTGGCATCCGGACAAGGCAATCGAGGAGGGATAGCTGGAGCCTCGGCCGACCCAAATGCCAGCAGGCCTCTCCAGCACCTCAGAGGGAGATGAGAACAGCTGAGATAGGAAGAAACAAACAGTCAAGATAAACAGCCTCCCAGGGAGCCAATAAATAAGCTTTATGACTCTTAGAGCAGTTTGAGTTGCTAAAAAACAACACACTAGAACTTGGCTGGCGAGACTGACTGAGAGACGCTGGCTGAATTTTAAAAATAAAATAGATACAACATGTCATATTAATCCAAAGGATAATGCGGCCGTGATAACTCAGGAGTTATCGCAAAAACGATGAAAGAAAAATGCCAACTGTTAATGTTGCATTTCTTATCAATATCTTTTTCTGTATAAAAAAGTTTTCCCTCAGGAAAACAGCGCGCCTGCCCTGGACGTGTTGTTGCCGGTGTAGATTTAGTACTTGGATTCATATTTTAAAAGTAGAAAGAGACTCTTCATCTTCCATTTGCTCTCTTACCGAGACCTATTCATCAGCCTAATGTGGGTGAGTCAACACAAAGGAGGAAAAAAGAGGGTTATTTATTGTCTCCTTTATTTTTCAATGCATAATTCAAGGCCAGAATATTTTCCCAAAGGCAACACATGTTTACTTTTTAATCAACTGTCCTACATTTTTTTAATTCCTAAAGGGATATCGTGTGAGGAAAGAAATACGCAAGTTTGGGCATGGCCAAACTTCTGCATCCAAGGCACTTGAGTTCTGGTGGGTGAAAAACAACGAATATTTAGAGCTTAGCTTAGCTCTAAATATTCAACGGGGGGAAACAGCTACACTAGTTTTATGTTAAATCAGGAGTGGGAAATTTGTTGGACTTCTAGGTGCTGATGGACTACAACTCCCATCATCCCTGGCTACTGAACATGCTTACTGTAGTTAATGTGAGTTGTGTTAAAGATGTAATTTTTTGTATGCATTGAAGTAAAGTAAAATGTATGTAACAATTTGCATGTGCAAAGCAGAAAAGTTTGCATTAAGCGGGAGGTTCCACTCTAGGTGAATGCAGAAGGCTGGTGTTTTTCCATTTTGTTGTGTTTGGCTACCCAATGACTCATCGCCAGAAAGCCAATCTGCTGAACTCTCCCAGCAGGAGGGGAAACCTGAGAAGTCAGTGTAGTTCTGCAATGGTGAACAAGCTTATGGTCTCTTTCTGGGACCAGGAAGAGGAAAGTTTACTGAACTACATAAAAGCCTAACCGCATTGCTTGCTACTTGAATGTAGTGTGCTACTTTGTATTTTGTTCTTGTAATGTTTATATGTAACTAGTTTTAAGACAGTAGGGATTATTCAGTTTGCAACCTAAGGGTTAATTTTATTATCAGGAAGTCAGCTAACCAAGAGAGTTGTGGTGGAGGTGTTGTTTTGCAATCTGAAGAAAGTGTGTTATGTCTACTGACGTAGAATGTGCTCTGATTGGCTGTGTAGGTCTTCAGTTTTTCCTCTGTATGTTTGGTTGAATGTCTCCCTGCTATGTACAAGGCCCGAAGTAAGACAGACAAAAAACTCAAATTATACCTTGATTTTGTTCTGTGTTATCAGGGGAGCAGGGAAAGTCAGGCCTTGTCTCTGAGGCAATGGTGGCACATCAAGAGTCAAGATCAGACCCAAACCCCAAGAAGTATCTGGGCAGGCCAGAAGTTATTGACTAGACAGGCATTCTAATGAGTAGCTAGATCAGGGGTAGGCAACCTAAGGCCCGTGGGCCAGATGCGGCCCAATCGCCTTCTCAATCCGGCCCGCGGACGGTCTGGGAATCAGCGTGTTTTTACATGAGTAGAATGTGCCCTTTTATTTAAAATGCATCTCTGGGTTATTGTGGGGCATAGTAATTTGTTCATCCCCCCCCCAATATAGTCTGGCCCACCACATGGTCTAAGGGACGGTGGACTGGCCCATGGCTGAAAAAGGTTGCTGACCCCTGAGCTAGACTTTCCCTCTGTTTAAAAGCGTGCTGGGTAGGTGCGGCCAGTTGTTGGAGCAACTTCATGCTCCTGTGCAGTCCCAGATTACAGCTCCTGATCATGGAATCCTGACCCCTGGCCTTGGCCCTGAACTGCAGTTGGAGAACCCTGGAGCTCCTTTCCTAAGCTAGTTTTTATCGTAGCCTCATCGCTAGTGCCCAAGGGCACCTGAACTAATTTCTGTTTGCCTCCTGTTGCTGAATTTGCACCGTCAGTCTGCTAGACGAAAGCTTGGTTTCTTTACTTGCAAGGAAGTGCACCTGTCATTGTTCTTGGACGGGAGCAGAACAAGCAGTGTTTGGGTTTCCACGTTGTTTTGAAAAGTGCAAATTAAGTAGGTTCATTTCTGCATTCCTGTACATATAGAAATCACGTTGGCCTCCCGGTGGGTGGCATCATCAAGGGGCTGCGAGGAAGATGAAAATATCTCAGGAGAAGGCCTTGAAGGAGATGGAAAGGCAGCCTGATCTGCTTTGGCAATCCCTTCCATCTTGCAAAGGAGCTCCTCTGCTTTCCCCTCCTTCGAAGAGTCGCTTTCCCCAACTGGATATTTTTTAAACAAACGAGACCCGAGACTTTCATTAGACTCTCAGGCTCATAGGCATCCATCATTTTACAATCCAAGATCTGCAACTCTTCATCCGGTGGATGCCGTGCGGCTGCTGCCGAGAAAAGAACCCAGCGTCTGCATTAACGCTTTTCAACTTCTACTTTTCGTCTGGCACAGATGGATGATGCAGAACGAGAGGTTAAAGAGGTGAATGGAGGTAGAAGAAACAGAAACGTGGCAAAGCGCCTGTGTAGCAATCGAGACTAGCGTTCCCCTTCAAAATGGCCACTTCATCTCTCCATTTTATTTGCGGCGCTTCCAGCATCTTCTGCCCCTCCCGCGGGTCAACATTCGTTAACGTTTTTGGCTTATTTGGTATCTTTCTCTTCTCACAACACGACTGCTCCTTCAGCTATGTCTCAGCTGGTTCGTTCCTAGCTGGAAAATTCAGGACAGCCAAAGGAAACAACTTCTTCACACGGCGCATAGTGAAATGATGGAACTTGCTCCCAAAGGAGGCCATGATGGCCAACAAACCATCTGTCTTAAAATTGGATTACAGTGGATGTTCGGGTTGTGAACGTGATCCATGCGGGAGGCACATTCGCAACCTGCAGCGTTCGCAACCTGCAGCGCTGTGTCTGCGCACACGCAGGTTGCGATTCGGCGCTTCTGCGCATGCACAAAGCATGATTTAGCACCTCTGCACATGTGTGACTGCCGAAACCTGGAAGTAACCCGTTCCTGTACTTCCGGGTTTCGGCGGGTCCGTAACCCCAAAAAAACGCAACCTGAAGCGTATGTAACCTGAGGTACGACTGTAGAGGCATTCATAGAAGATAAGGCCGACTATTCTCCACGACTGGTATTTGGAACATACTAGTTTGGTTTAACAAAGTTCACGGAATTAGTTCAAGAATCTATGAACTACAATTGAAAATAGGTCCCGTAAGTGCCATAATGTGAAATAAGTTCATTTTGCGGTTGAACTTTGAGCGGTATCCCGTTCATCTTCAAGTTTACTTGCTTACATGTGGTGTGTTTCTCTTTTCATTTCACCTCACACCACCGAAGCCAACTTCCAGGGCCCTAGGGCCCTTCATCCCCTCCCCCACAATAAAACGTTTGAGGGGGCCACCCCCCGCAAGTAATTGCCATTCAAATGGTGTGTGCGTGCCACATCGTGTAATCGATTATGTGGTGTGGAGGTTACCTGCCCCACCAAATATTTTATTCAAGTTGGCATCCCTGCCTCACACCGTTACCCTGGCAACCTTCTGTCTGCCCAGGCCCAAGAATTCCTCTCAAATGGGCCATCAACACCTTTTGACATGTTAATGCCTCTATCCCAGGTGAGGTTCTGGCTTGGAAAGGAAGGTTAGCCTATATTTTTCCACTGGCCTCCAATCTTCCCTTCAATACTCCAAATAATAAAAATCCTACCATTTATTAATTTCTAGGGTTTAGAGGGGTGTCCCGCCCCCCAACTCACAACATGTTTGATCCCTCCGCTACCCCGTTGCATCACCTTATTGCGCCTAATGGTAGGACCAGCTCTGCTGGCTGGTGCCCCCCCCATCCTGCACTTTTAAACTGCTCATTATGATGACGGATGTGTGTCTCTGTGGCTCCTGCATTCTGCACTGAGGCCTGCTAAGCTCCCTGGTCGGATCACAAGGTGGTGGAGGCATCTAATGAACGGCCAGTGTGACTCTCCCCCCCCCCCCCCCCACCCGCTGCCGGCAAAACACAGAGGACACAATTAGAGATGGAATCGCCTTATTACCATGATAATCGGCTACAAAATAAAAGTGTTGGGGCAGAAGGTAATGTAATATCCAAGTGTTACGAGTCTCCAATTCAGGGATGCTATTAGGAGGAAATGGAATAATCTTCCGTTTTTTGAAAAAAATGAGGGCAGCTCGACTATGAAAGGGAAGGTCGTTTGGCTTCTTGCCACAGAGATGAATCGAGGGACATTTACTGCCACTGCTTAACATTAATTTAGCTCCTGCCTTGGGCTTGAGAATGCAGGAAACAGAAGCAGGGCAGGGGAAATAGCAACCTTCCCCTGCAGATAGGTAGCTGCTTAGGCACCAATATTCTTCCTGTGTTCCATTCTCATCCTGTTTCGTCCCTTTTGCATTGCCTCCCTGGCCCAGATAACCATCTCCACGCATTTCTCTCGCACAAATAACCTCTCCTTCTATGAATTGCATGCTTGAGCAGTTTACTTGGGCTTTTCTTTGTTATTAATAGTCATCGAGTTAGCAGGATCATAGAAGGGCAGAGTTGGAAGGGACTACTAAAGTCATCTAGTCCAACCCCGTGCAATGCAAGAATCTTTTGCCCAGTGTGGTGCTCGAACCCGCGACCCTGAGATTAAGAGTCTCATGCTCTACCAACTGAGCTATCCCAGACCTGCATGTCTTTCTAATATGTATTATGCCATGCAGTGGTCAATTGGAGGGGGGTGCTCGCAGCTTAATACTGGGCAGTAAATTGAGGGCTGGCTCCAGATATAATTATTTAATTGTTAGATTTCTTACCTGCTGATGGGCATCTGTGGGCAGGGGCTCATTCAAGGAACATGCTTCTATTCACACAGACTTGCTTTATATAATGTATATTGGAAGGTTGGCAGTTCGAATCCCTATGATGGGGTGAGCTCCCATTGCTCTGTCTCAGCTTCTGCCAACTTAGCAGTTTGAAAGCACACCAGTGCAAGTAGATAAATAGGTACCACTGTGGCAAGAAGGTAAACCGAGTTTCCATGTACTCTGATTTTCATCACGGTGTTCCGTTGCACCAGAAGTGGTTTGGTCATGCTGGCCACATGACCTGGAAAGTTGTCTGTGAACAAACGCCGGCTCTCTCGGCCTGAAAGCAAGCTGAGCACCGCACCCCATAGTTGTCTTTGACTGGACCTAACTGTCCAGAGGTCCTTTACCTTTACCTGTAAGTATTACACCAAGATAATATATGCAAAGGACTTTAAATACTCTACAATGTTCTGTGAACCACTCTGAGATCTTATGATGAAGGGCAATGAATGAATGAATGAATGCTATATACATGCTAGCTATTATAATCACAATCATCATTTTCTTCCTACACAGAAGTGCTTTCTGTGCAGCAATTTTATCACCTTTACAGCACCCTCTAATTATTTCCAGCCTACTCCAGCTATACCTCTCTTTGGGGCATTAAAGCAGCCTTCTTGGTTTAGGGTAGGGTTTCCCAAACTTAGGTCTCCAGCTGTTTTTGGACCACAGCTCCCATCCTCCCTAGCTAGCAGAACCAGTGGTTAGGGATGATGGGAACTGTAGTCCCCAAAACAGCTGGAGACCCAAGTTTGGGAAACCCTGGTTTACAACATCCACCAACCCATTACCAGTGATCCAGCTCAACAGCCTAATTCATCCTTTTCAAGGGCAAGGGACAAAGAAAGATCAGAAGCCCTCTTGCAGTTCCCATGTTTACAGGTATGGATCCAAACTATTGGCCTGGTTTGCACATAACACTTAGCCCTGGTTTATTAAACCCTTAGCCCTGGTTTATTAAACCCCGACCGGCAGCTAAACTCTGGTCTCTCTAATACTAACAAACCATGATCTGTAGCTATGATTTGTTGTTGGCTAACACATCTTGGTTTGTTTATGGCTTGGTGTTATGTGTGAACCCTTCCTTAACCATGGGCATCCTATTCCAGACGTTGGCCAATCTACAAAGGTGCAAGGCGAGAGCTGCTGAAAATTGAAACAAACTTTGAAGAAACAAACCATGGTTTCTTTTGTCATCTGTGGGATGGCTCCTGATTAACTTGTTTGCAAAACAAACCACAGCTTAGCATTACACGCAAGCCAGACCATGGCTTTCCTCTGCAGATTGTTACGAAATGCACCATCCTTTAACAAGCCCCCAAACGCAAGGAAAAAGAAAATAATGCTATGCTATGCCATAACATTTCAGCATCTGCAAAAATGTCAGCTGTCCCTGGAGATGCACGATCCACACAGTGTATTTCAACCATCCCCGTAAAATGTTTTGCTACACTAAAGATGGCAGATGCAGTCCTTTTGGGTGAGTTCATATTTCTTTCTCAGCGGTGCGACCATACATCACAGCGTCTCTGTTCATTTGGGTCCCCGCTTTGAGAATGAGTCATCTTCCTCAGAAGCACTCTGTCGGCAAAGAGAGAGAGAAGGAAAAAGGGAGGCGGCGAGAGAGAAGAGAAGAGAGTTTTATTAACCACCAGAGAATCCACTTTTAGGAGCACACTTTTAATCCCAGACTCAAGAGCCGGCTATTAATACACTTCAGCAAGGAAGAAACAATTCTCAGAACTGCTGGATGGTGAAGCGATGGCTGCTGTATCTACCTAATCCATGGCAGAAGATTTTATCTGGGGGAGAAGCTCAGCGACAGAAGGAGCGAAATGAGAACACTCTTTCCAATTTAAGGTTGTTTACCGCCCCCCCCCCATCGCATTCCACCTTCCAAGCTCTTCGAACAATAAGGGCATAGGAAGCTGTCTTATCAAGCCATTAGCCCATCTAGCTCATGGGTAGGCAAACTAAGGCCCAGAGGCTGGATCTGGCCCAATCGCCTTCTAAATCCGGCCCACGGATGGTCTGGGAATCAGTGTGTTTTTACATGAGTAGAATGTGTGCTTTTATTTAAAATGCATCTTTGGGTTATTTGTAGGGCATAGGAATTTGTTTATCCCCCCCCAAAAAAATAGTCTTGCCCCCCACAAGGTCTGAGGGACAGTGGACTGGCCCCCTGCTGCAAAAGTTTGCTGACCCCTGATCTAGCTAAATACTGTCTACACTGACTGGTGGCAGCTCTCTGGGGTTTCCACCTGGTACGCAGGCTGAGACCCTACCTGCTCGCGGACTGTCTTGCCAGAGTGGTGCATGCTCTAGTCATCTCCCGCTTGGACTACTGCAATGCGCTCTACATGGGGCTACCTTTGAAGGTGACCCGGAAACTACAACTAATCCAGAATGCGGCAGCTAGACTGGTGACTGGGGGCGGCCACCGAGACCACATAACACCGGTCTTGAAAGACCTACATTGGCTCCCAGTACGTTTCCGAGCACAATTCAAAGTGTTGGTGCTGACCTTTAAAGCCCTAAACAGCCTCAGCCCAGTATACCTGAAGGAGCGTCTCCACCCCCATCGTTCTGCCCAGACGCTGAGGTCCAGCGCCGAGGGCCTTCTGGCAGTTCCCTCATTGCAAAGCTACAGGGAACCAGGCAGAGGGCCTTCTCAGTAGTGGTGCCCGCCCTGTGGAACGCCCTCCCATCAGATGTCAAAGAGATAAACAACTACTTGACATTCAGAAGACATCTTAAGGCAGCCCTGTTCAGGGAAGTTTTTAATGTATGAAATATTAGTGTATTTTTGGTCTTTGTGGAAGCCACCCAGAGTGGCTGGGGAAACCCAGCCAGATGGGCAGGGTACAAATAAATTATTATTATTATTATTATTATTATTATTATTATTATTATTATTATT